>JAJMKR010000005.1:16964-328931 GCA_030563945.1 Geotrichum australiense | reverse complement strand
AGAAAGTTGATAAAAATTGAGAAAGTTGATAAAAATTGAGAAAGTTGATAAAAATTGAGAAAGTTGATAAAAATTGAGAAAGTTGATAAAAATTGAGAAAGTTGATAAAAATTGAGAAAGTTGATAAAAATTGAGAAAGTTGATAAAAATTGAGAAAGTTGATAAAAATTGAGAAAGTTGATAAAAATTGAGAAAGTTGGTATAATCTCTTTGTAAAGCGTGTCATCCTTATGCAGGGGCCATGCTAATCTTCTCTGTATTGTTTCAAATTGACCATATGTCCCGAAGATATATACTATCTTAAAAATCTAAAAATTAATAATGGGAGTTTGGCCGAGTGGTTATGGCGTCAGATTTAGGTTGAACCTAGAATGAATCCTCTGATATCTTCGGATGCGCGAGTTCGAATCTCGTAGCTCTCATTTTTTTTGAAAAGTAGCTTCAAAATCTTGTTACGTTAGAATAGGTGCGCCAAATTGATGAATGAATGTGTTGTAAATCCCCCTTTAGTTTGTTGATGAACTAATTAGGCTAGACTCTGTGGATAGAGCAAGGAATTAAAACATTCAGGCCAATATTTGCGTTTTATGCGAAGTGTTTAGAAGCGTTGATAAGATTTTGTTTGTAAATGTCTTGATTTCAATTCATTTTTGATAAACAGAGGTATCTACTTCTATATATACTATGAAACGTGCTCTCCGGTTCCATTGATATCGACTTTTTCGACATTTCTTCAATCTGTCAAACACAATCCTTAACTCATGTAAACTTTGTATTGATGGATTTTGGTCTATCATTTCTCTCAGTTACACTGCTACTAAAGTAATAACTACTCACCCAAATACCTAGTCAGATATTATTTACTCCTGGTGGTCCAAGAAAACTGTGCTTTATTTAGAAAACCTTGTTTTAAAGTTATTGTTTTCCTCTTCTCAACACATTGCATCTCTTATTTCACCAGCACCGCATCACACAAAATGGCTATTGAACAGCCCAGCATAAAATTGAATGACCTAGATTTAGAAAGTCAGGAAAGCCACAGCCCACACCGCTCGTTATCAGACAGTGATGATGAAGGGTTTAGCTATGCTGACGAGTCCAGGGGAAACAAATACATGCATGTTTCTGGAGACTTGACTTCTAGTCAAAACTCGACTCTGATTGACGATGAAGACTTGAAAGGAAAAGGAAAGCTACGAAATTCTATACACCAGAAAAGAAGAAACCTCTCGAAGGAACCTAAAATGTTTAGAGTTGGGCTGATTATTATGGTTCCGATTATCATCTTGTTGGGAATGTTCTTGTTGATGGCACTAGCTTCTGAAAAAGAATCAAAGAATGCCTCTCCTGTGGTGGCCCCAACAGGCTCTAGCTACCCGTCAGGATTCAATATCAAAAACAATTGGGGCTCTTTGTCTCCATATTTTGATTCAGGAACCCTGTTCAATGGCATTGACCAGACACCAGATGCTGGAGATGCCATAAAGGGTTTCCCTCCACAATGTACTCTGAAGCAGGTACATGTACTTCATCGTCACGCAGAACGTCATCCTACAACCTCCACAGGTGCAAAACTAGAGGATCTAGCACAGAAACTTAAGAGTATGGATGAGCCTCCATCCAAAACGTTTGCATGGCTTGACCACTGGGAGTACAAGCTGAAAACTGAATTACTAGTTGCCAGTGGTGTCGGAGAAGAATTCCAGTCGGGTAGTGATTTTTGGTCTTCACATGGCAACCAGTTGTTCAACGTTACAGACAACAGCTTTTTGTTTTATGACCCTTCAATGTATAAAGTGAATGGGACTGTGAAGAAGTTGGTGTTAAGAGCAACTGATCAATCACGTATCAAAACGTCTGCACAGGCATGGGCAGCTGGCTTTTTTGGAGTATATGGTGACGACCCCTCAAGGACTTATTCCGATTCAAAACCTCTTTACGATTTAGTCCTTCAGGAAGAAGAAGCAGATAAAAACAGCACGCTAGCCAGCTATTACTCTTGTCCCAATGCAAACAACAGAACATATTACACTTCTGCGAACCTTACATCAGAATGGATTAACACATATCTGGAAGAAACTGCTATCAGAATTCAAAAATTACTTCCTGGTTTCCACAATGTGACTCCATCAGATGTTTACAACATGCAAACACTCTGTGCATTCGAGACAGCGGTTTATAAAAGATCTCCGTTTTGCTCATTTTTCACAGAAACAGAGTGGAGAGGATTTGAATATGCCTCTGATTTGGAATTCTATGGTATGGCTTCGTATGGAACTCCTGTGGGCCCAGCCCAGGGTGCTGGTTGGATTTATGAGCTGACAAACAGACTTAAGAAACAAGTTATCACTGAGCCCAAGTTTGGAGTGAATGTTACACTAGATAGCGATCCCAAAACCTTCCCTATTGATCAACCTTTATATGCTGATTTCAGTCATGACTCTGTTATTGTTTCTGTGTTATCTGCGTTTGGATTTGATTTCATGAAGGAAAAACTTACTTCTAGTAAGATTCCAGTTCCCAGGCAATTTATCATTTCAAGATTGACGCCGTTTGCAGCTAGATTGTTTGTTGAAGTTTTAGATTGCGGGAAAGATGTGCATGAAGAAAAAGATAACGAGGACGAAGTAGAGCATGAGAGTAAGTTGTATGTTCGGATGAAGTTGAATGATAGAATATTGCCGCTTGGAAGTCTAGAGCATTGCCCTAGTTTGAAATCAGGAATGTGCGAGTATGATAAGTATGTTAAGTCTTTGGAAGCTGCTCTGAACAATATCGACTGGGATAATGACTGTTATGGTGTCCCCAAAGGATGGAAACAATGATTAAGTAAAGTATTCTGGAATACATTTGTAATAGTTGATATATACCCGTATATAGTTATATAAGTACACGCAGATTATAATCTTTTTGATAAGTTGAATATTCAAAACTGGGAGATGGATGTAAGATTGTTCGTTTCCTATAATTATACGTTAAAATGCTGGTATATCTAACAATCAATGTAATTAACCTCTCTGAACTTAACTATCAAATTCGTTGATAAGTAGAAAGGCAAAAAATATTAACTCACCTGGTAAACAACTATACAGAAAGATTCCCATTTATTCAGCGAGGAATATATCAAAGCTACGATCAATCATCTATTCATGAAAAGCACTTTGTCCATGTCCATATATATGCGAACGTGCACCCGCAAATATCCTGTTTCGATAGGATTCAACAAAAACAGTTCAATATTCAGCAACTCTTCTTTATGGATTTTCAATAAAATTTAGTTGAAAGCCTCAACAGCCGTATGATGATGATTGTGGTTAGCTGAATGGGATTGTCTACCAACACTTACTCTTCAATAATGTCACGCGCGTCGAGGCGTAGACGATAGTTATGGCGTAGACGTTCACGAATTCTGCAATCCTTGCACAATACAAGCATAGAAACATTTACAACTCCGCAAGCTCATTAGCATACAGTAATTGTGAGCTAAACGTTTCTACGTGCATACCACAATAGCTTTCCAAAGGAATCGTCACATATTCTCAAAGAGTTGAGCAAACATATAAGCCCATATTCCTATAATGCAGCATCAACCGCACAACAATCTAGTTCAAAATAAGACCTGGAGTCTCTCACTGATTGAGTCCTGGAAAGAGAACAAAAGTCTTTTTAGTTCTCTGCCTACAGTATGGGATGAAATTACGTACAGTACAGTGGAATGAGCTACTAATATCTGTTTGTTTTTTAGGTTTGGGAATGTCCGGGCTGTGGGATAAACCCGGAGGGCCCGGAAAAACTTCTTTGTTTGTCGGTGTACTAGTCTGTACGACGGATACAGCATTTTTGGATGAATTTCAAAATTGGTGATGATAAATTTTAGCTGGCAAATACTAAAACCTTTGGACGATACCTGTATGATAAAGATCCTACAAATTATCAACAGACAACTTCCGCTTAGGCATATAAGAGTTTGAATTTCCCATTTTTATTCATTCCAATGCCGTAATACTTTTATTGACCTATTTACAAGTATATATATTGCAGTTTTTTTTCCATGAACGTATTGATACAGTACTGTACACAAAAACTATTGTTCTAGAAATGCCGGATCTTTTCCTCGGTATAAAAACAGCACCAAAGATCTATACTAATAAACCGAGCGACATGTCCAGTACGATTCGAAAAGCCTTGACTTAGTGCTTCTTTCTTTCTGTTTTTATCATGTTCTAATTTAAGCCCAAATTTAGGCTGATATCATTGTCTCATAATCATATATCGATAGTAGTACACACAGTGCCTTCGGGAAGAAGACTTTGATGTTTTGGTAAAATGATGCAAAAACTTGTTGGCGGCTGAAAGAATATATATCTATATCATAGTTAACTGTCAGCGTACAGTACATGTTCATGTAGAATTATCAGAAAGCATCACCTCCATAGTACAACACAAACGCAGGGCATAACGGTATATTTTAATTATCACCAACAGTAGCAGAACACTTATAAGAAAAGTCTTTTTAGTTCATAAATTCTGTTCTGCACTTCGTGAATTTACTGCACAGTTACCATCTCCAATATGCTATATTTAGAGCTATACATTAATTCGGTTCCGAGATGACTGATCGAGTAAAGGTTCTTTCGTTCGTGCGCTTCTGTGTAGTACAAGCTGTCTAGATTGATCTACTCCGAGAGCGGTATATAACCAGAATAAAATATCCATTTAAAGCTAGTAAGGGTTTCTAATACACGGATTTCTTCGTAGAGGCTACGGTAGAAATAAATCAATAACTGATTCACATACAGATACACATACAGATACACGTATAATTAGTACGTAAATTTGCACGGTTAATAAAAGCCTGTCGCGGAGCACTTCCGACAAGATTTTTCGACTAGCAAAACACCGGAGCACAGACACCGATGGCATTTCAGTTACAAACTTTTTCACCATCATGTGAATTTTGTGGTTAAAGCTGATTTGTCATGGGTCATGGTTAGCTTACTTATATGCTTTACGAAAGGCACAAATAAAGTTAGTCTGGTATTGTCAAGTTGCCTGTTGAAAAATAAAAAAAAAGTGTTGACTGTTTCTAAAAAAAGTTAAGGGCCACGGTGATGTGTATGTGTTTATGTGCTAATTATTTCTATGTGGAAAGAAGTGAGTATGTCCCAAGTCCTTTAATTCTGTTTTCTTGTTTTTTTGGTTTTTCATTTTTCTGTTACTCCCACCATCATCGTCACCACATCACCATTTACTACTGTTGTTGTTGTTGTTGTTGTCGTTGGCGCTGCAAGTGTGTGAATTGGATACTTACTTGGGGGAACTACTTATTGCATTTCAACAATTTGGTAGAATATCGCTAGCGAATTCTTTACTGTCGAATCTTTGTCCTTGTTTCTTATTAGTATCTGTTATACTGTGTTTTCTATTACTTTTTTATTTTTCTATTTTTTTGGAGTCAAAAAGGGTCTGAAGTAACAATTTCAGCTACCGGAAAACACATATTTTCTATTTGATCACCAGCCTAAACAAATAAACCCCCCAGAGTGCAAGCAGCGAGATGGCAAGCCCCTATGATATGATCGGTGCCAAAGTCAAGGTCATAACGACAATTGACAACGAAATCACAGGCTACGTTTATTCGTTTTGTGGACAAACTGATACACTCACCCTTCAAGTTGACAACAATTATCGACTGATCAAAACCGCATTTATCAAGGACATCAAGCTGGAGAAAGGGCCATCTTCAAAGTCGATGCCTGAGCCCGGGTACGTTGACATCGACGCCTACGACAAACGCATTCAGAAAAGTTACGAAATACTGGCACATATCGGAGTGGGTGTAAGCAAGGATCACCAGGCCCTGTTTGATGTTTTGGCAAAGACTTTCCCCTGTGTCTGGGACGGGAAAGACATTGTGGTGATGGACGAGGTTCGCATCAAAGAGAACGGTGAATGCATTGGTAACGAAGGTAAACAGTCGCAGTATATCCAAAAGGTTGTCCAAGGTGCTCTAAGCAAGATTAACGAGAACAAAAAAGGCGGTTAATCTATGGTTAAATAATTCATGTGTAAATTTATGTGTGTATAGTTAACAGTTTTATATTATGGTTAAGTCATGTGATTGAAGAAAAAAGTTGGTTTGGAGCTGTTGAAGAAAAAAAAGAAAAAGCCGACTCTCGGAGATGAATTTCAAGTTTTTCTTTTTGATTCATTGTGTTTTGGTAGATTTTCCGTGTTTTTTTTTTCACCGATGAATTCTCAATTTTTACTCAACTTAAGAAATTTTTTATTTTTAAAAGCACCTGAAATTCTTCTTTTTCAAAAAAATTATTTATATTGGTATTCATTTCATCTCAACTTATAAACTCCATTGGTATTCTTATGATTTTCTATCTTTTTCTGTTGTCCAAGTCTACTCTCAGTCACCACCAAAAGATAACGAAAATAAGTTAAAGCTTGAAAGACATTAGTATCAAATTTATCTTCAGCAAAACCTGCGCTAAACCAACATAACCATGTCCGGCAGTTTTCTCATTGATTTTACAAACACAACCGCTCATTCCAAAGACGGCGAAAAGTTTCACGAGATATACACTTATGAGCCAGCTGCCATCACACAAACGCTACTACCACATTCAGAAGACCTAGAGCTCCCAGATCTAGCGTACAGCCACGACTCAACCCCGCCGACAAACACCGCGGAAACGCCGGTCGAGGGCTACGGCTACTACTTTGACGTTCCTGAAGACATCGTTTTTGGTTTCCCAGCTAAAAAAGTGGCCAAACGCAAATTTGAAGATTTCGCCCCTGATGCCAGCGCCTTCGACGTCCAGCATCAGCCCCGTCTACGCGCTTCATACCGCCGCGCCCTCCTCAGCTCGCAACCCAAACGCCTAACTTTCACACAGGAAAACTTCGATGCCACTTTGAAGAAAGTTTTTAACAGAGGTGCGCTTAGAATGGACGTTACGGTCAGAGTCAATGCCAATGATTTAAAACATGTCGTCGACGCAATGCTGCCTTATCTGTATACGAAGAGCATGAACTCGGACTTCATGCAAACATTCAGCTGCCATTTCGAACTGGTAGGCGACGACGCCAACGTTTCTGGAGCTGATTTGAAGTCGGATTTTGACAACATTGGCTGCTCATACGAAATCATCACGATTTGAGAACTTCAACTGGCACTATAGCATTATTGTCATTAACTATCTTTTCCATGTTCGTCTTGTGAAAATTTTTGTTTGCATATCAAACCTTTGCCTGAGGCCGGGCATTAGCCTGGTTTTATCTCGGCTTAAATTGGTTTGTGTTTCACAAATCTGAAATTCGAAATTTCATGTGAAAAAAGAACTTACAACTTGGTTGTTATTATTTACTGGATAGATTTTTATTTTTGGTGCTCAAGTTGTAAGTTATAGAACTACTTACACTATGGTACCTACATATTCATATTTATTATTTGCTTTATACTACATACACTTCATAACTTAATGCCTGTACATTTGTCTTTTGAGCTGTTTCCTTTCTTCCTTTTTCCTTTGATCCATTTGCTGCCAATAATTAATTGATAGTAGACATTCCAAGCTGGACGCCATACTGAACATTATTATCCTTTCAACCGAGGTTACTCTATGTAAGATGCGATCTATTTTTCACCTGTCAATTTAAATACAGGCCAATTCTCTTTCTCTCGACTCTAAATTTTCACAAAAGTTTCTATTTAATACGATACCAATTGTTTTTATTTATTTTATTTTTTTTCTACCCCCACATTTTTCAACCTACCCACCTCATCTACACACCAACTAGATCATAACCATATAAACAGGAAAAAAAAGGCCACATCACAAACACAACAAGATAATGTCAGACGCTCCTGAAATCGACGTTTCCGTTAAGGAAAACCCAATTGTTGGGCAGATCAAATCTTTCGCCGCCGGAGGTTTCGGTGGTGTCTGCGCCGTTGCCGTAGGCCATCCTTTCGATCTTGTCAAGGTTAGACTACAAACCTCTACCCCAGGGACCTACACTGGTGCTTTTGACGTCGTCAAGAAGTCGATTGCTTTGGATGGTCCTATTAAAGGTCTCTATAGAGGTGTTGCTGCTCCTCTGGCTGGTGTCACTCCTATGTTCGCCATTTCATTCTGGGGTTACGATATGGGTCAAAGAATTGTCAAAGCTGCTGACCCTTCTTATGTGGAAGGACAGAAGTTGTCAATTAGTCAGATTGCTGCCGCTGGGTTTTTCTCTGCTGCCCCGATGACCATCGTTGCTGCCCCATTCGAAAGAATCAAGGTCATTCTACAACTCCAAGGTCAACAAAAGGCCGCCCCAGGTGAAAAGGCACCCAAACAATTCAAGGGTGCCTTTGATGTCGTCAAACACCTTTACAAAGAAGGTGGTTTAAGATCAATCTTCAAAGGTTCAGTTGCAACATTTGCCCGTGACGGTCCCGGTTCAGCTTTCTACTTTGCTACCTACGAATACCTTAAGCGTAGACTGTCAACCCCAGACTCATCCGAGCTTTCATTAGGAGCCATTTCCTTCGCGGGTGGTATGGCTGGTATTGCCATGTGGGTTCCAGTGTTCCCAATTGACACCATCAAGAGTAACTTACAATCTGGTAACTCTAAGGGTGGTTTAGTTACAGTTACAAAAGAAATCTACCGATCCGGAGGATTCAAGGCTTTCTTCCCGGGTATTGGACCTGCCCTTGCCAGATCTTTCCCCGCTAATGCTGCGACTTTCGTGGGTGTCGAACTTGCATACAAGTTCTTTGAAAACTGTGGGTTTTAAACTAAAATGATAAATGAAAATATATCTAAAAAAATGTAGAAATGCCATTATAATTGATACACTAATGTTATGGATTTCATGAAAATGTACAGTACAGTAGGTAAGGACAAACGGAGTTTCTTGGTCTAAGTTCGGTTCACACTTGGTTTTAGTCTTCCTCTTATTCTGATACTTTTGTTCTATGTTCAATTAGAAAAGTGTATAATCTAGAAAAGTCTGATACTACACATTCACGGCATCAGAAAACATATTGTGATGATCCATTGTTGTCTGTGGTGCAGCGAGAGATTTTTCACTTTTTGTAGCTTAGCCTAAAAGTTTCTGTTGTTATCTGGCAACAATGACGTAATTAAACGATACTTGTGGTTATAAAAGTGTACAGGTTAGGGTACAACAACACTAGGCACCCTGTAGAGAAATTACAGGAAAACATTTTTGAGGTTTCAAATCTCATGTTTATGACCATCATAATAGCACAAGTTATATTGAATTTAGTTCTCCATTTCATTCAACACGCAATTTGTCTTAATATAATAGGATCTAGGCCAATGGTATTTGATATCTCTCTTTTCTCGATCTAAACAAGAGTATAAAACAAGACCTGACTTAACGTGACGAGGATTCAAGTAACGAATAGTCGTTTTTCAGAAACAAAATCAACCCCCCAGCATACAAGCAAAAGATATGACAACAACCAAATGGACATCCCACCATCCGTTCTTTCCGCACTCAAAGCCACATGCACCACCCATGACTCCATCCCGTATTTGAACCATTTCATCGCTGCCCGCTACGGCGACATTTACACCCTAGAAGTCCAGCGATGGATGTGGGAGACGTTCTTTGTCGACATCCTGGATAGCGATCCAGTAATGGCGGCAAGGTACTTGGGGTTCGCGTATAAAGTGCTTATAGGAAGATGTTTGGACGGGATTAATGGCGCAGAACGGGTTGTGAATGTATTGGAGCTTGACCTGGAATATAAGCCAACCTGCGGTCCAGATGCAAATGCCAGTGAAGGACATGACTTTGATCTAGTCATTTTCGCGATCATGAAATTAAGGTACCTCGCGTTCAGAAGAGACAAACTGAGCCACGCCAAAACCTACGAAAAACTAATCAAGTACCTCGGCAAGAAAGCCAGGGTTCAAATCGAGCTGGATAACTTACAAGAAGGTCCTTTGCCCACAAAAACAACTATGGTAATAAGGGAAACATCTAAGATGGTAGATTCAAAGTCTTTACAAGAGAAGGTGATGGACGTAAGACGGCCAAAATCGAATGTTGATATGATTACTCCACCGTCATCGAACTCGTCGACCCCGGTTAAAGAAGGAAAAAAGGATATGGTACTAAGTAAAGGCAAAAACTTGCAGGAACTAATTCAGTTGTTTGAGCAAACAATCTAGTGTCGTAATGAAAATGGAAATGGGGTCGCGGTGAAGTGAATTTGGGCTACAGGAGGATATAAAATGACCCGATACTGAATTATATTCAAACACTCGCGTCAACGAAACTGTGATATGCCTCTACTTTCACAAGTCAAAATGAAGAAAACGAAATGCGTTCGTATATTTGGCCGCTCGTTAACAAACTATTTTCCAGTTTTCTCTTTACATTCACATGTTACCGAATCAATTTGATCAACACGGCGATATACTTGAGTATAAATTGGTCGACTCTATATTGCCTCACCAATTTTTGCAAGCCAAAATCAGTTTTGTACTTCGCTTGCAAGCTTTTTGAGTCCCAGAACCGTGTGGATATTGCAAAAAGTTTTTCAAAAGATGCTACAAGTTTAATTTTGTTATTTTGACGAGAATTTATATGGGGATGTGGTAAGATAACTTACTCCGGTTGATCTAGAGGGTTTATTAGTCATGGTCGAGTGTATAAGTTTGTCTATTAGTGAGAACATGTTGCTAAAACTGTGTTTGGAACGTATATAGAAGCTGTAATTGTAAAGGAACCTCTTTTATATCTTTGTACAGTACATTTACTAGTTAGGTAAATGTTTTATGATGGTGAAGGTATGATTTACTGGTAATTGTTAGGAATCGGATCAATTCCTTTTGGTATCTTCGTTCAAATGCGGATGCTGTATAATAGCTTGCTCAATCACTTTGAACCGCTACAATTGAACACTTTCCAGCTAAACCTATTCACAGACAGTTGTAAGCGATCATGCAACCAGTAGTTTCTAAATAGTAACTGGCGGTTTAAATACACACTGGATAAGCGTTCTCACACCCTTTACCCTTACACCTTTGAGTTAGATAGTTTTAGCTGGGAAGAGATAAAATCTCCGATAGCGCCGATGTTATAATATGGAAATTTTTGTTAGTTTAGTATTTGATTATAAGTGAGTTTTTGCTATAATTATGTATTATCTAATAAAAAGTGCAGATGTTTAAAAAAAAAAAAAATACACACTGGATGATGGGCAATTCCCATAATTCAGGGACTCAAGTTGAGGCAGGTATGTTCAGCCGCATGTGAAACTAGGGTAAGGAGTTTCACACATTCGGGCTAAACGTTGTTCTCGTAGTCAATCGAGTCAGATACGCAAGATCCATCTTTCCCAATTGATCGATCGTGTCGGAGTTTCTCTTTACCCTGCACCTCAGATCAAATGAAAATCCTATGTGTGGCAGAGAAACCTTCTATTGCCAAAGCAGTAGCAACTATTCTTTCGAACGGCTCGTATCAGGTCGTAAGTCAACCCAGTTTCTTTTCCAAATCATTCTTGCTGTTATTTCGTGCATGCATGTGTGTACTAACTGTGTCGGTGTAGAGAAATACAGGGAATAAGTATATCAAGAACTATGAGTTCAGCTACAGGTTTGCAGCGTGGGGATCTTGTCAAGTCGTCATGACTAGTGTTGCTGGACACTTGATGAGCAGCGAGTTTGAAGCGCGGTACAAAGTGTGGCACGCAATTGAGCCACGGGAACTGTTTGCTGCGCCTATAATGTATTCCGTCTCCAAAGGAAACGAGCCAATCTCGAACAATATTTCGACGCAGGCAAAGTACTCTAACAAGCTGTTTATATGGACCGATTGTGATCGGGAAGGAGAACATATTGGTTGGGAAATTGCTAATATTGCGAGAAAGGCTAACGTTAGACTGAAAGATGATGATATCCATAGAGCTGTGTTTAGTAATATTGAACCAAGTCATATCAAGCAAGCTGCTGATAGGCCGCGACCTCTTGATATGAAAATGGTGAGAGCTGTAGAAGCACGCATAGAAATCGATCTTCGAATTGGTGCCGCATTCACACGTTTCCAAACCCTTTCGCTCCAAAACACTGCACAAGAACTGAAACAAAAAGTTATTTCATACGGATCATGTCAATTTCCAACACTTGGGTTTGTCGTTGATCAGTACAAAAGAGTGCGGGACTTTAAGCCTGAAAAGTTCTGGAGCTTAGAAGTGGAGGTGGAAGTACCGAAGGAGTTCAAGGTTGAACAGGAACCGGAGCTTACGAAAACGGGGAAAGTGAAGAAAAGACAGCCGAAGAAATCGAACGATAGTCTGAAATTTTCCTGGGAAAGAAATCATTTGTTTGATCATTTGGCGACGACGCTGATATACGAAAACTGTACGGATTCGGGGCCCCTGGCAAGGGTTGATAAGATGATTAATAAACCGACGTCAAAATGGAGACCATTACCTCTGACAACCGTCGAACTGCAAAAGTTGGGGTCGCAATTTTTCGGTGTCAGTTCTAAAAAAATTATGGATGTCGCCGAATCTCTTTATACTAAAGGTTACATTTCCTACCCACGTACCGAAACTGATCAATTTGACCAAGGCATGGATCTGAAAAGTCTTGTTCAGAAACAGTTAATTTCAAGAGAATGGGGAGACTACGCGAAAAAGGTTTTGGAACAGCCAGGTTATTATACCATTCCTAGAAAAGGTAAACATAATGATAAAGCGCATCCTCCTATCCATCCAGTTATTCATCTCGATCCCTCGGCCGTTCCCAACCTTGATTACGAAGTCTACAAGTTCATCACAAAGCGCTTTTTGGCATGTGTTTCACCCGACGCAGTCGGTTCTCAAACCACAGTAGTTCTCGACTGGAACAACGAAAAGTTCAAAGCATCAGGTCTCGTCGTTCTCGAAAAGAACTACCTCGATATATACCCTTACCAAAAATGGACATCAAGTAGTACCCAAATCCCGCCCGGTCTTTTCGGCGAGGGCCAGACTGTGGAACTAACAAGAACCGAACTTACAGAGGGCGAAACCTCGCCACCAAAGTACCTCACCGAACCTGAACTTATTGCGCTAATGGACCTGAACGGAATTGGAACGGATGCAACGATGGCCGAGCACATCGAGACAATTCTGACGCGCGAATACGCGATCAAGCACACCCCACCGTCCCGCAGCGGCACCGCCGCCTCCGCGCCCGACTCCAAGCTCCCGGTATTTATCCCGTCCACACTCGGGATTGCCCTTGTCGAGGGCTACGACAGCATAGGGTTTAATATGTCGCTGAGCAAACCGTTTTTGCGAAAGGAAATGGAATTGTCGATGAGGAATATTATTGAGGGTCGCAACTCGAAACAGCAGGTGGTGTCGGAGACTATTGCGAAGTATAAGGAAACGTACGATGTGGCGAAGCGGAATTCGAGAGCGCTGGTGGAGTCGGTTAGAAAGCATTTGAGTGAGTCGAGAAATGGGAATGGGAATGGGAATGGGAATGGAGCGGGGAACTAGCGGGTGGTAGGTATGGTGTATATACTTGTGTTTTATTTATTTAGAGAATTGTTGAATTTGTTGATTACGGTCATTGTAGATTAACAGTGTGCTGTGTAGTTTTTGAGCTGTAACGATATCTTGGAGAAAAAAAAGTAGTCTTTATAGATATTGAGAGAAATTTGTGAATAAGTAATTATTGAATTTTTGTATCCATCGATATTAATAGTATGGATAGATCTATATACACACAGCTTTGGGTAATAGCCTGTACAGAAATGTCATTTCTTGATAGCCCCGAACCTAGGTAAAACTTCAATCACCCCTGTGATTTTAATCAACTCCTCGTTTCTTCCCTTCCAAGTATATTGGCCTGTGTATAATTTTTTGTGATAATATCACGTTCGGTTATAGAAATGCCTCCTATGTAATTAACATCTAGCCTAAAATTACCATACACTAAACCTGCAACACCATAGCCCGCTACTGCAACACCTAGTGCTATGCCTCCTATTATTGAGACTAGGTTGGCTACACCAAATGTAAACCATGCCCCAGTACTTATCGACAAGCCAACAAGCACAAACGATACTAGGACACCCGTTCTTAGATTTGTCCAATGAGCGCGTTCCTACAGTGCGAAGCCGTTTTGATCCCCAATTATTATGGTTACAACAACTCTCTAATTTTTGAACGCACCAGTTCCTTCGACGTATGAGCTAATTCCCGTATAGATAGTTGCGAGTATACTGAGACCCACTAAAGCATATGGCAGCCACCAATAGCGCTGCTTGAAAGAATTTTCCCTTCTTATGTTGGAGTCTTCTGGCTCTGCAATTTTCTGAGCCTCGTCAGACGGCTTGTTCGTGTTTATAGTAGTACTGTGTTTAGACATGACAAAATTGATAAATTCTGGAATAACCTTAAGAGACTTGTTACTAGGTTGTTGTGTTGTTCAGTCTTGTACTGAGTTGTTAAGAAGAAGATTAAGAAGTAGAATTGTAGCAACAACACTCGGATGTAAGTATTGTTATCATATGTGTAGAAAGTTTCAACAATCCATTAAAATCGATACAGGCAAAACTATGAGGTTATATAGGCCAGATGGAACGGCTCCGTGGGAGCAGCTTAAAGATAAGGTAGGGGTTATTATCTGTGAGGAGAACAAAGAATGAGTTGTGGGCTTTATTGAAGTCCCCAGGTTGAGGATGTGACACGAAAAAATCCCTACATAAATTTTGGTTCATAATATAACAGTAGTTCATATAACCACAACTTGTTTTATACCAATGTTATACCGGTAATATATAACTTGCCGCGTTGATTTTTTTGGAACGTCTGCACTTTTTATTGGATGTCATATTCTTACGGTAAACAAAGCATTTATACGTACGTGCTTCAATAGCTTTAGTTAGAAGTTAGTGGCATTAACACCACCGCTATATTCTTAAACCAGAAAACACGATTACTATCCTCAAATATTGATATTCTTGATTGTGAACTGATCAAGTCAAGTACAAATAGTTGGAGTTGAAATATTTAGGCTGTTCTTCGTTTCTTTGCCTACTTCACTTCTGACAGGTTTTGTTCTTTATAATCATCTGTTCTCTTCCGGCCCATTAGCCCTCAAGAATTATAGCAAAATTCTCTGTTTCCTAACTAGTCCAAAGTTTACTATGATTTTTTCCATCCAATAATATAATATATTAACTATCATAATATGCTAATTTCAATAAAAAATAAATACCGGTAAAAAAAGATCCAATGGTAAATATTATTTAGTACACCAATTTCCCTAGTAGTAAATTTAAAACCTTATCATCCAAATTTTCAAGATATCCGGGAAAAATCAAGAAATGTATTATACGTCATGAACTAGATTGTGGTGAACCAAACAGTGTCCTGTTTAGATGAGGAGCACAAATTAATACTTCCGTGAAACCTCAGGAATTTACATTTGTTACATAGAAATGAGGGTTGGTTTGAAGACTAAATAGGATTGACCAGTAGTGTGGGTCAGATTGTAACAAAAAGCCATTAAAGAGCTCGTATATATCAGCCACCACATAGGAATGTCAAATACGAAGGTCAGTAAGCTTCCTAAAATCTACGGCCATCTTCAAATTGAATCTTTCCAGGTCCAAGATCGTCCAACGTATCCCGTATAAACCATAAATTTTACTTGTGTAATTTAGGCAGTGTATGACATATTGGTCTATAAGTGTGAGTTTGAGGAGCAGGTCTAGGTTTTTGTGGGTTTTGAAGATGCGACAACTATTAATAATAACGGTTGTACTTCATAGCCATAAATCCAATCCTCACCAGTCATTATTCACCTTATACTAAAATAAAAAAATACACCATTATAGCTACATAGGCAGAATTTCATCAAGTTCCAAAAAATCTCAAATAAGTATGTTTAATTACGGCCAATAACATTCAGAAATCAGAGAATGCCGGAGAAGTATCAATCTAGATCAGATATGCTTAGAGGGACTCAGTGTAAGGTCGGAGAAAGTTATTGGAGTTTGAAGAGATCCAATAAGATCAGTCAGCTAGGGTCTGATAAGCATAATGATATAGTACACCTTGAAGAAATCAACTGTCTATTGCAAGATATGAAATATGGACTATAACTATGATTAAACCTTACCGGTAACGCCAAATTGAAGCCTTCTTTGCAATAGACTTGTTTGGTGGAGACATTCTGTAGCTTTAAACTCATCTTACTATCAACTGCAACTGGTTCAATAAAGATTGATAATCTGTTTTTTGACCCCCATATTGCTCATCCAACATTAAGCTCAAAGACCAACCAAAACTGAGAAACTCTTTCTATGGAATACTGATTGAAGAATTTATTGAGTTCAAAGAAGAAGTTGTTCTAAAACTGCCCATTGTTAATATAAAATATTGCTATCAAAAAATTATCGACTGAATTTTGTACATGTAATGTATATCTTTTTATCCTAAATATAAAAATGACAAAAATGTTTGTTTAACTTTTAGAACATTGCAAGCCGTAACCCCCCTGGTTAGAATCTGGCCCAAAAAAAGTCAGAATAAAATCAGAGAAGACTCGGAAAAAGTTTAGATAAAATTCAGAGATGTTCAACTAATTCAGAAAGGTTCAGAAGAGAGCTATTGTAACATTTTTTGTTATCAATTTTACTACAATTTTTTTAGTATACCAGAAACTTCAAAATTTAAAAAAGAAACAACTGCCAGAATCCTTCAATGATCTCCCTTTATATCATCTCTTGGTTTTGATCTACATAACGCCGCTGTACAAAATTGGTAAAATAGAAGACTTCCAAACATCTGGAATTTATAGATGACATGACATTCCACTATATTATACACCAATATTGAATTGTTGAAAGTAAGGGAAGGGTCCTATGGGTGCAAATGCCGATCACAGGAATACGATGATGTCAGAGGTATTTATTACTTTTAAGTTTTATAACCGAGTTTTATAGACACATCCTGAAGTCCATTTCTTTAGCCCTGGATTTGTATATTCTATTGAGAGCTAGACCAGGTCTGAAAGCAGTAGATAAGTTTGTTAGAGCTATTTAATCGTTACTCAACACCCTTACATCCTTCACCCTTTAGTTGCATATTTTAGCTGGGAAGAGACAATATTATCAACAGCTCCTGGTGATGGTAAATTGATAAAATTATTTGTTAGTTTAGTGTTATTTAATTATTTGCTGTGATTATGTATTATCCAATAAAAAATGCAGATGTTTGAAAAAAAGATTCAGATTCAATCCGTCTTCGAAGTATTTATTCAATAAAGCTGCTAATTTCACTCCTCAAATCTTATTACCGCAACTGTTACAAACTCAACCCCCACTTCAAGGCTCAGTTTGGTGTCCAAAATTCCTGTAGGACTAGATTTCGGCGAGATTTTCCTTCTCAGAAAGCTTATGCTGCGCTCCGTAATAAAGCAGTCCACTTCCTAATATATGTGTAGAGATAGTGAAAAGATGTGAAACTGAAGCTGGGTCAAAAACTCGCAAATCGGAAAGATTATGAAGATGGAGAAGAGGTTTATGGTCGAGCCAGTACCACACCTGCCACACCATATCCCACAACTACAACACCTAGTGCTATGCCTCCTATTGCCCAGGCTAGGTTAGCTGCACCAAATGCAAACCAAGCATGTGTACCTATCCCCAGGCCAGCAAACACAAATGTCAATAGGGCACCCATTCTTGGACTTGCCCAATGAGCGTATTCATATAGTCCTAAGTCATGAGCTGTAATGTTTACAACATTTTTTTGATTTTCGAACGCGCCAGTTCCTTCGACGTATGAGCTGAGTGCCGTATAGATAGCTGCGAGTAGACTGAGACCCACTAAAGCATAAGGTAACCACCACATGCGCTGCTTGAACGAGTTATCGGTTGCTTTGTTGGCGTCTTTTGGCTCTGCAATTTTCTGAGAATTGTCAAACGGCTTTTTCGTGTCTATAGGCGTACTATGTTTAGACATGATGAAATCAATAAATTCTAGAATAACCTTAAGAGACTTGTTACTAGGTTGTTGTGTTGTTCAGTCTTGTACTGAGTTGCTAAGAAGAAGATTAAAAAGAAGTAAAATTGTAACAACAACACTCGGATATAAGTATTATTATGATATGTGTCGAAATTTTCGATAATTCATTAAAATCAATACAGGGAAATCTATGAGGTTATATAGGCCTCGTATTAGGCCAGAGGGAACGGCTCGCTGGGAGCAGCATAAAGGTAAGGGTTGTCTGTGGGGAGAAACAAAGAACGAATTGTGGACTTTATTGAAATCCCCAAACACGAAACAAACCCAACTATTGTACAGTAAATACGGTAGTAAATAAATCTTCAAAAAACACAATCAACGACTGAAGATCTTCAGCTAAAAGGCCAGTTTTGATTCTCGCATAGAACAAAAAGGATTCAACTGGTCTACTTTGAAAAGCCTTCGTAGAAGTTTTTCCTAAATACTTTGATACAAAAATATTCTCAAGTCTGCAGGAAAACAGATGTAGATAGAAGAAAAAAAACTGATATATATTCACTCCGTCTTTGAAATACTCAACCAGGATTCTTGGTTTGCTTCTTTCGGCTCTTATAGTTCAATTATAAGAGCATGCTATTCTACGGGTTCTACAAACTCGCAGACGGCAAAAAAAAGGCCCAGTTTGGTGTCAAGAAACTTCTTCAAGATCTCAATTGTATCATCCTACTAAATATGTCTCTTCTGAGCAGCATTATAACTTCAAACAGTACATTCGTTCTCATCTGTCTGGATGGTTTTGTATCTGTCGATGTCACTAATTTTTACTACTGTCCCCTTTTCTTTGGGAAAAAAGGTCGCATACTTCAGTTACCATTCTTTACCCACTTCTTTGAAGTCAGCCGACTTTTTCAATCTTTTAGTACTCTGCTTTGAGATTCACATGGAATTTTCATGTGTTACTTCTAAACATTCCAGGCACTCAAGACGCTGTATACTGATTTCTTAACTACTAGATACTCCTTTTGAGAAAGCCGTATAGTCTCATTGTGTCTTCAGCTTTTCCCTTTTAACATCAAACCAGGCAGAATTAATCTTCTGTTTCCACACTCGTTTCTGCTTAACTTCGCTTTACCTTGAACCACTATTCTCGCGCAAGCCCATAAAATACGGGGGTTTCTGAGTTTGTGTTGTATGCTACTCTGCTAGGTTTTATATTCATTAGATACTTGATTCTAACGTCTAGAGGAGGCATGGCTGCGTCTTGATTGTGTATGGTTGTTGTGTCGGCTTGTAAGCACCGAGCATTTTTCGTAGTAAAATATTCTGGCCGACCTTCAATTTTCTGATCTGCCTCTTTCTACTTCTTTATCATAGATACTCTATTGTGGGGTTTTCAAACCTATCACCAAATAATTGCCAGCCCATTTTTGGTAATTGTACATATTCCCTGTTTTTGTGCATCCTTTCTAATTATTGAATTTTCGTTTTCACTTTCCACATCAACTCCTTGCGGTCAGAAGAAGTCATAATGTCGCACTGTCCTGTTTCAGTCTTTTTTCTTTGCGCAATATCCTAGAATGCTTGTGCTAAGTTGATGACTGATCCAGATTTATAAGTAGCCATTTTTCTTTAAAACACGATCTCCATTCCCACTTCTTTTGCTGATTTCGCACACTCTCTCAATTGAAACCACACCTCGCTCCCTTCCCCCCACTCGACATGATAAAGATTGAACTCCTCAACCCATATCATAATTTTCCGCAACTTCTCCCTTCAAATTCTCCATCAATTTCGTAAAGTAACACAAAATTAATTGGTTTTGTACAGTAATTCAACGAAAATCTCCAGGTTTTTGATATCTTAATACTTTTCATAACAAATGATAATAGATGTCAAAGAATTTCAATTAAAACTGGGTATACACGGTTATCATGCTTTTCTGAGAAACGTCATTTTTAGTAGATATTTAATTACTTCATAAGCAATAATGTTATGGGTATGGCGTCCTTGCTTCGGCTGAAAATATTTACTTTAAATGAACACTGTTTTGAAACACTCACATCTACTATATTACAACTGATGGCAACGGGATATGCTCGTACTCTGTATATACAATCACAAATATTACTCTGACTACGAATTCAGTGTACAACAAACATGAAAGTTTGGACCAGTTCAGTTTTACTGTATTATCTTTATATCTTCATAACAAATGCAAATAGAACTCAAAATCCCCAATCAGATCCGTCATCCTGGATTTTCTTGCCTTTCTGAGAGACACCTTTTTTCTCATTTACTTCTTGCTTGATTGGCACTTTTATCGGTATGTCTCCCCTACTTTTGCTCCTCAAGCTTCCCCTTCGACCCTGCCCTGGCACTTCCGGTGTCCTCATGTTCGCCAGATTCGAGAAAAACGCTGCTGACCGGTATGTCGTTGAATGGGTCGACCTCGATGCTGATCTATACGATTTTGGTGTTTGAGAATACAGGCTTCTGTATGATTTGGCGTTGCTGGTTTCCTTGATCGGTATACTCGGTTTGGCAGTATTATGTTGAATGCGAACACGTTTATGATTTTTGCGAATGAGCGATGCTAGAATCAATGCTTTTCGAACGAGGAATGTGCTGTTTTCGGATTTTTTGAGAAAGACACTTATTGAGTATGCACTTTGACGGAGTCTTACGTTTATCAGGAGTAAGATATACAGCAAAGTAAAAAATTGTCGGGTAACGGTGTCGTTTTTCCTGGGAGACATTGAAGTTTTCTTCTTATTTTTTGTCTTGGGGCTAGACAACGAGATACCTGATTGCGTTGAAATATGTTGTAGCACATGTTTATAAGTTACCGACGGTGCAAGTTCAGAAGATGATTCACTTTCTTCAAATTCAGAATTGAAATATTCACCTTCTTCCTCTTCATCGTCTTCTTCCACAAATTGAAGTGGAACGGGGATACCCCACACTAACAGGTCGTCTTCAAAATCGGCTGGCGGCGGTGTAGACGGCGTCGGATTGTAAGCGGATTGTGCGTAGTGATGAGGTCTCGGTTGTGGTTGAATATATTTTCGTGGTGACGGAGCTTGAGGTTCGTTGGGGTCAACCTCGGTTGCAGCTCTAGAAAATGATTTTTGGTGTCGGGTACCATTAAATTGAGACTGAGTCCTTCTCAGAGTCCGCTTGTTATGCTTTTTCAAAACATAAGCCATTAAATTCTCATGAACCGATGGCGCTCCTCCACCTCCATTGTATTCCGTCTTAGCATATCGCGACACTTGTCTGTGATCGCCATTAACACTACCAGCGGTCGAATAAGCACCAGGGAACTTTTTCCTCGCAATTGTTTGGACCTCACTGTAATAAAACGAATTTGGTACGCTACCATTTAGCTGTGCCGGCTGTTTTCCCCGTGCCGACCACGAATGATTCCGACTGTGACCAGCTTCACTCTGACTAGAATCTGGTTTTCTCCAAGATGATAGAAGAGAACTGAACATTTGGGCGGTGCTGGGCGTTTGAATTGCTGGTTTACGCAACAACTATAAAAAGTATGCCAAAGTGAAATAAAGGTGAAGGTGTGTGTGGAGATAGGCCTGTTTATGTTTGGGGTACCAAATGTCCAAGACAAACTCTGGTATGATGACTAAGAATGTCTAAAGAGCGGCTTGAGCATTTGACGGACCTTTGAGCAAAATTTTAGCTGAGTAATATGTTACTAATATACTTTAAAAAAATCGATAATGCGCGCGTCCCAAATACTTTTCTATCAAGTGGAATTTCATTTCTATTTTATCGTTTGATATCACAGTTAGAATTTTAAGGGCCAAAAAACTAACATAGCTACACGACAATGGCAGGCTGTACCTTTTGCGGAGGGGTTCTAGATACCCATAGTACCACTGAAGTTATCTGTACCAGCTGTGGGCGTGTCAATGATGGAACGCAGATGGTTAATGAACTCAGTTTTGGAGAATCTTCTTCAGGAGCTGCCATGGTCCATGGTTCGTTTCTGAATGCAGACCAAAGCTCAACTTCAAGAGGTTTATACGGTCACTCTAATAACAGTCGCGCACAAACGATAGAAAAAGCACGAAATCAAATGTTGGGTGTTGCACATAATCTCAAAATCCCAGAACCAACAGTTACTCAAGCTGTGGCTCATTATAAAAGAGCGCTACAAAATGGGTTTGTTAAGGGTCGAAAGAGCAGGCTTGTTACAAGTGCTTGCCTTTATCTTGCCTGCCGAACCCATAAGACGAGTCATATGCTTTTGCATTTTTCAACACTCCTGTTTGTCAACATCTACGTGCTTGGTTCAACATACCTTCAGCTTGTCCGATCCCTTGATATTCACAACATCCCACCAATTGATCCAACACTCTTTGTGCAGCGATTTGTTTCTAAGATGAGTTTCCCAACTGAAGCTGACGGCCGGAAAGTTTTACGCGACGCAAATCGCGTGGTTCAAAGAATGACTAAGGATTGGATAACGGAAGGTAGACGACCAGCTGGTGTTGCTGCAGCAAGTGTTTTGCTGGCCTGCCGAATGAATAACTTCCGACGATCAAAACTGCAAATTATGCAGTTAGCTATGATTAGTGAAGGAACTATCAATGAACGACTGAAAGAGTTTAAAAATACTGATGCAGCTACCTTGACAATTAGAGATTTCCAGGCCACAAATGTCGACTCCGCTGCCGACCCTCCATCATATACCAGGAATAAAAACAAGCAAAGAATAAAAGATTTGGCAGGCAATGATACTGTGGCAGATCCTTTAGACGATCCAGGGATCAAAGAAATTTATGAATATGTTATGGACGCTACTGAAAAAGAATTCGAAGAGAGAGAAATGGAAATAGCTAAGCAACAGTCCCGTGAATTGGAACACCCGAATGATGGTGAACTTGCAAAAGAAGAATTAACAGAACTGCAAAAACCAAATGGTGATGTAGAAACGGGTGGGAAAGAGATTTCGGAAGATACTGAAACAGTTGGACGTGATTTATCAGATAAATCAACTGAAGATTCAGCAGCTGCAGAAAATTCTGAACCATCCAAAGTGCTTGATGGGACTACAAACATTGAATCGGGGACTGAAAGTATTGAAGAGAGTCAAGCAGTGGGCACAACTGAACAAGGTGGGCTTCCTACGGCTGAGAAATCTTTACCAGATGCCAACGAAAATGAATCAGAATCGACAGACTCAAACAACGATCTTGTCAAATCTGCGGAAACGAATACGACGGAAAAAATTAACGAAATCAATGATGAAGAGGTCTTGAAAGCTAAGGAAATACTCGATAAAGAAGGCGTCAGCGAAATTGAAAAAGCGGCCCAAGAAAAGGCTGAAAAATCTGTTTTTGATGTCATTGATGAATCAGATGACGATGATGTCGTAAATTTTGATACGGTGAGAAATGAAGGCGAAAAGCTTGTTGGGAAAGATCAAACTCGAAGAGAAATGTCGCAGGCTATTGAGGAAGTACTAAATGATACAATAGAACAACGAAGGGCCCGCATCCAAGCTATTTTCAAAAGACACAATCACCCCATTGTGAAGCTCACTTCTCACAAGGGCTGGAATCCTGACGAAAGTCCTGTTTCTTCCGATCCTATTGATCTCACAGATGTTGACGATGCTGAAATTAATAACATGATTTTGAACAAGGAGGAGGTTGCTTTGAAAGAGCGAATTTGGTTAACCATGAATAAAAAGTTTATCATAGCCGAGGCGCATAAAAGAAACAGAATGGAAGCAGATAAACTGAACGGAACTTACAAAGAAACTGTGAAGAAGAAGAGGAGAGGTGCGGGTGGGTCGAGTGTACCAAAAATCAAATCAGATGGGTTCTCAGCTAGCATTCCTGGATTCTCTGCTAAAGCTGCTGCAGCTTCTATGGTCAAAAAGAAAGCGTTTTCTAAGAAGATTAATTACGATGCCATCAGTAACTTGTTCTAAGAGGTTCTAACATTCAATACGTGGCTACTTGTTAAAAAGTGGCTCTCATCATTTTTCGGTCTATTTGTAAAAAGATATGCTGGTATCTACATCTACTTATTTTAAAATTTTCGTTTGTCTATTTTTTCGAATGTCGTTTCTATGTAAAACTGTTAATATCATTTTGCAAGTGATCTTTGGTGTAACCGGTAGGTGGAAACTTAAAAGTACATTTGTAGCTGAAAGTTCGATTCCTTGTTAGAACAAGAATTCGTCTGTCCATAGTATTGTATTCTTGGATCATACTGGACCTGTGGGTATCGTTAAACTCTAGACGTCGGTTCAAGTGAACTTGTAACTGAATGATTTCATTTTTGAATGTTTGCTTCTTTTGACCGTTTACTGATAGCCTCTATAATATAATAACTTTTCAACTTTTAGTAACAGATTTAAACAATTATTTAAGTGAGCAACAGAATATAAACCAAATATATTGAACAAGATGTTTATAATACAACTCACACATAAAGCAACTGGAGAATTTCCAACTGACCCGAAACTCGGCCATTATAACAAACTCTGCAAGTTTATTGACAAACCTCTATAACTACTCATTTTCAATCAATCTTTATACTTTATACACCAACAGCACAAAATGTCAGTCCGCCAATTCGTTCAATCTCTCGGTCTCAAATACCCTATTATTCAGGCGCCTATGGCAGGCGCAACATCTCCCGCCATGGCAGCCGCCGTCGTCAGTGCCGGAGGGCTCGGATCATTGCCGCTTTCTACTACAAAGTTCTCTGATCCTGAAAAGCTGCGTGCTCAGTTACTCAAGTACAAAGAACTGGTCAAGGAACCGGCCGATTACAGAAACATCAATCTGAACTTCTTTGTACATACTATCCCAATTAACAGTCCCGAGATTAACCGTCCCTGGGTAAAGCACATTGCTAAGTTTTTCAACACCAATGCTCTTGATGAGATAGAGAAAAGAGAAACCCTTGAGCTTGGATACGAAACTTTCCTAACGCTCGAGAAAGAATCGCCTTTTTGGAAAGTGGTCTTGGACTTTTCACCCAAAGTGGTTTCTTTCCACTTTGGAATCCCTCCTCTGTGGGTTCTCGAATCACTCAAAGCCCATAATATACAAACTTTTGTGTGCATCACTAACCCCGATGAGTACGCACAGCTAGAGCAAGTAAATGCAAAAGCCGGATTAAGCTTAATCTCAGCTGCAATTTTACAGGGCTGGAACGCCGGTGGTCATCGAGGAAATTTTGTAGCAAACGACCCCAAAGATACCCGACTTTCCACTGAGGATCTGGTCAAATCAATCAAGAATGCTACAATTCCTCTAATCCCCACAGGTGGAATATCGACACCATCAACTGCTAACAAGTACCTTTCCAACCCAAGTGTCGCAGCTGTCCAACTTGGCACCTATTTCATTCTTTCGGCCGAGTCGTTGGCCGGCCCCCGATACCGTCGACTTTTGCGTAAGGGAACAATCACCGACAACACGATTCAAATTCCATACGTAACCGGTCGAGCAGCACGCGGATTTGCAACAGAAAAGATGGTCAAGCTTCTGGACTGTACAAAAAAGGCAGTTGATCAGGGTATAAAGGTTCCGGAGTACCCGATCCCAGCACAGGTCTATAGGCCGATGGCAGCGATCTACGATAAAGAAGTTGCAGAAAGTGATGATGGATATAATATGTACTTGGCTGGTGATGGGCATGCCGATTTGAAGGAAAAAGGAGCAAGTGAGCTTATTATTGAGCTGGGTAAAGACTTGGTGTGGTGACAGTAACAAGCCATACGATGTAGATTTACAAAATTTAATGCATATTCAATGCTATGTCGAAACGAGTATACGTTGATTTCTATTTCCATTAATTATTACCGGTATATCGCAACAATTATACTAATTTGCAAAACCTGACGAAAAATTCCTTTCTGCTCTGGACAGTCAAAGAAACAAGCAGTTGCCAATAACGAACCCCTTAAAATGTTAGTTAGTATTGAAGTCGTCAAATTATCTCAATGAACAAAAAACGCAGTAAACCGAAAGGTTTATGAATCGATTTTAGTCAGTACTGATGTTTTAAATATAGTTGTCAGCACCGTAGAGACTCTGAGTGAGCTGAGTATATTGATTGTCATCATAAAAATCGAAACAAGACCAATTTACATTGTTTTTGTTCTAGTAATGGCAGTTTGTAATATAGTACTTACTTGGAGGCTTCATGACGATAAAGGAGAAAAGAATACTATGATGGGATCAATAAATTTTTATATGGCGTGGAGGTTAAAGGAGGGTAAGCGTGAAAAGCTAGGGTATAGTGCTTTGAGATTTAAACTTTGATAAATAAAAATTGAACTTCAGATGTGTTTTTTGTCACAAAAGTTAAAGCCAATGTCATAAATGCATTTAGACTTCAAATTCATTCATTCATTCATAATTCATAACGCAGTTAGATTTGGTGGTGAATTTCTGGTGTTCCATACAACATTTTGAACATTTACCCGGTTACAAGTAGTTGTCACGATCCCAGGACTGATCAAAGGTAAAGCAATTAATATCAGATATATCAGATAGATTTGAATAGGACAAAGCAGAATAGAATGAAACAGATCCCAAGTTTTTCGTTTGTTTGTTCTTAATTTAGCTCCGATATTTTCTTAAATTTACATGAGCTTTGATCGAATCTGTACCAAGGTGGAAAAATCTAGAACTGTCATGGAATGGGATACTTTCAGTTCAGTAAAGACTTAAGACTAAAGATAAAATGGATAGCTTTTAAGAGTAGCGCCACCCACCTACCCCACTGACCAAATTTGAAAAATCACAGTGAAGTTTCATCGAGTTTGAATGGTTACCTATCACCGAGTACTTTCCGCCCAACAAATCCCGCATAGTGATTGGCCCAATAGACTAATAAATTTCAGTCTAGGCTGGGAAAAAAAAAAGTCTCAAGCGTTTGACCTGCTGGAGCAAACTAGAAAATAGAAAATTCTAGTGGAATCCGATGGAATCTCATAGATTCTATTGTCATCATACAACAGGGTAAGTAAAAAGTATTAAATGCGGCTTGATGCCTGAAAATTTTCTATTCTTTAGTAATTTTTGAATCTTTCTCCATTTTTCCTTTCTCTCACAACCTACACTTCCATCTTTCGTACACATTTGCATAATCAAAAAATGTTAGCTCAAAGATTCACTCGTGCTGCTCTGCGAAGCTCAAAGAAGGTTGCTTTCCAACCTAGACACAACTCGACCAAGGTCACTGGTAGTGTTATTGGTATCGATTTAGGTACCACTAACTCTGCCGTCGCCATCATGGAAGGTAAGATCCCCAAGGTTATCGAAAACGCCGAAGGTGCTAGAACCACTCCTTCCGTTGTCGCCTTCACCAAGGATGGTGAGCGTCTCGTCGGTGTTGCCGCCAAGCGTCAAGCTGTCGTCAACCCTGAAAACACTCTTTTCGCCACTAAGCGTTTGATTGGTAGAAGATTCGAAGATGCTGAAGTCCAAAAGGATATCAAGCAAGTTCCTTACAAGATCGTTAAGCACACTAACGGTGATGCCTGGTTGGAGGCCCGTGGAGAGAAGTACTCTCCTGCTCAAATTGGTGGTTTCATTCTTAACAAGATGAAGGAAACCGCTGAAGGTTACCTCGGCAAGCCCGTTAAGCACGCCGTTGTTACTGTTCCTGCTTACTTCAACGATTCTCAAAGACAAGCTACCAAGGATGCTGGACAAATCGTTGGTATGAACGTTCTTCGTGTCGTTAACGAACCTACTGCCGCTGCTCTTGCTTACGGTCTTGAAAAGACTGAAGACAAGGTTGTTGCTGTTTTCGATCTTGGTGGTGGTACTTTCGATATTTCCATTCTTGAAATCCAAAAGGGTGTTTTCGAAGTTAAGTCTACCAATGGTGATACCCATCTTGGTGGTGAAGATTTCGATATCGTTCTTGTTAGACACATTATTGAACAATTCAAGAAGGAGCACAACATTGACTTGCAAAATGACCGTATGGCCGTTCAACGTATCAGAGAAGCTGCTGAAAAGGCTAAAGTTGAACTTACTTCTGCCTCAGCTACTGAAATCAACCTTCCTTTCATTACCGCTGATGCCACTGGTCCTAAGCACATTAACACCAAACTTACCAGATCTCAATTGGAACAACTCACTGAACCTTTGATCAAGAGAACCATTGAACCTGTTAAGAAGGCTCTTAAGGATGCTGGTCTTAAGACTAACGAAGTTGACGAAGTCATTCTTGTTGGTGGTATGTCTCGTATGCCCAAGGTTATCGAAACCGTTAAGTCAATCTTCGGTAAGGACGCCAACAAGTCCGTCAACCCCGATGAGGCTGTCGCCATTGGTGCTGCCATTCAAGGTGCCGTCCTTGCCGGTGAAGTTCAAGACGTTTTGCTTCTTGATGTTACTCCCCTTTCTCTCGGTATTGAGACCCTCGGTGGTGTCTTCACTAGATTGATCAACAGAAACACCACTATTCCTACCAAGAAGTCACAAGTTTTCTCAACTGCTGCTACTGGTCAAACCTCTGTTGAGATCCGTGTTTACCAAGGTGAACGTGAATTAGTCCGTGACAACAAGCTCATTGGTAACTTCACTCTTTCCGGTATTCCTCCTGCCCCCAAGGGTGTTCCTCAAATTGAAGTCACTTTCGATATTGATGCCGATGGTATCATTAACGTTTCTGCCAAGGACAAGGGAACTAACAAGGATGCTTCTATTACCGTCGCTGGATCATCTGGTCTTTCTGATGCTGAAATTGAGAACATGGTTAACGATGCTGAGAAGTACAAGGAAGAAGACAAGGCTCGTCGTGAAGCTGTTGAATCATGGAACCGTGCCGATTCCATTTGTAACGAAACTGAGAACTCCATTGAAGAGTTCAAGGAGCAAGTTAACAAGGAAGAAGCTGACAAGCTAAGACAGAAGATTGCTGACTTACGTGCTCTCATTGCTCGTGGTCAATCTGGTGAGGACGTCAGTGCTACTGAAATCAAGGATAAGTGTGATGAAGTACAAAACGACTCTATCAAGCTTTTCGAGGCCATCTACAAGAACAAGGCAAATGAAGAATCAGCCAAGGATAACTCCAAGCCTGAGTAAATTCCCCCTAATTATTTAAAGAAACGAAGATAATGAGATGTATATAATTGCCCAGTTTCGCCACATGCTTTTTTCTGACATGTATGTTATAAAAGTTTTTTAAGAATTTTGACTGGATATTTTGTAAATAATAATAAAAACTTGTGGTTTTCTTAAAGGTGTTTGATTCAATGGTGCATTGAAGATTGGTGTGAAAGATGTGCAGTAGTCCTTGCACAAAACCAATGGCTTTTAATGTTATCGGATATTCTAGTTGTATCAGACGGGATTCACAAAACTTACTGTAACGATCCTCTTTTGAGCTGTTTTTCAGGGTGATTTGAGTGAGTGAATGCTATTTGGTTGAACTATTTTGTCTGGGGGTTTCTGTAAAGGAAACGTAGTGATATGGATTTAATTAAGGATGGGTACTAATATAGAGGCAAAGTTGGGTTGTATGATGCTAACCTGGAAGACGTATAGTGAAAAATGTTGAACATCTAAATCAACCCGCAATTCGATACAATTAGGACAACGACGATTACTACTGAACATAAGATAGATATTGGCAAAATGTAGGTTCAGAATCAAATCCATTAGACTATGTAGAAGGTTGAAAGGTTTCTTGGGCTGTGATCAGACATGTAAAAATACTAGATACTGTAAAATATCAACGACCTAGTTATATGAGGAATTCACATCATCAAAATTTATGGTAGAGAAGAGTAACAAGTGATAAGCAGAC
The DNA here is from genome assembly GCA_030563945.1 of Geotrichum australiense. Taxonomy (NCBI): domain Eukaryota; kingdom Fungi; phylum Ascomycota; class Dipodascomycetes; order Dipodascales; family Dipodascaceae; genus Geotrichum; species Geotrichum australiense. The sequence continues at coordinate 299,098 of JAJMKR010000005.1, read as the reverse complement.
GACAACAAATAGAACTTTTCTGAAATTTATAAAGATACGATCTACATTTAAACCGAATTCATTCATCTCCCCTAATGAAATAGCTACTCCTGCCACTGGATCGTTTTATGGTGGTTTTACTCTAGTGATATGTGAGTTAAGTTATTTAGCCAATGCATGATGAGCGGTGGATTTATCACTTATGAGTTAGATACAGTAGATGCCAGCAAATAAAAAACAAAGCAGCTCAATGGTCACCACGGTACTCCTTTCTAACCAAGGGAAGAAACATCAGAAACCATCGAGTCCTATTGCCACTCTCCTCTTAGTGTGTATATACAAAAGTTCATTGTTTCCTGAAATCTTCTGTTTTAGAGATTCATATCCAGTCGGCCACTTTTCATAAATCGCCTTTATAACTGATTTTTTTTCCCCCAAAAAAGAGTTTGAAGCTTTGCCTAAAGCAGTAACGTGTAAACAAAATTGTTCGCTTAGCGGGAAAGTCTTAGGTGCGTCAAAACCAGCCAGATCTATTAATTTGTTGGTCGCTGTCGCTGTTGTATCGCTTAAGCCTAGCATATTCAGCATTTTAGAGCAGAAAAATCAAGTGTATCAAAATTTCCCCTTTTTTTCATGTTTTTTTTATTTAGCAGAAAACATTTCAGTTTTCAACTTCATTATTGTTCTTTCTTCTAATATCTGAATATCGGTTTACAGCAGCTAATAGAAGTCAAGACTTATTTCGGGAGGGTTTTTAGCTGAAGGAAGTAAAACACACGAATATGAATAGTAACAATAATAACGGTAAGTTAAACTTTGAATTGAGTTTTTTTTTTTGTTTTATTTTAATTTCAGGGCCTCTACCCCTATAACTCTTTTTTTCACTCAAATTCTAAGCGAGTCTACCGTCTTTAAAAAGCAATCTGTATCTAACTAAATCTGTTCTTCCATTAAGGATACTACAATCAAAACCAGTCTTTGCAAGGACAACAAGATCCCTACTCGTTCGCGCAGTATGGGACCAACCCAAATGCGCAACAACAAAATGCCAACCAACAGCAAAACCATACTCAATACTACACAGGTGTGCCAGAGTTGCAGCACCAAACCTCCCGCAACAATCTGGTCGAGCCAGATGATCCGTACTATGACCCACCGATGAACCCCCAGAACTCTTATCAACCATTCCCCGTCTCAACAACTCCATATCCTCGACAGTCTGCTCTGTACAACAACCCCTTCCAAGAAACTTCAAATGCGTACCTTCTTCAGAATCTCAATCAAAGCCATACCCAGATGCCATCGCATCCAACCGAGCCCCAGAATAACTACGATCAACCAACAAACTTCTATAAAGGATACACAGGTACGGAACACATAACGGAACACGATGTGGATAATTTTCAGCCATTCCCCACTCATGGTGCTACATACCCTTTAAACACTTTTATTAGTGACTCTTCGGATAATGATTCGTCTACAACATACTCGAGGGCAGACACACCAGTCAATGAAAGTACGAGTATGGCCAGAGAGGAGACTTTGGTACCTGAGGGTGACGTGGGTGTTAGTCGTAATGAGCAGTACTATTCGCAGTCACAACCTTTCCCTCCACCTTCTCAGCCGCAACAGCCCCCACAACAACAACCTCAAAACACGCAGTTAAATTATGGCGAAAACAATCCAATTCCTAAAGATGCAGTAAATTTCAGAAACATTAAGTTGTTTAGAGGCAACCTGATTCTGGATTGCCCTGTCCCCAAACTGTTCAAGCAAGACTTTAAGATTGATCGTGATGATCGTGAATTCAATTTCATGAGATATAGTGCTGGTACCTGCGATCCAGACGACTTTGTTAAACAGCAGTTTACACTCCGACAAAAATGCTATACCGAACATCGCCAGACTGAAATATTCATTGCAATCACTATTTATAACGAGGACGATATTTTGCTAGGCCGTACTCTGGCCGGTGTGTTTAAAAATATCAAGCATTTGGTTATGCGAGGGAAGCAAGGCATCTGGGGTCAGGAATCATGGAAAAAAGTGGTTGTCTGTGTCATTGCAGATGGTCGTAAAAAACTGCATCCTCGCGCGCTTGCACTTATGACCAGCTTAGGGCTTTATCAAAACGGGCTGGCGAAAAACTCCGTTGCAGACAAAGAGGTGCATTCTCATATTTTTGAGTATACCACACAGGCAGGAATTGAATCGGTTGGGAAAACTGTCAAATTTACTAATGAAAAAACGGTTCCAGTGCAGATGATTTTCTGTATGAAAGAAAAGAATCAGAAAAAGATCAACTCACACCGATGGTTTTTTAATGCGTTCTCCAGAGTTTTACAACCAAATATTTGTGTGCTTTTGGATGCTGGAACACAGCCTAGTCATGACTCTATTTACCACTTATGGAAGGCGTTCAATAATAATCCTAGAATTGGTGGAGCTTGCGGAGAGATAAGAGCAGGTTTGGGTACCGGAGGAAAGAAGTTGTTTAATCCTTTAGTTGCGGCTCAGAACTTTGAGTACAAAATGTCCAACATTCTTGATAAACCCATGGAATCTATGTTTGGGTTTATCAGTGTCTTGCCTGGTGCTTTCTCAGCCTATAGATATAAAGCACTAATCAACGAGACTGACAAAGAGGGCGAACCGTCCTCGTATCAAGAAGGTCCTTTGGACAAGTATTTTAAGGGTGAAAATCTGCACAAATCCGGGGCAGGAATTTTTACAGCAAACATGTATTTGGCAGAAGATAGAATTCTGTGTTTCGAACTTGTTGCTAAACGCGATTCCAACTGGTTACTGAAATACGTCAAATCTGCACATGCTGTGACAGACGTTCCTGAAAACCTTTCCGAGCTGGTATTGCAGCGTCGTAGATGGCTTAATGGTTCATTCTTTGCTGCCATCTATTCCATTGCTCATACATTTTCAATATGGAGGAGCTCCCACAGCTTTGTGCGGAAGATTTTACTGCATTTTGAATTTTTGTACCAGCTGTTGTCCATTCTATTTTCGTGGTTCTCAATTGCCAACTTTTTCCTTGTTTTTAGAATTCTGACGGGCTCGTTAAGTGATAGTTCTCTCGGGTTCGGACCTGGGAAGGTGCTAAGTGTGGTGTTCTTGTGGATGTATTGTGCGTGTATTATTGCAATTTTTGTGCTTTCCTTTGGAAATAGGCCGAAAGGTACTCAGTGGTTTTATGTCACGGTTGTTATTTTCTTCGCAGTGCTTATGGCGTATCTTTTGTTTGCTGCTATTTACATTTCGGTGAAATCTGTGACGTATACTCTCTGCATTAATGATAATAAACTGACAGCAAGTTTGGTATTTGGGAACCCGTTGTTTCGCGATCTTGTTGTTTCCCTGATGTCAACCTACGCATTATACTTTGTTTCCTCATTCATATTTTTCGAACCATGGCACATGTTCACGTCTTTTTTGCAGTACCTTTTAATCTCGCCCAGTTACATCAACGTTCTGAATGTGTACGCGTTCTGCAACATCCACGACATCTCGTGGGGAACTAAAGGTGATGACAAGGCCACTGATCTCGGCGAGGCCACACTGGTGAACACTAACGAACTGCGTGTTTTTATCCCAATTCACTCCAGTCTGGCCGACCAAGCATACACCGAGAAGCGCAAAGAGCTGACGGCCCCTCCTGATAAGAGGGAGGAACCCCCATCTGAGCAAGACCAAACACAAGATTACTACGCTTTGTTCCGGTCTAGTGTGGTATTAGTGTGGATATTTACAAACTTGATTTTGATTGTGGTGGTTCTAAATACGGCTGGACTGAGTGCAGTTGAAAGTGGCAGTTCAGATGGCACCTTTTTGAAACGTTCGGTATCATCGACGGTGGAGATGGTGCAGAACATGATGGCAAAGAGACAGGAGGCGAATCAGTGCGGGACTCTGGGGGTGGGAGGCGGTGATAATGCGCAGACTTATTTGACAGTCATTATGTGGTGCGTTGCGGCGTTGGCTGCGTTTAGATTTGTGGGGGCTGTATTATATATCGTTACTAGGTTGTTTGGACATTAGATGTGGAGTTGCTATATATTTATGGGATATGAGGTATAGAATGGCATTATGTATATTTTGAAGGTATTGAGCTAGGAGTTATCTGAATGGATGCAGTATAAAATAGTTATGAAATTGATAGAAACGGAGTTACTTTGAATCGCTTCGGCCATATATTTTTAGATTGAGTTTTGAATATATTTTTGTGTTTTTTAATCTGGCGATTTCAAGATTTCCATAATATAAAATTTCCCCACGGTAAAGAACTCATGAGTTTGTATTAAGAATCATTAAAATTTCAAATAATGCTTTTGATCGTGGAGTATTTGAGAGTCTTTGTTTTCACCGTTAACATGTGCTGTCAGGTACTGTATAGTACAACGTTAATTTGATTATTCTGATGCTTTTGATTGGCTTAACTGCTTGATTTCAGATAGTTTTACTGTCTCGATTGATAGAGACTGCTAGAAAGATTTGAGTAAGGTAGAAGACTTGGTTGTTATACATCTATCGATATAGTTTTTGTATACACTTGTAATACTCCATATCCAAGTTCCTATTTGAAATAAGAAGATCTGTGTATCTATGTACTAATAGTAGCGTATTTTTATCTCTAGACAATTAACTAATAGCATAAACGCTGGGCCCTTGTTTGTTTACTTGTTTGTTGATGCCTAAGAGTTGTAGATTGACTTATTGCCCTTTTGTTTTTGCTAATTGCTAAACTGTTAGATTATCTAGATCTACTGCCAATCACTCTTATTAATCTGTAATTTCTTCAATGAATGTCTCTTATAAAATTCTGTTTTGAATTTCGTCCATTCACCGTTGTTGTTTATTTATTTTATCGTCGTCATCGTTTCTTTCAGGATATTCGCTGGGTCTAAACTTTTTAGGGACACAATTATTAATAAGTGAAACTCCCATGTAACGATGTATCTTACTGTTGCTGGGCCAACGACAATCTATTTTAGGAAACAACCATAGATTCCAGCAGTGCTACAATATACCTTTTTGTAACGATAAATAATGCTGCGGTATGCTGTGCCCTGGTACGTATTGGAACTTTATTAAAATAGCACACATTGCACGCGCCGAAATGTTTTTTTTCTTATTTCTTTCCTGGAAAGGGACTAAAACCTAAAAATAAACATTTTTTTTTTTCTTCTATTCCCTACTATTTACTATTTTCTCTCCTTTTCTTCAACATCCACATCCACCGCTTTCACCCACTCGAGAGAGAAAAAAAAAAAAAAGTCAACCTCGCAACTTGACACTATCGCTATCGCTACTACTGCCACAACCATACTACCAATCGCTCATACATTTTGGTCATCGCGGCATCTTCTTCGTTTCAGTTAGCTTCTTCTTATTGAGGTCAATCTGGCTGGTTAGTTGTAGTTTGGAGCATTAAATATTCCTCTGACGTGACCTTCTCTATATTTTTCATTGTTTATTTTCATCTTTTTTTTCACTCACACACCTCGTGGGTTCATATATTTATAGGCCTTTCAAGCTGAACTAAACTTCACAATCATCACTGCGCTGGATACTACGCCACTCGATATATCATCATGGAAATCCCTCCTCTTTGCAGCGCTTCGCCCGCTATATCAACATCATCTTTGATCGCAACGCTGCATCAAACTTACTCCCATTCTCAATACAGATCGCTAAGACTTGATTCGACCTCAATTCTTGTGTTCGGCCCTAATATCGAAGAATCATATATTATTGGAGTATGGGATCATGCCTATAGACGTTCAGAAGATCAAACTGTTATTGTGCTGTAAGTCATCCATCCATTCATTTATCTCATTATCATCTGAAACCCATATCCACATATACTAACATCTATTCCCCCCCTTGCTCTTTTCATAACTTAGGCCTACTCATAATGCAGCTTCAACCTCCTTCTTTTCGATAATTTCATCTTTCCCCCATGTCAACCCAGGGGTTCTACAAGCACTAAACGTCATTACACCGTTTTTTACCGCCCTGACTCCTGAAAATTTATCAAGTCGGTTTCACAATGGGCTCGGTGTTTCATTTTCTCTCAACTCACAAGGCCAAATATTATCCACTCGGCTAAGCATTGCTCAAGACCCGCTCTCCTCTTTCGACCAGTTGCTCCACCTCCCACCAAATTCGGTCAATAGAGTTTTCGATGTTTTTTATCATTTGCTGCTTTCGGAGGCAGATCAGCATGGTGCTTATTTATCGCTCAAGTCATCGCCACAAGAATACGATCTTTTAAAGAAATCCGGTACTTATACGCTGCCTGAATGGGTTCTTTTTTCTGACGACTACGCTTTGGCTAAGGACTGGAGTAATGCTCTTAGACAATGTAATATCAAAGGTGCTTCATTGCGAGGAATCTTATCTGCATTGTCTGGTATTTTGCTTTTAGGTAACTCTGATAATTCCACAGATGTGGCAGAAGGTGCTTCTCTGATCGGCATTGACCCAACCACTTTTAAGCGACACTCTATTGAATCGTTAATCTCTTCCTGCTACGTCTCTTTAATCGAAAATGTGGTCGCTGAGTTGAATAAGTTTTTGGCAACTTTTGACTCTGCGTCGACTGAGCCTGTCCCTGAACACCAAGACAACCCAAACGAAGTCGTCTCAGTTGTGACTGTTATTGAAGGAAATAGTGCCGTACACAGGAAAACTATTTTGAAAAACGTTTTCGATGACACAGTCGGTATCAATAATGAGCTGAAAGAAGATGGAATCAAAGTGAATAAGTCGCCTACCCCTGTTTTAAAGTCGATAAAAGCTCAATACGCTGCCAGGCCAGGCCCTGTGCCTTTGGTCATTCCAAATTTTACTTCATTGCTAAATCCTTCAGTCTCGTACCTCGCGAGCCAAGAAGCAAAATCCACAGCCACTCAAGAACAAAAAGTTGAAGATAACTTGGATCTGGAATCCTTAATCTCCGCAAGTCGTATATGGACAGTTATAAATTTTTCTGCAAGTGCCGACGCAAAATCACTTTCGAATGAGGCATGGTCAAGTCAAATTGTTTCAGCTCAAATCCGAGAGTTTTTCATTACAGAATGGGCAAGTAAAAGAAAGAAGATTGATTTTACAACAGATTTCGACTTTTACGAGTTTTTGGAAAAATACCCTGCTATTTTACCTCCAGACGTGGGTGTTTTCAATTTAGGAGAGTGGGCACGAAACGAAAAACATTGGGGTCCCACTGATTTTTGTTGTGGGTCAGCCCGTATTTGGCTTTCGGAAGCAGTATGGCGGGATTTGGAAATTGGCCTGGATAACGTTAGGGAAGGAGCTTCTATGCTTCCTTACTCTGGCGGTGGTACACTTAACAACTATGCCCCTACGGATAACTACAGCAGCTATAATATGAATCCGTTCGATTCCCAAGTACAGCTTCAAAATGGTGACCAACAACAACAGCAGCAGCACCAAACGATGATGTCGAGATCCAGTCTACCAGCTTCCGCATTCAATCCACAACTGCAGGCACCTCAAAATCCACAGGATCAATATGGTAATCAGTACAATAACTCCAAAGAAAATAACGGATTGCTTGATAGGGGTAGCGGAAGTGAAAGTGAATCTGACATTGAGGCAGAAGATTATTTCATTTCTGACTTTAAAGAAGACATTGAGAAAGAGGCTGGTGGAAAACCTATTCAAATTGTTCCTATGACTCGGGAACGAAGAGCTTGGGCTACTTTTGTTTGGATATTAACATTTTGGATTCCTAGTCCTCTTCTTCGTTATTTAGGAGGTATGAAGCGACCTGATGTTAGAATGGCCTGGAGAGAAAAACTGGTATTGTTTTTTTTAATTTTCCTCCTTAACGCTGCTATTATCTTCTATATGATCTTTTTGGGTAAAATTATATGTCCGAGTTTTAACAAAGTGTGGAACATCAACGAAGTTTCGGAACATGATAGCAATAATAACTATTATGTTGCGGTCCATGGTAAGGTTTATGATTTGACTAAATTCCACAGGGTCCAACATTCTGATACTGCTATCTTGACGACTTCTGCAACGATGATGCAATTTGCTGGAATGGATTTGTCAGATTACTTCATTCCCCCTCTCACAGTCGCATGCAAGGGGCTTGTATCAGACGAATCGTTGAAACTTACACTGAACACTACTCTTGATTATCCGGAAGCTGACCATACCAGTGGGAGCTATTATGTTCCTAACAACAACACAGCTCTTCATAATTACTCTTGGTATGATGAAGTTTTTCTTCCCAAAATGAAAACTTTCTATAAGGGCGAGTTAGTTGTCAAAAACAGTGAAATAAAATCGCAAGCTACGGGATTGGAGAAACCTTGGGCTATCATTGAGAATAAGATTTACGATTTAACGAATTACCAGAAAACCATAACTACATATCCTTCAAGTTACTCTCAAGTTTACGAAAAATATGAGTTCTTGGACAAAGAGCTTTATAGTCTTTTCCAGAGTAGTGCTGGTACTGATATTACTGAAGACGTTAAGAACCTTGGATGGGATCGACAAACTAGAATCAACAACATGAACTGTCTGAACAATGTTTTCTACGCTGGAATGCCTGATTTCAGATACTCGAATAGATGCCAATTGTCGAATATTATTCTTTTGTCAGTTGCTGTTGCTCTTTCTTCGGTTACGGTGATTAAGTTTATAGCATCTCTTCAGTTTGGCTCCAAACCCAATCCCGCCTTGCAAGACAAATTCATTATCTGTCAAGTCCCTTGTTATACCGAAGATGAAGTTGCCATTCGTCGTGCTGTTGACTCTTTGACCACCTCAAAGTATGATAATCGAAGAAAGCTCATTGTGGTAATCTGTGATGGTATGGTTACTGGTTCAGGTAATGAACAGTCTACCCCACGAATTGTTTTGGATATTTTTGGTGTTGATCCCAAAGTTGATCCTCCAGCAATGCCATTTATGAGTGTTGGTGAAGGTGCTTCTCAATTGAATTATGGTAAAGTTTATTCAGGTCTTTATGAATTTGAAGGTGACGTTGTTCCTTTCTTGGTTGTTGTTAAGGTCGGTAAACCTACTGAAACGAATAAACCTGGTAACAGAGGTAAGCGTGATTCTCAAATTTTGCTGATGAACTTTTTGAACAGAGTCCATTACCAACGCCCCATGAACCCACTTGAGCTGGAAATGTTCCACCATATCAATAACGTTATTGGTGTAGATGTTGAATTGTATGAATATCTGTTTGTTATTGATGCCGATACATCTATTGCCGAAGATTCTTTGAATCGACTGGTTGCTGCGTGCGCCAAAGATAGTAGAATTGCTGGTATTTGTGGTGAAACCTCGTTGCAAAATGAGGAAAAGAGTTTGGCTACTATGATTCAAGTTTACGAATATTTCATTTCTCATCATCTCACCAAAGCTTTTGAAAGTTTGTTTGGATCAGTCACTTGTTTACCTGGTTGTTTCTCTATGTACAGACTTCGAACTTCTAAAAAGGCTAAACCTTTGATTATTGCTGATAGCGTTATCAACGATTACTCAGTTGGTCAAGTTGATACATTGCACAAAAAGAACTTGTTCTCTCTTGGTGAAGATCGTTATTTGACTACCCTTATGTCAAAATACTTCCCTAAAATGAAGTACACTTTTATTCCAGATGCACATGCTTACACTCAAGCTCCTGATGAGTTTTCGGTTTTGCTTTCGCAGAGACGTCGTTGGATTAACTCTACTGTCCACAATTTGGTGGAACTTCTGAGATTGTCTAACATGTGTGGGTTCTGCTGTTTAAGTATGAGAATGGTTGTTTTTGTCGATTTGATTGGTACTATTATGCTTCCATCTGTTTGTGTTTATCTTGGATATCTTATCTACGTCATCGCATCTAAATCGTCACCATTCCCTCTAATCTCAGTTATCATGATTGCAGTAGTTTATGGTTTGCAAGCTCTTGTGTTTTTATTGAGAAAGCAATGGCAACACATTATTTGGATGATTATCTACGTTTTGGCATATCCTATCCATTCGTTTATTTTACCTGTTTACTCATTCTGGAATATGGATAATTTCTCATGGGGTAACACTCGTGTTGTTATGGGTGAGAAAAATGGAAAGCAAGTTGTTGCAGTTGATGATGAAGGATTTGATCCTGCGTCAATCCCTATGGAAACCTGGACATCATTTGCAAACAGAAACGGGTTGGAAGGTGCTGAACGTCAAATCGTGTTTGATGATTATCATGGAAGAATTGATAACATTACAGGTGTTCGTGAGATGCAAGATTGGGCTAATATCAAACCTAGAGGTCATATGAACTATCTTTATTCCGATGAAGCTAACAGACTCATGACGGGTATTCACCCAAGTCAGATGGATGTGCATACCACCTATTCTCAAGATTACGCCAATCCAAGAATGTCACATTTCTCGGAACTACCTAGAGATGGTGTTAGTACTCATCGTGGAATGACCATGGGAACAGAAGTTGCTCCTCTAGACTCTCAAACCGAAGCTTCCTTGAAGGCAACCATTGCTAAGGTTTTGAGAGAATCAGATTTGGACACAACTACCAAGCGACAACTGAGGGAAGCTGTGGAAGATATTATGGGTATCAGCTTTGTTGGACCTAGAATTGCATATGTTGACAAGCTGATTGATGATGAATTGGAAAAGCTGGACGATGAAGAAGAAGTGTAGACGTAAACTTGGATTTATTATTATTGTTACTATCGTTGTGTTGTTATTTTATTTTATTTTATTTTATTATAATCATGAATTGATGATGAAACAGAAAGAAAAAAGGTGTACTTCTAAAGAAATAAATGAACTTTGAAAATTAATAAAAAGTTATATTTTGGAATATTTATGTATTATGGAAAATAAACGAGTTTTTAGAAAGAAATCAATAGCATGAGGATGGTATTGTGAATGCGAAAAGAAGTTACAGGAGATATCAGTACAGTATTAGTTATATCTTTTGCGATAGCATCGGCTTTGTAGTTTTTGATATACCTAATGGCTTGTTAGCATCGTGCGTGCTATCTTGGTTTAAGAAAGAGAGTATTCCAGATAAGTATATAAACATCGCATCTAGAATGCTGGTTTAAAGTACAGCCAGTCATCTTTGTACACCACTTTGTAGTGCTACCATTGTTTATACAATAAATTTAACTACAAAGTGTTTCACTGCAAATTACGTCTTTTCATAATTGTTAAAGGCAGTACGAGGAACCTGGTTCATTATTGAAAGATCGAGAAGGTAGAAAAGATACAGTAAGAAGAAAGGGGGTGTTGATGATGTCGGTACGTATAAGAAAACTGGTCTGGGATGGTGGAATGAGGTGGATTTGGGGTTGTGGAAGAGTAGTAGCATAAATGGAGTTGGTGCTGGTAATGAATTGAACAATGTGTAAGGAGTGTACAGTAGATATAGAAGTAAACATCGCTTACCACAAAATTGAAAACAAAAACGACAACAAAAGTTGACAATTTACTGTAAACGATAGAATCCATATATCGTATTGACACACTGGTGTATACTACAGACATCCAATACATTCAAACCAACAACCTAATAAGGTCCCACACCAACTCCCAACCAAATATCAAACAATCAACACGCAGTACAAAAGGCCATATAGAACCCTTAATTTTACATCTTTTTGTATCATCAGACATAAAGAGAGCACAATAACTTAGCCAACTTACCAGCCCACCGAAGCTACTGCTCAAATACTGTACACGGACAGAAGGACGGTTGTTGGTTGGGTTTTTGTGGAAAGAGATGTAAAACTTTGTTGGAGCTTGGAGCATTGTGTAGATTGTTTTTGTGGTGTGGTCCATGATTTGTTAATGGAATGGTTCGTTAAAGGTTTATAGCGTGGGTATCGTGAAGTCGCGATGTTGTTGAATTCTTTTTTCCATCCCTCCTCTGGATATGCAGGTAATTAAAAGATTGCTTTACTGTATTATTTGGTTACATCAAACATCTTGATAAGAACTCTCATATGCCAATATAGAAAAACACACTTGAGCATACCATCCAATTACAATCATGAGACTCGTGGTATTTTCAATATATTAGAAAGTACAAATAAATATACACAACGACAATCAAAGTTGACAGTTCACCAAGCTAATCGTTTAGTTTTTCCAGGATGATGGAGTTATAAATCATCATCACTGCCAAAACTAACGTACCCAGATTCATCTGAATCACCAAACTCGTTTTCCGAGTCGAAATAATCACCCGGGGCCGGACGGGCACTCTCCATGTATGCCAGAAATTGAAATTCAGGTGAAGCTTCTTGGATTGACGCGTAGCTGTGCTTGGGTTCTTTTGATGAATACCGTGATGTTCTTTTCGATTTTCGTGGCAGGGCTAGTAGATCTTTATCAACAATATCTCTTCTTAACCCTTCTATATCAATAACGTATTTTTCATGCAGTCCTGGCTCATACGACACTTTTAGGAACCGGTTTATGACTTGCTTTTTCATTTTCTTGGTCACTTTCGATAATACAAGAAACTTACCTTTCCCAATGAACGTAACCTTTGCGATTTCTAATGTTGGATGCTGGACCAGTTTCTGTAAGTTTACATCATCTTTGTAGTGGGCCAGTAATTGTATAACTCGCAAATTTGGCGCAGAATCAAGTAGATCTGATGTAGATTCCATTGATGTGCAAAACTTTAGGTGCATCTTTTCGACTGCATTCAATTTGGTGAGATACTTCCCCTCGATTGGTGAAGTGAGCGAAAGACTTTTGAGAGTCTTTTTGCTTGCTGCCAGAATTTTTGAGATAATTATCTTATGTGATTCAAAACTTTTAAAGTAGACTTCCAGACTCTTCAGATTGTTGAAGTTGATGTCGAGATTTTCAAGAGATTCCAAATGGCAGATCTCTAGTAGTCTCAAAGTTAAGGTGAGTTCGGTTATGTTATCAAAGTTACAGTTCTCAATAAACTTTACAGGACCCGGGCCAGCTGACAAGATCATGGTATCTGAGATATCTAGTTTGCGTACAGTTGAAGGTAAAGACCATTTGGGGATGCTTGGAAGTGAAATTTCAGTGTCGGGCTCTTCAAAGAGAACATTGAAAGTTACATCAGTCAATTTTGGTAACTCATCAAGATGGGCGAGTATATGTGTTGAAGGAATTCTATACTTAAAGTCGTCATCAGCGTCCTCATCCGTTAATAGCTCAGTGTTGAAATAGTTGAAACTAATTCTCTTAAGATTCTTACAACCTTGGAAGAATTTCAAATCATTTTCGCCGATAAGATGAATATATTCCGCAATCACACTTAGCGATACTATCTTTTCCTGAAGTTTCGGTAAAAGCTCCGATAGAACAACTAAGTATGTATCGTAAGACTGATGAAATTCATGGTAGTATACTTCGACATTCTTTGATTGCTCCGAATCGAAAAAATCATTCCAACAATCAACCGCATCAGACTCTAATTCAATTTCCGGATGTCTGTCGGCGCCAAACTCTATCCCGAGGACTTTCAGCTTTTTCAACTTCTCCAACGGCCAATCGTAATTGAAATATTCTTCTGTAACATATAGCTGCGTAGTATAGGTCATATACTTCCAACAGTCGTCAGGTTCTGAGGCCATTGAATAAATCTCAATTGGATATTGGCCTTCATACGGAGGTGTCCATACTTGATGGGCAGCGATAAAATGCGGCCGGTCAGTTCCAAGTACCACTGACTCACGGAACCTTGCCAACACGATCTCTTTCCATTTTTTTGATACCAGTCCTAGTGCTGGAAAGTTCAAAGTGACGCAAATCTTTGGGTAAAATGTGGAGAGTTCTCGAGAGTTCTGGATGTATTGGGTGTCCACGTATTCATCAGAAAACTCTTCATAGCGATTTCCCAGTATATAATAGTATGCGATGAGATCAAGTACTTCAATTGGAAGAGAATCCATTATTAAGGTGAAGAGCGGACAGAGTGATGGGTGATTACTGTGTGATTTTTGTTTCGTTCAGAATACAGTACGCGTTCCAAAATGGATTTTTTTAGAATAATTGTATTTTATTACTGTATTACCTAATAGGAATTACCATTTTAAGCCGTACGATAAATACTGAATAGACGGGCAGATGGGGTGGTTGGGACGGTTTATTTTTAATTGAACGGAATGGGGTACAATAAAACGGTGGTCAATTCTACGAAGCAGTGACTGGTAGATAGGAGCAGTTGGTCGCATGATATTTTCAGACCTTACAATGTGGGACAAGAATTAGGATGAATTCAGAGACGACAGCAAGAGCAAAGAGTTATGCTTGCGATAGCAATAGAAAATGAAATACGATATAGGTAACCTACTGTAGTCTCTTAAGCGGTCTTCAATCACATCATATTCATCAATACTTTGGTTGCTTTCACATTAGACAACCTCAGCTATGGCTATTGTTCATCCCTGATACTTCCGTGAGATCGAATTCTTTAGAAAACCGTATGACAATACTACGGTTCAACTTTCGACTCCATTGAATGCTAAAGTTGTGAAAAGTAAAAACCGTTATTGGTAAACTTAAGACTTGATACTTCTTTAATGTACAGTATCAGCAAAAATTGATTTACATACAGGCTTGGAACTGAGTTTGGTTCCCCTCTCATTTGGGACACTTTCTTCAATTCGCAAACCTTCCTTTTCAACCATCTTGATAACAATTTATAAACGCTCGATCTAGTTTTTTATATGATAAATCTCATTTTTTTTGGCGTCAGTCAAAATGTCCGACTACGAAACCCGTATATTAGAAGCTATTGAGTGTTTCAATGATTCTGCAAATTCTTTTACGTTGTATCAAATTGCAAAATCCTATTCTGTTTCACTTACTACGTTGAAAAGACGCATGGCCGGTGGAAGGTCGCGAGCAACAGCATTCCAAGACATGCAATTGCTTTTGCCATTACAAGAAATGATACTTGAGAATCAGATTATAGAATTGGCCCAAGCCAAAACTATCCCTAATAGCAAGCAGGTATGTGCTATGGCCGGAGATATTCTGAGAGTTTTTGACAAGATGCCCAGAATCCCTCATCAACTTGGTTGGAGAACTTTATTGAGAGAAGTACATATTTAAAGCGAAAAAAGCGTACCATAATAGACGTACCTGGGATCAGGGAAGGTGGAGAAGCATCGATTCGGCTGTTCTTTGAAAGATTGAGTAAGTGGGAGACTTTGCTGAATGTAACAAAAGAGCGCACCTGGACCTTAGACGAATGCGGGTTTCAGATGGGACAGCCAACAAATAATGGTTATGGGATTGCTCCTATCCAGTACAAAAAGAATGACTCGTTTGAGAGTAACGAAATTACAACCATTTTGGAGGTTGTATCTGCTGATGGAAAGATCAAAGATCCTTTATTCATTTACAAGGGGGTGGATCTAATGGAGGTCTTTTCTCACTCAACGATGACGCATGGGCCTCTAGAAAGTAGTTCAAAAAGTGCCTTTATCAATTCAGAAATATTTCTAGACTGGTTCAAAAAAGCTTTCCCTCCGTTGCCTTCGGGTGAGTGGCAAATCCTGATCATGGATAGCCACACAACTCGTACCTCAAATGAGTTTCAGAAATTGGCATTATCTAACAATGTAATGCCCGTCTATCTGCCATCTCATATGTCAAATGTTCTTTCATCACTTGATAGAACGTGTTTTGGTACTGCTGAAATCCAATATCGTCACAGTTGTACCGTGAATTTTCCTCAGGGTATCACTCCTGATAAAAGAACATATTTTACGGATTACACAAATCTTAGGGGTACTGCTCATAGTCCAAACATCATTATAAAAGGCTGGGAAGAAACAGGAATGTTTCCTAGAAATGTCGAGCTTGCAATTAAGGAACTCATGTTAGAAATAGACCACACTATACCTGAACCAACCCCCGCTAAAAGAAAGCGAAGTCAGACCGGTTCTGTATTGTCTGAAGTGAGCCGAAATCAGCAAAAAATTGCAAATAGAACTGCTCCATTGGATTTAGGGGACTTAGTTATACCTGATTCAAAAACATACAAGAGAGAAAGGCTTCTTATTGCAAACACGAAGGGAAAGAAAAGTTTGGCAATTTTTGATAGGTATTATCACCAAATGCAGGCTATGGGTGCAAAAATAGCCTTTTTGTCAAGCAAACTGAAGCGAACGGAAGACGAAATTGAGGAAGTGAAAAGAGATTTGTCGAAACGTACGAGAATTAATGAAGATGAAGATCCTGGCTCAAGTGTTATAGACCTTTCTTAGGCGATGCTACAGTCTCAGAATATTGCAAAAATTGATCGAAATCAACCTCAAGAAAACTTCTGGTAAATTATAAGATATTTCAATATATATAGCAGCAAATAGTTCGTGAAATGATATTTTATATACAGTACATGAGATATCCTATACCTAAAGTTTCAACTTCTTAACTGATATTTTCAGTATTTTGTGCTAGAAAAGACTTTTAAATTTTTTCTAGTCAATTTTGAAATAAAGGGTGTACGTCAAAATAAGGATGTGACCGAAGAGCTCGTTAGATTGTATCAAAAAGATACTTGTCAAACATTCGTTTATCAATCATATAAGTAAGCTATCTATACCAAAAATATACAATTCTGCTGTTAAGTGCAACTTATCGATCAATTTTGAATTTGTCTTAACGTTAAGCTTTTTAAAACCAATCACGATGCTTGTATATTATATATTCTATTTCTATAGGGATTTATTTGGAATTTTGTATTATATATATTTTTCTAGTGCTAATAAAAAATATTTGTATACCCTCTTTGCAATTTGCTATTTCACTGTGTTTGTGTGTGACCATAAATCTTTGTAGCTTTTCCCAAATTTTGATTTATTTGGAACATCATCACTTTTACAAATTGTTTTTTTGCAATGGCATATAACTATTGCTTTAGAAAATTGGGAGCCCATAATATCTGGTGCGCTCTGAAATGAGTGTTGTTGGAGATTGTTAGAATAGTTTTACAGTAAAGCCACAGCTCAACTTTTGTGCTAGTACTTCAAAATCAACTAAATTAAAACTATTGATTATATTTTATAGTAATAGATTTCAAGTGTCGCTATATCGAGAACATTAATCTACGTTGCTTAAGAATAAAAGATATTTTGTATAGCTTGACAACCTGCTTAAACCATTTCTTTGATCAATTATATAATTGGGTCATGCTTGAGTAGATTTATGAATATTTGTTTCGCAAATTAACAGATTGAAGGTTAGAAGGAATCCCCTAAGTAACCTTTTATTTTTTTGATAAATTTCAACTTCGTAGATGCTAATCTGAGGTACCTTTTTTGAAACACAACACCTTATCACGTTAGAGTTGAATAAAAAGGACACTTGCTCAAACAATGTAACCCTATATAATTTGCCAATAACATATATAGTTTTAATATTTCATAAATGTATATATATCGTATAGGCTTACGAAGACAAAAGCTAGCCGCTCAATCTTCCTTGATACCCAGATAAGTTGCCACAGCACTAACTTACTGTGAGATTCTTTTTGCAGAAACCATTGGAAAGTAGGCATATCACCGTTATATACGAGCTAAAACACACACAAATAACAAAACTAAAAAACATAAATTTCTCATGCCTGGACCTCTGTGTTGACCATAGCACTTCTATATCACAAGAAAGTGTAGAACTCACCGTACAGCTTTAGACGCTTTTTATTATCTTTTTTGGCGTACTATTATACGTATTAAAGTCAGTCATTTCACCATGGCCTATAGGTCATTGGGAATCCAACTATACATAACCACGGATCTTGAAACAAAAAAGAGTGGTTTGGATATTGCAAAACATTATCACTCGTACTCATTTGTGCTGCAAAAACTATTAAAGAATTTTTAATTTCAATCAAAGGCTGAAATTTATCGACTATAATTGATATTCTGCGATGGAGATAGGGGCAAAACTGCAACATATTTGAAGTGCTACTTTAACGAACCAGCATAGAACAAAAAGGGCTCTTGAGTGTGTAGAATGCCTGATTGAAAAGCCAATAGTCTAAACGAGCTGCTTATTCTTCAGATCAAAACTTACTCAAAGGATCGATAGCAAATAATACTTTCACTACCCGCAGCAAGCTCAACTGCCTATGATTTCAAAATTGTTTAGTTAGACTAAAACCTCTACACAGAAGTTTAAATTTCTGATAGACTCATAGATGCAAATTCTGAGAGCAAGAGAGATTTTGCAATAACATACACACAAAGCAGTAACCACCACACTATTAACTATTAACTCAGCATCAATAAAGATCATCCCTGACAGTCGTGAGATCACACAATACCGTTATAACTTATAAAGAGACTGGATCCCACCGGTTAAGCCCCACCATGCTGCTAATTGAAAGTTCGTTTGAAGAAGATATATAACGCCGAATTGCATATTAGGTGTTTGAACACAATGAATACGTAATTTTTTTAACACGATGCTCTAGTTTTCAGTAGTAATTTTTTCAGTCTAAAAAATTTTATAATATTATTGAATATTATACTTTAGAGGCCAATATATTATATTTTTTGTAAAAATGCCCCAAGCTAGCTAAACATATCCTACGCGCTACTCTCAATAAAAGTACTATTACGGGTATGCTATATAGACTTTACACGGTATTTCAGCGGGCAAGTAGATGCAGATTTCTGAATATCAATGCTATATCAGATGCTAATATGCGTTACTCTCACGTAATTTTTAATAGTTCCCGACAAATGTTCTGCATTTTTTTATACATAAACAGCGTGTGTATGTTTGACTCAAGCTTTAGAAATGCCCAAAAATCATTGATCCAGAACCAGTAACATTACTGAGCTGCGTAAAAATAGCTACTGTGTTTTGGGCAAATGTCATATTCTGAAAGTACTGTACAATATGACAGAAACGTTCAAGCCGTGATCTTTTAGTTTAGGCCTACAATTGTAACTGTCATCTTGTGAAATATCTGATTATATTTTTATACACACACACGCCTGTTTGAGATTGAAGGTATATCAGTTAAAACCTCTATCTAGTAAACAATAGTATTTTACATTACAGAATATTTCCAGTACATCAGATATCTATACAGTCACTTTAACGGTTACTGCTGTTATCGGTTCTCTGTGAAGACATTTTCAGGACAACACACATGCTATGCGACAGATTAGTTTGTTTTTTGAACTGTCGGGTGGTTCCGCACTTGAAAATGCCATAGAGCGAATCACACATACAATTATCTATGGCTACTAACAGATAAACAATAAAGTACCTATTTTCAAAAAACCTTACGATGAAAATGTATTGGCAGATAATTAATTTTCTGCACTAAAATAGTGAATGAAATTCTAAACATAAATATGAGAACAATTCAATCTTGCATTATTTAGTATAGAACCGTCGTAGATTTATATAAAAGTACTAAATCACAGCATACGGCCAATTGTACCACTTGAGCTGTTTGTCAGAACTTCTTCCCCATGATGCTAAAGTACTTTAGCTCATTTAAAAGATCAAGTGAACGATTTATAGCAAATCTGACAATACTTAAAACCAAGCTCATCATATACTAATATTGGTAGTTTGCTTTACGCTGGTATTGGTGAAGCTCTATAATTTTCCAACACTTATACTCAATAGATATATCAACTCCTGGAACAACCAACCTCCGGATACACCATCAATAAAATTGATCTTTATCCTCTGTTTTTCCAACTTTTGACCGGCCCCTGTCGGCGCGCACACTATATTGATTTTCATGCCCTGTCAAAATTTTCAAAACTGGACAATTTCATTATGGCGTGCAGCTTTGGTTCTTGATTTAACTAGGCATATCTGTTCTGGTTACCGTTGCTCTTCTACTGGCGTATTATATACCACAGTAGTTCCAGCGTGGAAACAAGAACCGCGGTGTATGTAAAGTAATGCTAATGCGGAGATATATACTGGAGTATCTATAGATATATTTACAATAAGTGTAGACGAATTGTAAGGTCTAAAGCAAATGTGACATTTTGTAACTTTTAATCTACGATCAACAAACCTGGAGTGCATATACTGTGCAGAATTCTCAAATGTCCACTCGCGTGTCGGCTGGTACCTTATTCTCGTTGTTTCTCCTGTAGATTCCGAACCAATGATGATTAAAAGTTCCTGAAGATTTTTTGATACTAATTTTCTACAAGTAAATAACTGATCTTTTTTGTGACAATCCCACTGAGCTCATATTGAAGCACAGCAGCACTAAGTGGGCATACAACTAAGCGTGTTTTCTACTTACAAAGGTATCAACACAGACACGTACATGTGTAACTGCAACGCACACCTGTTTTACATTTATATATAACCAGCTGCAACTCCAAACTCTTTTCTTATCTCCTAAAACCAGGTGAGATACGACCATCCCCTCTTTTCCTTGCTGTTTCGACACCTGTCCCGGCACACAGCGTAAAGAATTGGTATGCAATAGATGCACTTGCCAATTATCTTATGAACTCTGTATGCGTAAATCCAACCAGTACAAAACGATAAGAAATTAAATTCACCCCAGACGTTTTAGCACTGCAAAAAAAAGTATAAAATAAGGACTTGGATATGGCGTTTTTGCAATTCACGTTTACCGTAACCACCCTTACAAACTTTACACTCGTGGAAATACAGCAGGCCTGTAATACAGACTAATCACCGGTGCAATTGACCGTACAAACCCATAAGTTAAGCGGTTGGAATTGAGTTTCGACGGTGTCTGTGATTTTGAATCTCTCTCCGCAAATAATCCGGAGAGATTCTTTCTAATTTATACTACGAATGCATTTGTAGCAGAAGTTTCAGTACAGTATACATGTATCTATACTCAAAGTTTGAGTCTAAACCTTCTCGAGTATAAAACCAATCTCCAATCTCTTTATTTTTATCTTTTGTTACTTAGATTATGCGCTTTTGTAAGGCTCAGACTGAGTTTGGAAAAGAGACAAAAAATCCTTACTTACGTACGACCGTCTATATAGATTCTAGTATTGTTGAATGACATGTGCATATTATTGCGCAAAAGGGTATTACTGTATATAAATTAAACCTCTATAATTGGTCTGTTTGGGATATGATTTTTTTTAATTGCAAAAGATTTGATAAAGAATAGTAAATCAACAAATGCGATAGCAGCACGGTAGAGTAAAGTAGTGAAGGTACTATCGGTCTATAAATTATATAATGGAAATTAACAAAGAACTAGAACTTGAATCAAAAAAGAAATCTACTACATAAATTCATCTCATTAACTCGCTCATTTTCTTTGATTCAGAGGACTTCTCGATCGGATTCTATCGAATCTACCAACCCGTTCATTTTCAACCTTCAACTTATCGTCATCAGTATCGTTGGTGTTATTGCTACTCCTGCTGCCCAACAGGACGGGTGCAGACGAGATACCATTCATCAGAAAAACTGGCATTCTAGGGTGCAGTCCTACATGTGAAGCCAAGTCTGGGATAACTTTAATTTCCTCGTCTGGATGGTTGTTGATCATCTCCAAGTACGCCAGCTTGTCCGGGTTGTTTTCACGTTTGGCCCTATTCGAAATCCTTTTCTTTGTGGGCTTGACGACCACAACGGGAATTGGCGAGTGTTGTAAACACCATTTGGAAACGGAACCAGGAAGTAGACCCTTGAATCCTTCGCGAGACCTACCTTTGGTGCCAACAACAAGAATAGAAGGCTCGTAAATTTGAATCATTCGCTTGATGAGAGACTCAACTACACCAAGAGCAAATTCTAAAGTAAGTGCAATCTTCTTGTCTTTGACGTTTTTGGTCATGATGTGTTCAAGAAATTGGTGGGCCTCTTTACGATAAGATTTTTCGTCAGATGACAAAGGCGAGCTGGGGTCAAGAACTCTCAAGCACACAATTTCATCACCATCCTCAACCAGTTCCTCCATTAACCAACTCACTGCGTGTTCCGAATATTTATTTTTGTCAGTTCCGCACAAAAACGTTCTAGAAAATCTCGTGAGTTTGTAATCTTCGTGTTTTGACTGTAACGTGAGCGAAAAATCTGTCGCTAATCTGTTATCAAACGTATCGAATGCAACTTTTCGTTCGAATGCAGCGGATGGGGAATTAGGGTCGATGAAATGGGCCTCGGCACCCCAATGTCCGTGGTTGAGATGATTATGCCTAGACCTACTCCGCGATCTTCCCGCGCCGCCGTCCAAATCGCTCACATCGCCGTCACTGAGAAAAGTGTCACGGTTTGGGGTCATTACTGGCGGTGTGTTTGTTCCGAAATAAGAGTTTGCATTTGTGTTTGCTTCTGTTTCAGCGGAGGAAAATTTAATGTGTGCAGTTGCTGGATGTTTTGTTGTCGTTCTGGTGTCAGATCGGTGTTCGCGCTGCAGTTGGTCTGCGTCTATATCCGAGTCAGAATCGTCAGGAATCCGTTGCTTCGGAATTGGCGGAGAAGAAGCTCGAAACCGTGGTGAAGCGCTCATTGTGGAAACTGAAAATGTATACTGCTGATGGTGGAGAGTGTTTGAGATGTCAATATAAAAAGAGTGAAAAGTAAAAAGAAGGAAAGAAAGAAAAAAAAAAGGAAAAGAGTAGAAAATAAAATTCAAATAGTTTCGAAACTTGTGAAAATATGGACTTTTTTAATTGATATTATGATATTATACTGGTATTCATTAAATAAATGTATGAATTAGGTAGAAATAATTCAATGTCCAGTCCATAATTCTTTCAGTGGTTTCCAACCGTCCAAAGAGACACAGCCTTTTGTCTTAAGTTTGACATTCCAGGGCAAGGGCCAATTTTATAGTAGTGCCAATGCTGATTCACTCGGAGTTTTTCTGCTGTCACAAGACGAAAACGAAATGCCTGCAATTTAATTGACAGAGGAGAATTCAATAAGAGGAATAGCACTTAGAGATAGACTATAAAACTTAAGCTGTAACCTAAGCAGGTTAGAATATATCATAAAAAATAAAGTCGATGCTACAAAGTTGAAGTTGAGCGACTCCAACGGAAACCGCCAACATGTTACATTTAGTTCTCCAGATAGCCAACCATTGAATAAATGAGCATGTACTTGATATTGATAGATAAAAATCACAAGTTTGCTAAATTGTTCAAATTCAGTACTTGTGCACTACACATATTAGGCACACTCACCTACTGCTGTTAATATATAGGTTCAGTATCACCTATACAATATCGCAATTGGATTCATTGACGACGGCAGCAACAATTTACAATATAATTATTAATTAGAACAAGACGTCGTACAATACGTATAAAATTCAAACAAAATCTTTATAAGAAATAGATCAATTTCGTAAATGCCAAATAAATTTTTATGTAAATATAAACGAATAAATAAATAATAAAAAAATAATCATAAAAATATGCAAAAAAAAAAACACTTACAGCTCCATTTCCAAGCATCGTGTATCATCGTCGCGGCGGCGGTTTAGTATTGTTCAAAAACGTCAAAAAGTCCATCTCGCCTCCCGCTCCTTCGTCCTCCTTTCCATTCTCCTCAATATCACCCAAATTTGTTGGCGATATATTCGTGTGTTTTGTATGATGTTCCATATTATGATAACTATGCAACGGCAAGTGCGGTAACGACACACTATGGCGCTGTAAAATATCCGGATCCAACTGTCTTCTCTTTTTCGTATCATGTCGCTGTTGCTGCTTTTGGCGCAATGCTTCGTTGCTGGCAACAAACGACCGGACCCAGTTACTATGAATTTCAGAAACAGGCCCGGATTTGAGTCGCGCTGCGCGGACTGATGCTAGCGTTGTGGTGGACACATTTATCTCCGACCGCAGTTGATTTTCCAGATCAGCAGAACTGTCGCTGCTGCTACAGCCCGAGGATACTGAATGCTTTTTGTGTTGAGGGACCTTGTCGGATTTTGTTGTTGGCGAATGGTCATCTAGGGTATTGGCTAGGGCAGCTTCTGGTAAATGTGTTACGACTGAGGAGTCGGGGTTGATTCCAGAGGCTAGGTTTAACCGTCGCTCTTCAAACATTCGTAATTGGTAGTCTATACTATGGCCGTTTTGGTAAATCTCTTCGTCTTTACGGTACCATGCTCCTCCCATAAACTTATTCTGCAGTCGCTCCGGTAACCACACCCTGCTCATCTCATGGTCATCCAACGTATCCAGTATCTCGTCTGATAACTTTCGCGAAAACAGTGCTTTTGGTCCCGCTTTAATCAGACTATACCATGACTGAAACAAAAACATACGCAGTTCGGTACACAGAAATAGCAATGTAAAGGAGAATATCAGAATAATGCCAACAAGCGTTCGGGTGTACATCCCTTCGCCTTCAAGGTACCCACTGCAGTCCGCATAAAGCTCGGGTTGTGTGAGCTCGGTTTCGTTTGTTAGAAGTGAAATTGTCAAAACGCACGTTATCCATTCTTGTGTGGCTAGTCTCATGCTCCCACCTCCGACCCGGCGCACGGACACTATATACTGCACTGCACCAAAAACAATGACTCCACTTAGAAAGAGTGAGGTGACGTAGGTTCGCCATAAAAGCTTTAAGGCTTTGCCATAGGCTTGAGAGAATATAATTAAGCTCTGTTTCACCCCTGAAGGTTCAGGGCCACCACGAGAGATTATGATTGAGTGTTTGACTTGAATCATCGTTTTTGTAACATACCAGTGGGTGATGCATTGAATAATCAG
Organism: Geotrichum australiense; assembly: GCA_030563945.1. NCBI lineage: Eukaryota > Fungi > Ascomycota > Dipodascomycetes > Dipodascales > Dipodascaceae > Geotrichum > Geotrichum australiense. The sequence goes on along the minus strand of JAJMKR010000005.1, from coordinate 274,394 downwards.
GCCCAATGCTGAGTACGCCAGGACCGGCATTAAAACGTAGTTTCTCATTATTGAAAACGACGGCTGACACATAGTTGCTCCATTAAACCTGATGTGATTCGAACAAAGACCGGAAAACAGACCGCTCATGCCCAAGACTAGCATAGTCAGGTACACTCTGGGCACATTTTTCTTGTAGAGAACAATCATAAACACGGAAAACACACGGGCAACAAGACTCAAAACCACAGAATGGTATCCGAAAACAATGAGCAGCCCTTGGGCTTCACAGAACATATTGCGCGATCCCATGGCAAATGTGATGTCGTCGTAGCACATTGTTGGGTTGAATGGGCGGAGTAGGAAAAATGATAGCGGTAGCGAAAATATTATTATAGAAAATGATTGGAGGGGCGTGTACCCGTTGATTATCATTCGGCGGTTGACGAATCGTGAGAAAATCAAAAATAATGCAATAAATAAACTAATATAGCCCATCACCGTCGAAACATCTTGTAACTGTTGTATCGATTCTGTTATCTCTTCTATATTAAAATAAAAAATTCAAGCCTAATTACGACAAATTCATTATTATCACCATTACTTATAAGTAACAACAATAATAAGAATTTTATCACAATTGACAGCGGTTAAGTTAGAACAATATTTTCTGGATCCATTTAGCAAATGAGATGTACAGTCTTCTATCGTGATACTTACTATTAACACCACAAGGTTGACAACATCCTTGAACACATAATCGAGTCTCCTCCAAAAACGAGTCTTCTGGATTTGCCAGCGGTATCCAAGCCTTCAAAGGCACTGGGCATCCACTTTCAGTTTCGTTAATATTTCCATATGCCTGCAAATCAAAATCTTCAAAATCCATTCTATATATTCTTTTTTACATGGAAAAAAGAAGAAAAAAAGATATTTAAGTAATTGTTGATGCTGGTTGAGATGTCGTGAGTATATGCTATATTCGTTTTTTTTTAATACTTCTTGATTGTAAAGAGGTCTAGGAAAATTCAAATATGTTTAACAAAATATTGAAATAAATGAGACAGAAATATAGTATTGGAAAAAGAAGCAAGTTTGTGACAATATAGTTGGTTCAAAAGATCGAAAAGCTTTCTAAAAAAGATGAGATTATGGGGATATCCAGCAATATTTATGCCGAGATATATGAAATAAAGTGTATCATTCATTCGTTCTGCTCTATATTTATTTTTATCCCATCCTTCTTTTTTCCCTTTTTTTTTTTGCACGCTATACCGTGTCTTATGTACATGTTTTAATCAAACTACTGTTATATAGAAACATATCGAAGCCCGGTGTGTCACAATGCAATCTTCATAAATTAATGCAATTTTTTTCTTCTTCTTTTCTCTTCTTCCATTATAAAACATTGATGACAATAGTGAAGAAAGAAATAGAAGCGGAAATATACAAAACAAATACTAAATCAATATAGCTCGAAACAAGACGTGTAAAAGTATCATAAAAAAGGTGGGAGGGAAAGAGTGTTAAATTTCAAAAGGTCTCTGATAGTAGTGATTATCCCAAAAAGACAAAAAAAATATGACGACAAGCAAGAACATTGATTACCACGACAAACAAAATATCATGAGAATATGTTTTTTCCAAATAGTGGTTTTTTGTTTTTTCCTTAATGAGTTTTTTTCCTGATTCATGAACTGAATTGAAATGAATAACACGATTAATGTTTCATAGAAAAAAAGAATAGAGCATTTCACACTTATATTTCTCAATTTGCCGATGAGTAAGATGAGTCGTCATCGGCATACTCCAATCTTCTTTCTTCACTTTCGGGAATTTCCAAGTCCGCATTATCCACCGACGCAAACTTGTCCAGTTCTTTCTCGTCCTCCGGGTAATCTCTCAACCACTTCATTCTCGGTCCACTCGTACTCAATTCATTAATCCCGAATCCAAACAGTTTCAATCTAAACATTTCCTTTCTTTTTTCCTTCACTTCCATTTCGATCTCAGGGTACGCCATCAGGAACATGGCCACGAACGAGGTCCCAAAAAAACACCCGTCCAGCGCCATAAACCTGGACTCGAAGTTGTAAGTGTCGCGGCAGCAAGGACAGTAAGACCGCACGTTGGACTTTTCGGGCTCGTTGTGGAGTCCACACGGGATCAGACGCTGGTGCTTGCACAGCAGACGCGGACACACGCCGAATTTGGATTCGTTGTATTTCTGGCCCATGAGTTTGAGTCCTTGCCGGGTCACAATGTAGCGTGCGTGGATGAGGCCGTAAAGCATCCGTGCGGATTTGTTGTACTGATCCAGTTCGGTGAGTGAAACCTCATATTCGTGTTCGAGATCGAGAATAACCTCAAGCCCGCCGTTGAAATGAGGTACGAGCGAGCTGAGACCCGTCAGATTAAAGTCGTCGTCGATGAAGTCCTCGGGCACTTCGACAAGTATATCAGTGCGATACAGCTTGAGAAACCTCAAGACCCAAGGATCGTTGTCGGCATAATCTGAGTCTGAATAATCGTCCATTTGGGATTACCGCCTTTGTTTCTGTATGGATATTGCAATACTGTATTGCAAAAAAAAAGTTATGATGTTCCTGAGTAAATATTGGAAGAGATAAAACTAGCCAAGTTAGTTTGTGAGCCAGATTGTACAATACAATTGGCACGTTAATGGTAAACAAAAATAGACGGATAAGCGGAGGGGCTGTATACGTATGTGTATTTAATTTCACAAGAAAAAAGTCTGTTTGTATATGCTATCGTGGGAGGATCAAATATAAAAAGATCAAGTATGATGCAAGTATGGGATTATATTTATTATGAGCGATAATGGTGAAATCTAAAATGAATTTATTATGACCACAGAATCCCAAACAACATCAAAAAGAAAAAAGTATGCTAGTGTCTGTAGGGTAACAATATCAGACTTGAGACTAGAAGTTTTAAGACTTGATACCTTTGATACTGACAACTGTGCAGTACAAAACAGACACACACAATCTTCTTTCTTCACTCTCAATACATCTCGATCTCGTTGTTCACGCATCTTTCAAAAAAGAACAACAACTGGAGGAAGAACCCGAGTTTGTGGACAGATTTAAACCAACACTAGAGAAAACAATGTCTCTATTCATAACAATCACACTTTTGTGTCTTTTCACGACACTGATATCCCATCTGACCAAAGACCGACTCATCAACTTCGTATGTCCTCTCCCTCTTTCCTTTCCATTCCCCCACCACCACGCTAACCTTTCTTCTTATCCAGCTCTACCCTTTCTACTCCAAACTTTTCGTTCCCACTTCTCCAACCAAGCACCGGCTCGACCAGATCGCCGCCGAACGCCGCAATACCAGTGCCAAAGAGGAGTTTGCAAAGTGGGCTAAGCTCGACCGCGAGTACAGCAAGTTCAAAACCCAGTACGATGCCGAGCTTCGCGCCCAGCAATCCGTGCGCCAGCAGTTCTCCAAGACCATGAAGATTGTGCTGTGGGTGGGCACGACCGGCGCGAAGCTGGCCGCGCGCGTGTGGTACAGGAAGGCCCCGGTGGTGTGGATTGATGCGGCCAAGTGGCCCGCGTATGTGGTCTGGGCGGTCGGGTTTAGTGGTGCGCCGATGGGGTCGGTTGCAGTGGGCGTGTGGATCTTTGTGGTTGAGTCCGTGGTTGCGAATGTGATTGGAATGGTGAAAAAGGCGTATAAGGTGTATTGTTTGAACTCGGCTCGTGCAGGGGTTAAGACTGGCGCGGGGGTCAAGGTGCAGTGAGTGGATTTTTGGGCTAAGATTTGGCGATTTTATATGTGTGCGGTTGTGCGTTGCAGTTATAGATGATTTGAAGTAGGATATGTAAATATGATGTTTACGTGTAAGTTGTTGATTGGAATGAATTGGAAGACTGAAGTAGTTGGAGATAATGAGATTTCTATTATGACAGGGTTCATGCTACTAATGCCAGTTGCAGAACAATTCTACTTGCCAATTGTTCGTAGGTGTCAGATCATAGTCAATAAATTTAGTTGTCATGCTGTGCTTTCCAACGATACAAATCCACTCTTCTTGATTCATCCGAAAAATATATTCACAAAAATATCAATAAATTAAATATTAAGACAAAAACTATACAATGACACGATAAGTGCACACTTGAGTGCACACCTTTCAGATATATATACTTACATGAATATGAATTAATTAGATTTCATGGGGAACACTTTATTCTTAATCCCCCAAATCAGCAACTCTCTAGCACTAACAATTTCCATTCCAGAACTTCCCACTCTTCTCTTTTTCGGGTCAATGAATCTGTAAATGTACTCTAGTGACTTATAAGCCTGCATGTTGTCGCCACTAGAAGCAGAAGCAGTAGAAGTTGCATGGGCTGATTTTTTATTTGAAGAAGGAACAGCAAGCCCTTTGTGGTTCAGAATCTTGTCTAAAAGATAATGAAGCCAGAGAACGTTTGTTTGAGGAATGTAAGTGGACCAATCTATACTTTCACAGAAAGTGGTGGTCGATGATGGAGTAGGTGGAAGACTACAGTTATCACTTTGGTGAGCACGAGAATTGATCATATGAAGAGACCTCATCAATCGATACACATCAAACTGGTAATCTCCTTTACCCCTAAAGAATTCAGGCTGATCCAAACTTGAGTGCACAACATATCCATAAGGACTATTAACTCTTGAGAGAGTAAAGTCAATCAAAGTGACATTCATTTTGCTGATGCTCTTCAAGATTCTTCTTCCAGTTTCCAGCAGGGTGTCACCAAATGGCAGTGATCCCAATTGGCTCTGGAACTCCATTTCTGGGGAAACGACATCGACTTTATCAAATTCAGAAACCATGATATTACCCCAATGCAGATCCCTGTGCTCAAACTGTACTTTGTCTTCGGCTTGGGCAAGCGCAATCACTGTTTGCCAAAAAACGGATTCTGCATCAATCCATGTCTGCAGATCATAAACTTCTAGATCTTTGCCATGATTTTCACTCACAATTATGCAATACATTTGGTCTTCGGAATATTGTTGAGAGCCCCTTTTTAGCTCCTTTGGGAATTTGCCTTTAACCACAGATATATCTAATATCTTCACAAATCCTTCAAAAGAGCCTACAATGCTGTCAATCTCCAGTTCATTCAAAATATCCTGCAGAGGGGACTGATCCATTTCGGCATTTCCGAATGGAATGATTTTAAAGATCCTTTTTGTTCCATCTTCCTGATATATGGAACTATATTTATTTTCATTCAATGCAGTCAAATTGCCCATTCTATTGATATAGGACTGGAAATCGAGCACGGTAGGAGTTTGGCAAAAGTTGAGTAATTTTTCCATTTGAGACAGATTGTGTTCTTCGATAGGTACCGCCAGGGTAGAAGATCCATTGAATCGTGTAAGGGACATCAAAGAGGTGCTAGCCCTCAATTTGTTTTTTAGCTTTTCCCTTGACGTCTCATTAGGTGTGGGTAAAGATATCATTGGTTTTTGGTAGATCAGTTCATTTGACCTTTGTTCGCTCAAAGCTAATGAGTTTCTAGGAAATGAGAACCCATTATTGTTATAACCGCTGTTACTGCTGTTGCTCTGGCCTCCTCCAAGAACTCCAAAGATAGACATTCTAGAGCCGCTTGACATACTTCTAAATGATTTTCGCATATCAGCAAATTTTCTCAGACTGGAACTAGAGCTTTTGCTGTGAAGCGATGACGAAGGTTCAAAGCTTTTACCCAACTCCGAGTGGTGGTCATCTCTTTTGAAGGATTTGAACAAGTTTGAGGTAGATATCGAAGCAATGACTGAATTCCGAGATTTGTGTCCTTTTTTGTAATTAGTACTTGTTGGAGTTGTGGGGATATTCGCATTTTTTATGGGTTCAGGTTCTGAAGCAAAATGTTCTTGATAGTTTACTAACCCAGATGGTGACGAAATGCTAGCTTTTGAGATTTTCTTTTTCGAGTATTGCAAATGTTCCTTTTTGTACGCCAACATTGTGTGGTTGCGTAACGGTGTTATATCGGTCGGGTCCCGAGCTGTGTCGTAAAAGTGTTTTGACGTCACGTCAAAGTTAGAATTTGTGTCAGTGTCCGAAACAAACGAACTTTCCGCATCGCTTTGGTGAAAGTTTCGTGAATTTACAGAATAAGAAAAGGAAGGGGTAGTTGAATTTTGCAGGATGCTTGGTGATTCAGTGGTATATCTGGAGCTTTTCAATTGTTGAGTTGAATGTTGTTGTGTATGCTGGTCTTGTTTGTGTTCTGGTTCGGAAGGCGGCGGGGTTGACGATAATAATGACGATGATAATGATAAGGACAACGGCTGTTGCTGTTGAACTGAGGTTTCCAGAGTATCGTCAAGTTGGGATGATAGTGGTGTAGACGGTTGTGCCGCATCGACAGAGATGATTGAGAAATGCCTTAGAGTTGAGATGGTTGAAGCGGTGGAGGTATGCTTTGATCTTATAATGGAAGTTGATGAGGTTGAGGAAGTTGAGGGCAGTCTTCTGAGTTGGCTCGTATCCAAAGTTGACTTTGAAGCTACCGAATTAGTAGATAGAGCTGAGATTGGTCTTTGTTTGCGAATTGTTAAATCATTTGATAACGGGCCTACATGATCAACTTCTCTGTCACATGAACCTTCTGTGGAAGTATTTGAGGTGCTGTTTGAGGAAATTTCAGAAGACAAAGAGGGCGAAGTTTCATTTGATGAGGATAGTGAGGCAGAAGATGTTTTTAGTTGCAGAGAAGCATCAATGGCAGCTGTCAAAGATGACTCTGTACTGTCCCATAACTGGTCATCAGAAGACGGTCTTTTTGCGGCTATTGGTTCTTTCTGTATGCTTTTGGCCAAGGAAAGTGATCTCCTGTGAGTATTAAGTTGTTTTGGTGATTGATGATGCGCTAGTGTTATTGGAGTTGACGAGGAGAAAGATCTAAACATCGAGCTTTTCCTATGGAGGCCTCTTGGTTTGTTGGTGGTAGTTTCTTCTGATGACGATGGAGCGTTGATGTTATTACGACTAAATATTCTTTTCATATTGGCTTGTATCGATGTCTGAGAAGGTGCTGATGATTATTAGTGATGACGGTGACGGTGATGGTGATGGTAGCAACTTGGTGAAGTTATTTGATCATGAGGGGTGATGAGTTGAAACTGTTAAAAGGGGAAAAGGAGGAAGGAGAAGGAATATAAAAATAAATATTTTTTTTTATTTTATTTCTTTCCCTAAAAAGAAAGACGTACGCTAAATGGGAATCTATACAGTATCTTGCACAGATCCGGTAACGATATGCCTTGACAAAAATAAAATAAAAATTAATAAATCAATAAACGACTGAAAACTAAGGGATTAAATTGAATAGATTGAATTGAATTGAACTGATGATGAGCCAAATTGGTCCATTTCCGAACTAAAACAAAGCAAATTTCATTAGTAGAAATGCTCATTGCAAGCTCTCCGCTATGATTTTTTTATCATTTGAAAAACACACATTCAGATGGCTAACCTAAAGTCGGGTTTGAGTTTGTCGGTATTTTTCATATTCCAAAAGGGTTCACTCGTTCGGCATCACCAAAGTTCACGAGAATGAAGAATATATGGATATACCGAAAATGAGCATTCCAGTAGATTAGAACTGAGTCTTCATAGCAGTATGCTTGTTTGTTTACTTATCCTACAAATCAAACTTGTGAAATCAGAGAACAAGTAAACAAGATCCTTTTACCAAATTGCCAAAAGAACCGCCTGGTTTTGTCCTCATGGAATATTCAAGCTATCCTGATTGCCCGAAATATTCAAATTATTCGAAATACTGTATCACGCACATCGACCAGTTAATGAATACACCATAAACCAATATCTATCATGCTAAACCACGTTCACTCTCAAATATAGATCCCGTTTATGCTTACTTGACTATACATAATGTATATATGTACTGTACGTACGTTATAACTCCCTTCGTACGCTTATTCAAAGTGCGAATTCATGAATCTATTAATTCTGTTCAAAGTAACATCATGATCAACTTCTCGCACAGTTTCGTCTTCTATTTCTGTTTGATCTTCTCACATCTGTATGTCCGTTTCTGCCATGAGCACTCGCAAAAACGCCCACATACATCTCCGTTCACACAGATCATTACTGCTACTACAATGCATCAACACGCACGCAGCTTCGCTTGAGCCCCCCTCCTCCCCCCTTTCCAGTATCTTTCGTCTCCTTTTTCAGTGCCTGTGGACCAGAAACAAACACAAAACTTAAACAAATAAACTTTCAGGAGAGTTTGCTGGTTCAGCGTCACTACCAACTTTATGCTTAGCTATGCGCACTCATATTAACTGTATTTTCTCGCTTGTATGACGTGACTGCTCGAGTCGTAAATTTAGCTATGGCTGGTAACTCACGAGGCTAGCCAGTGGTAGGTGTCAATGGCTAAGCATCCATACTGTGCATTGTGCGTTCTCCAACTGTCTAGTTCATAACGATAATATATAAATAGACGAGTAACGGGATGCTGCGACTAGAAACATTTGAACTGCCCACAAAGTTACAACGCGCAGCAGCAGTAACTTGTATCGGAATCAATCTCTCCTTAATTTTGATTCTTACTGTTTGCCAACTGTGCTACGTGTACTTCAGGCTAAATGGCAGAACTGCAAAAGAGTAGGTGGGTTCATGGGACAGGTGCCAAACTTTCTTTTTTAACTCGGTAGATGGATCTAGATACTGCACGCAGTTGTTAGTTGCGCATGGGGACGGCGGGTAACTAATTATTCATGTTTTTTTGACGTTTTTGAATAATAGAAACAACGCCGTCATCTCTTGTCTATTAGTGTATTGTATACTCTCTTGTTAAAAAGCTTGGTATAACTAGTCAGTCATTAGTTCTATGTTGGTAATTACCTACAGGGCCTAAATAAATCACATCTCAATGCGTCCATGCGATCGTCATCGTTCTTTCACGCTAAACTCTAGTTTGTGTAGATCCAAAATTACAAAAGTCTATGATATCACAAGATCTAATTCCAATATAATCAAATAAGCCTTTCTCGTTGTCTTGAAAAAAGCATCGAAATACAGTAGATGGAATCTTAAAAGATAAAGTCACTTTGTTTGTTCCATTAAGCTCTTTTTTTACAGATATTTCTTTATCTCATAGATTAAATTTTTCTTTATTTGAAATTTTAGTCCAGTCCTAAACTAGCCGAAATTAATCAGTCAATACTACAGTAGATAGACTCACAAACATGCAAAGTCTTGTTACTCTTCAACAGACCATTTTTGCAGATGCTCGTCTTCTGAATTGCCTATTTTTTCAAAATCGCCCCAACATGGTTATATAAACATCTGTTGATCTCTCAAAGAACAAAACGGCCAGCATAAAAAATTCATACTAACTACACTCAACTCACCCCTACATTTACGACCCTACTCTGCCCCTTCTTCTTTCGACAATTGTTTCAAATGAAAACAGGGCAAAACGTACAAACATATAAACTTGTCTTCAGAATATCAGACTCTATAGATTGATATCTTAAACGCCCAGACACAAAAGTTTATAACATTGTATTGGAACTAAGATTCCAGATCCAGACTCAGATCTAGATTCATAGTACACACAGACATACCTGTAGATCAACACAAAATTTAAGGGCTCGAAAAATATTAAGTATATCATGGTATATAAACGCCTTTTTTTCTTTCTATCGTAAAATAGAATTCTAATAAAGTAAATCGTCGTAATATATACATACTTTTTTTTGGAAGTTGTAAACTCGTATTACTATTAAATGGAATGTTGAGATCTTGTAATCTCGGATTTTTGGAATTCGATAGTTTTGAGTTTTAGTTGTCATGGGATATAGCATTATTCTCATTTGATTAGAATATGGTAAAGGACTAGAAAAGGTGTGGTGAAATTGATGTAGATGGACAGATATGATATCATTTATAAACAAACTGCTCTTTACGACATAGTAATACTGCTCAAAATACATGTATTAGTAGAAATTCCATTGTACTGTAACAAGAAATAATAGAACTGATTTGATTTTCTGCGAAACTTCAAAACAACTTACAAACCAATCAATCCCTTTTCCTATCTACAGTACCTATTCTATAACTCTACATACTTCTAAGCGGTCCAGATCTAAACAACCTGAGCAAGTAAAAAACATTCAAGTACTTGCACTTTAGGTCGACGCGCGACTGTATTGAAAAAGAGCTTATAGTACATAGTGCTATTGTTTGCTCCGGTGGGCCAGAAATTTTCTACAACTTCTTCCCAAACATAAAATGGATAACATATTACTGTAATTGGTACAAAATTGCCCTGCTAGCAAAGCACGCTTTACTGTGAATATTTTTTAGAAATGATCTTTCAGACTGAACAATTTGATTTTACAGAAAGGAGTTCCCTGTTTGTTTCGGTCTGCTCTTTTTGGATCCATTATAGTACAGCTTTAATTTGTATGATTTGACAAGTTTTGTAACTTGTATATCTAGTTTGCTTTGTGGTAGGATAAAGTTCATTCTGGACGAGCCAGAGATTATTTCTAGGATTGAAAACTGTAACGGCGATAAAACATTAAAATGATTTTTGTAAACTACCCTATCTATGAAGATTCGTGTATGATAATTTTTTTAGAATATAAAATAGTCGTACACTAACTTGACCCGATACTCATTGAGTCAAGAAGAATTACAAAAAATCTCAATTCTGTGAGGTCTGCTGTTTTTAATCCACTAGAATAGCTGTAATATATAATGTGATAAACGCATACTTATAATATTCCCCATACTTAGATCAACAAGAATACCAAAATAACATTGTAGGTATATCAGCACAGAGAAATGCGGAGAAGAGCCAAGTCATCAGAAAACTGATACGTAACCAATAATCAATATCGCCTACAGGGATAGGTTGGAGATAAAGGACTGTATTCAAAGTTTCATCAAAGTTCTAGACACAAAGATTTGATACAGGACAACGGAAAAAACATTCTTTTGGTATGGAAAAGACTGAAATATGGCCTATCAAAATCTTTGAGCTTTCAGACAGTAAAAATACTCTTTCTTAAAAAATCATATCATGAATATGCGCTAGTTCTAAGAGATCCATATATGTCATTAAGCCAAACAATTTTAGATATCAATTGAAAGGTTAAAGAATCAAGAATAGACAGTTTTCAAGTACTTGACGTTGCATTTTTAAATCTCTGATCACAATTTGCCTCTACCAAAAAAGCCAGAAAACCAGCCATTCTTATAGGCTTCTCACTAAAAAGCTCAATGAATTGGTATTTCAATTAAGTAAGTACAATTCGACAATAAAAATTTGTGATGATTCCTTCTCTGGCGAAACGGAACGAAAAATTGTAAAGAACTTTCATGATCGTGTTACAGTGAGTATGGAAAACATTGAGATTACGCGTGTTATATAGATAGATTTACATGTGGGTTTTAGTACTCTAGTTGATCTACGTATGAGGAATGTTATGACTATGCTTTTATTACATTTAAAGAAATATTCGTTTTCTAAAGTTTTTGAGGACCTTATAGAATTGAACTTTTTTGTGAATTTTTTTTGGCCTAATGAATGCCGGGTTTAGTGAGTGTACGATGATTTTACCACATATGAGACTGGAACTTACAGTACGTACAGGTTGCAAATTTAACTAGTTACCTGTAGAAAAGTGGTTTTAGTCTATTTTGCAATGAGAATCTGTAAGCAGGAACAGTAAAATGCTTAATGAATACTGGATCACTAGAAATAAAGCAATATATAAACATATTTCGGTTATTTGTATATCCTTCAACGCAATAGCTTTATAATGTACTCTGCTCATTTTACGGCTTTTTCTTATAAGTTATTTGATCGACTGTGCTTCGACAGACTAGATATGAATACAAGTGTACGTACTAAAGCATTCTAGATTTACAGATGGAACAGAGTATATTCAAATCAAAACACAGATTCACAAACCATTCTAATATCCATATCAACACAAGATGCATTTTTTAAACACTGCCTTCCCAGTTCCAGCACTAACCCGAATATTGTAACAGTCATAATATGCTCAAAGGATTTTAAGGCCTGCCCAAACAAGACTTATTCCCAACGCCAGAAAAAAGATTAATGCAAAGCTTTGCCATAATAGTGTATTATGTGCTTATTTCTTTCATCGAAATGTTTATCTCTTTCAAAAAACACTCACAAACCTGTATCTTATAAATTTTTGATAAGAATATTCGCTATAGTTGCAGAATTGCCGAATTTGATTTTACTTCGATAATTGTGTTTGTATTGTATATAGGTGTATTTTAATCCATCTTGAGATTTTCAATACTCAAATATCAGACCAAAATGAAGCAGTAGATATTGCCCTATCTATTTCATATAATTCACCGTCCCAGCATCTAAACATCAACCTTCTCAAATTCCTCACATTCCTATGAATTATGTACAAGCCATCTTTTAGAACTCCTAAGTCTAACCCACTTTGTCAATTTTCCATCAAACCAAATTGTCTTTTCACCTGCTGGCGTAGTCGTAGTTTAGTGCATGATTTGAAGGACATGTTGGCCATACGTGGTACAGCCTAAATAGGCCTGGTCTATTGGGTCGTCATTTTGGAAGCTGCGATTTAAAATGAGAACGAATTTGGGGGAGTCAATATGGGCTAGTGTATAATTGAATGGATGTATGAATGGATGTATAAATAGCCAACGATGTCTAGCGTTTAACTTATTCCCATATCTATATGAATATTCAACTATCTTGATAAAACTACATATCAGCACCTTTCACGAGAAGTAAAAATGGCCTCATCACCTCTTGTCAGCAACGCGCTCTATACAAAAATCCAAATCGGTTCCACCATGTACCGCATACACGATCCAATTTCGCACACCAGCCCTAGTGATAGCGAGTCAACGGACTCAGGCGATACCGCGTATATCCAAGAACTACTGCAAAACACGCGGCAGTTCGTAAAAATTAATTGTGAGCGTCAAATTCAAAACAAAAACAATGAGAAGAAAAAAGGGTTACATGAAAAGGGAATGGACAACTGGGATAAAAAATCTGTTTTTCAGATGGATTTTACGAAAAACTCCTGCTTGAATGATGGTAAGAGTACAAACATAGTGGATGAGACGGTTGGAACCGACAGGGTCAAGAGTTTTGCATCTTCCGAGCTGACGCGTATCAACACATACAACGACGCTGTTCTTGTTAACGAGATAACCGCTCTCCTCTACCCTTCCTTGATCAAATCTACCACCGACACTGGTACAAAATTCACCTCCAGTTCAGCCAAGCATAGTCTAGTCAAACACCCCGGCAAGTTCTTTACAAAACTTAAAAACATTACCAATTTTTCTAAAATTTCACTTTTTGCATCTCGAAAGGCCAAGCCTGTCCCTGTCGCTCCAGTTCGCGTTGAAGAAGAGGAGGAGGTGGAGTTTCGGGCGATCAAGTACTCGGAGGACTTGGAAGACGGGCCGTTTCAGTCGACTACAATACTTGGTAGTTATGGAGAAGATGAGAAGTTTTTGGTGGATATGGAGGAGATGAAAGTTGATACTGGAAGAAAGAGCGGAAAGGATTTGTTTGCGGGGTTTGAAGAGTACAAAAAGATTGTTGAAGAGTGTTGGAAGGAAGATGTAAAATGCGTGTAGCTGATTTGAAAAGAATATAATTTACATTGACCTTTGCATTACCTTCATACATTTTATATATATTCATATTTAATAGATATAGTATTAGTATACTATACATGGCTATATTGTTTGTTCTTGTGTAATTTGTTAACGGGGTTTTATCTATCACATCTCATAAACAGTTTTTAACAGTTTCACAAAATTTGAAAATAGCAATTAGGTTTTGAACTTTGTACTCTAAGAAATAAATAAGCATTCGTAGCTGAAGGTCTTACACTCTGATGAATTCAAGTAGCAGAACAATGCGCACTGTGGCCAATTCTGAGACAAACAGCTCGACCCCTGAACTAGGGCCAAGTGCAATTACAATAAGCTTATAACTTTACTGATCAAGTGAGAATTGCTAACTGATGCATTCACTATTCACATAGTATGACCTTTGTTTTTCATCATTTCAAAGTGTGTAGTACTATAGTAATCTCTATACGGAAATGAAATCGTATTCTACGCTTAAATTTGTAGGCCAGAAACAAGTAGGAGTAGAGTATCAATACTATTTTGCAATGAAGATATAAATCTCAAGTTAAGCTAGGTCAAGTTAAACAGTGTTGTCTTTATATTTCAGTTCATGGTTCCATAATATTATATAAACGCCCGTACATACGTGAAAATGTTTTCTTGAACAACAAAAAATGTATCGATAGTATTGTAAGTGTGTATCTTGGTTATGGATGGATGATACGGGTATTGATAGCGCGACATATTCAAAAACCACTCTTTGACACTTAAAGGACTCAAAAAAACAGCAGACATTTCATACTCCAACAAACACATCTCAACAACGTTACACACAAAGACCTGTTAAAAGACAATAATCTGTCCAATCGACTTCGATCGAGACCAAATTGTTGAGTTCTACATGAAAAAGGGTTCAAAGTGACATGTAAACACATGACACTGAGATATTTATTCATTCTTGCCTTCAGTAGATAGTCGTAAATATTTTGTTTCAACTGAAACAAACGGAATTTGGGCATGAATTGAGTTTAAACATTTCTGTTTCAGTTGCTTCAGCTTTTATTGTTAATTGAAGTGGGCACAGAACATTGCAGAAAAGCCAATATTGTTGCTACGAGTTTTATACGTGTTCAAACGACTGAGCAAATATTGTACGTCTTTGAAGAACCTGAGCAGAACGAAGAGCATATTTACAATGGCAATTTGCCAATGAATTTGGTATATTAAACATGTTCATGATAAAATCTGGGTATAGATGATAGAACTTATTATAATAAACATGAAACTTCTTCAATTCTCCTACCATAACAAAAAAAAATTCTCCGCACACGTGAAATTTTCAATTTTTTCGTTTTTAACTATGGCCTAAGTACCACCCAGTGGGTACATTCCCAACCTTATTCCCTTATCCATGCAAAAGGTGGCAGTGAAGTAAAAAAAAAATGTGTTACGTGCCATGCCATGTGAGTTGATTGTGTTATCAGATAGATTCCTTTGACCTGTCAATGAATAAATGGATATTGAGAGCGTGGTAGAGACTCGCATGTGTGTTGGTCAAGCCCCATTTGCCTTTTTTTTTATTTTTTATTTTTTATTTATTCAAAAACATCTGAGTATGAGTCTATGATATGATGACGATAATATTTTTTTTTATCTTTGACATGACGACAAGTGGAGTGTAACCACATTTTAGATGTTGTGGGCGTCAAAATATTTGACATTGACGTTGTTGGGTCATTGACAGATTGACGTGGCAGGACAGACCAAGCTACATGAGACTTTTCCAAACTATCTATCGGAGATGTAGTAGAGATAAAACTACTGTGGCAATCTCTGATATTTCGATTTACGGTATATAAATTTATACTTACTAGTGATAATGATAGTGATATTGATAGTGAGCTGGTTAGGTATTGGGTTAGTAAGTTTGTTAGTCAGTCATTCAGTTAGTTAGCTAGTACGTATTCAACAATAACTTTGTTATCTTTTTGAATTTTTCACTTTTTTTTTTCGATTTTTCCAGGTGAAATTTGTTTTCTTCCTCTCTTTTTCATTTCAGTTTCAACTTTCGAGAATTCGTCATTTTCACTGTCGAATTCTTACGATTTCAAGCTTTCTCTCAAGACCTGAAATATACTGCAACACACACATATATATAGACAGTATATACCAAATACCATTCCGACTACTATCAAAATTTCAAAATCTGAAAAACTGCAGAAACAAAAAGAAACTGTATACTCACAGAGAGACCCACAGAACAGGGCATTTTATGTTGATTACGACAAAAATTACGACAATAACCCAATAACTTCGACTTCAACTTCTACTCCGACCTAAACTTTGACCTGGACTTGGACTACGACTAATATTACGACTACGACTACGATTACGATTACGACTAAGACGGGCTGAATACAACTGAAATTTACCAAGTGTGCGCCAACTGTAACCTCAAATACTACGCCAACAGAGCCTTTTACTTATAACCTCACCACATCACCACTGACCATTCAACCATATCGACTCATATCAGAGATTACCAGTACTACTACTACTACGACAACAACCACCACATTAATCAGTGAATCACACAATCAGTCCGGCATCCAAGTTTTTTATATATTTATTCTCTAATCCATCCATTCAACATCTCTAAAACGCTTCTTTACTCTCCCCACATACCCCATCCACACAACTTTTCAATTTTTTATTTTTTTCCTATTTTCCAAGCTCTACCCCACACTCTTTCATTCTCAACACTCCACACACCTTCCTCATACCATGTCACTACTAGCCGGCTCCGAATACACCCAGAATGCCCGACACAGACGTACCATGGAAGACACCTTTGTGCTGATTAAAAACTTCAGAAACCGCCCGGACTCCGGTCTCTACTGCATCTTCGACGGCCACGCCGGCTCAAAAGCGTCCGAGTGGTGCCAGAAAAATATAAAGCCTTTGTTTGAAAAGTTCCTAGATCTTTACGAGGACTCGTTCTCGATACAAACGGTACTGGCGTACACTTTCGAAGAAGCTAGCAAACTAATTGTGAAGCAGCCAGATTACGATTACAGTGGTACCACTGCGGCTTTAGTTTACGTTGACTCGAAAGGTGATAAGTTTGTTGACCCCAATGCCAGCACAACTGGCACCACTACGACAAGTGTACCCTGTCCTATAGCGAAAAACAACTCCTCCAGTACAAACACAAGCACAAGCAGCAGCAGCAGCAAATCTAAACTAGAAGCATCTTCTTCAGCATCATCAAAACGCTCAATCTATTCTGCAAACGTCGGTGACTCGAAAATTGTCCTTTGCAGGCATGGAGCCCCTATCACCCTATCAGCTGATCACATTGCATCATCTGGGCCTGAAAAATCTCGTATCACCCAAATGGGAGGAACAGTTGAGCGAGGCCGCGTCAAGGGCCAACTGCAAGTGTCAAGATCATTGGGCGATGTTCGATTCAAGCCATACGTCTCCAACCGTCCCTACTGTGCCGAATTTGAACTCACCAACGATGGGCCCGAAGAGTTTATCATTGTGGCTTCGGACGGAATCTGGGACGTGATCAGTCCTGCCCAGGCAATTAATATTGTGAAACCAAATATAGACGACCCGAGAAAAGCAGCGGAAAATCTAGTGAGGGAAGCGCTGTTGGCCAGATCAACTGATAATATTTCATGTCTTGTTATTCGATTAAATGACGAAAATAGCAACACTGTCAACAACAACAGCGCTGTCAATGCAACGAAAAAGACGTCAAACTCACAAGATTTTTCACTAAATTCGCAACATACAACTATATCAACGGCACTCGAACAAGAAGACAAAGAAGATTACGCTAGCTACTTAAACGAATCTATTCCAACACCAAAACATCGATCATCACAATCACTGTCCCCATCACCATCATCACCATCCCCATCATCATCTTCATCTCCCCTCTCACTCTCAACCTCATCATCATCATCATGCATACACCAACACGAACACGCCCGAGTCCCACTCAACATTACATTCAACGACACCATAGAATTTGAGCTCACCGCACTTTCTGCCCATGACCCCTGCATACACCATTCAGACCGACAGCCCGTTCCTCTCAGCGCGTCTCCGACCGAGTCCGAGTCCACCATCTCCGACGACGAAGAGGAGGACGAAGAACCGCCGCACTACCGGCACCCGCATCACCGACGTGGTGAAAGGTTTTCGGTCTCAGGACATAGGCCGCCGAGACTGTCGTTTGCAATCATGGACGGAAAGGAGATGATGGAGACTACGGCGTCGAGGCTTGATAGGTATGGGAGGTTTAAGGTGGGTAGACCGTTGGATTATTCGGAGTCGGTTGAAGAGTGTGCTATTGCTGATTCCGATTGATGTGCACACGTATATATGTATTTTTTGGGGGAGTTTATTGTTTAGAATTGGATCATTGAATGAATTGATGAAGTTGTTTATTATTAATATTATTATGTATCTTGATGTTGTTGTTTTATTATCTTACTATTTATGAAATGATTTTTATACACACTGATATTATCAAGTTTTGAGAATTGATACATTTATAGATTTTATATTATAATATAACGTTGATTAGCATATATCTATACCTAATATTATCAAATTTTTTTTTCGATCTCTTGCAACATGGTTTATTAAATTTTCTGTTCATATCTGTACTCATGCCTGTAGTTCTATCTATATCTATATTCTTATCCGTATTCATGCTTTTTATCTTATATCCAGCGTGCCTAGCTACATGTATACTCAAGGCAAAGTATATTTGTGTCCAACCATACCTAGAGTTAAATACTTTGGACCTGTTGCAAGAATACTAGTCTTATTTGTACCTATAAGTTATTTAGAATACTGTCCGTATAAGTTGTGAAGTAATTTAGTAGTTGCTGAATATTTTGTAATTGCGTACAGTACTAGCAGATAAATTGATGCAAATGTAAAACAATACCCAAACTGGACGTAATTTAGTCCAACTAACTCTTAATATCATTAAAAGTTCAGTAGTACAACTGAATCTGTCTTTTGTACAGTACGGTCTGTACTTATTGAAACTGAAAGTAGTCGGAAGGGTGGTATGTGTTTTGTAGAGTTGACTGGTTTTCTGTCTTGGAAAAATAAACTGTGGTCGTTAATGTGTGACTTTTTTAATTCTGGATATTGATAGGGTGGTGAACATTCTATTTTGTACGTACAGTACTTTGGTAGCGGTCTCAAATAAGACTGTGTCTGCGGGTTGTAGCGGTGTGAAATGTATTTGTTATATGCTGGTTTTTGGGAAATTCGGGTTTGTAAATATGCGGGATTTGGAGGGGTTTTGATGGGCTGTTGAACCGTACTTTACGTGCACTATTTTACAGGTATTATGTGAAAGTGGAAAGAAATCTTACAGGATATGTAGCGTTGAAGCTACGAGTTTGACATGAGTTATTGTCATGAATACTTTTAAAGAATAAGTGGAATGTAGTAAAAAGTGTACATGGAATATAACTGGTTGTATAGTACAAAAATATCTATGGTTTTAAGTAAATCCTCGTTATTTGCGTATAAACTGATCACAAGCCCACATCTTAAAAACGGTAAATTATACCTTGCAAGCGTAGCCATTGATGTCACAGACCTGACGGTTATTATTTAAACTGAAAGCACTTAGAAAAAACGAGTTTGAAAATTAATCATTTGTCTCTACATTCAAAATCAATACTCATAAGAATAAACGGTTATACCGTATTTGCCGCCAATTAGTGCTTTTGATATTTCTAAATCCTTCCAGCTTCTTTTCAGTCCCACTTCCGTTTAGCACACCAACGTGTATTTCCTGTGAGCGTTTTTTGACTATGTAAATCAGTTGGCATCTAAGCCAGAACTGACCTTGTAACAAAAATCATGACGCCGGTCGTTACAAATATAAATGTTGGTAGGTTGGGGATACGGTTGTTGTTGTAATGGTATTTGGAATATGTATAATAAAAGACCTAAATTTATGTGAAGAAATATACAAGCTGTCAAACTGCTTTTGCTGAATGACTGGAGGTCGGTGAATAAGAATGCTATGTCCGGTAAAGTTCTATCCTCTCTTCTAGATATTTACAAGACAGTTGATATACAAGGACCGTAGCCGAGTAGAGATGTAATTTAATAAATCTGATTTTCTCTAAAAGATTTAACAATATATATACACGTATTCATATACTGTCACTTAATATCCCAGTCTGATTTTCGCATCTCATACAGTATGTGCCTGTTCATAAGAGGTTAAACACAACCCACATCTGATAGAAGGGAAACTTTCACCAGTACTAAGAAATTTTGCAGTAACTAATTCTAGATTTGACATTTTAGGCTTAAGGAAAGAATATTGACTAAGAGCAGATGGGCCTTCTGGAAGAAAAGTAGATTAGGGAAAATGGTCCATCAACACTTTCACGCGCCTACTTTATTTAATAAGTTTACCGTAATAGGGCATACAAATCAATAGAAAGACTTCAAAACCAGTAAATGAGCTGGCCCGTGCAAAGATACAATGAAACGGTTGAATGAGCAGGATTACAATTTACTCCAAGATATTTAGCAACCCCGTACTTGTCAGTTTTGGGCTCCATTCTAATGGCCGACCTTTTTTGTTAGACAGTTCAGGAATATTTACTAGATCTGCAGTTAATGAGCTTGACCGAGTTGGGATACAATCGTGATCCTCAGAAGAAAAAGATAAAAAGACTAGCCTTTGTAGAGGTAATTATACAGCTTTTCAGGTTAGCTTCTATACAGAAAGATTGTAAGGGTTCGACCATATATACAATATACCAGATTCAATAAATTAAATTGAAGTTATAGACAGTTTACTATCTTCAAGGCTATTTATTTTATTATCATATTTTTTATCCTTTTTACATTACCATATTTCTAAATTTCTACAGATACCATCATAAATATATTCCGTTGTCCTCACACTCAACATCTAATTGTTTCTCCAACTAAACTGTTGCTACACTCAGAAAAGTCCATCACGGTGTTTTTTCATTTGCAGTCTACAACACATGATAAAAAGTTATGTTTTTCCAAATTTATGTCCCTTCTTCTATGATAACTAGGTCATATACATACAAGTTACATGGTCGTTTTGAAGATTTGGGTTGTTGCCATGCAATTGACGGAAGTTACAATTATTGAAAAAGCTGTAAAGAATGGTTTCAACACCTATAGAACGAAATTCACTAATTGTTTGTCCGGTTAGCTGTTTTGCATGAATAGCTCATGAACAAATCAACTAGCCCAGCCAATTTACTATGGAGAAGTATCTCAGTACCCAATACACCCAAATCCAATTTGACTTTTTTAGGTCAGACACACAATTTTATTCACTTACTTTCCCCTTTTCTCTTTTCCTTCCTGCCATTTTGAACCCTTATCTCACCTCACAAACAGACACACCCATATACACGCACAGTTCTTTAAAGTATGGGACAGAATACATCACAGATCTTGGACTCGATCGTGGAAGGTACCAACTGTAAGTTTTATTGTGTTTTTTTTTGCTGCTATTTGATTTGACAGAGTTGGAGTGGAAAAAATGTGTGATGTGATCATAGTTGTTGGTGGGCCCTTGATTTGGAAAGCTTATGAGATCCGTTCTCTGAAATTGATTCTATAACGATGAGTCGTGAAGATGATGATCTCAAAGCTTGAATTAAAAGGGTCTTCTATTCTGTTTCCATCTCTAATTTTGTCAAGAATTTTTCCGTTATTAACTTTTCTTTGCGATCAATCTCATCGTTCTCATTGTATCGTTGCAACCCCAACGACCACAATGACCAAGCGATGATTTGATTTTCTTTTACACTTTTCACCCAGTCGACCGTGAAGAAGTTGACCGTCTCCGCAAGCGTTTCATGAAACTCGACAAAGACAACTCCGGCGTAATCGAGCGCCACGAGTTTCTCAGTATCCCAGCCATCAATAGCAACCCTCTCGCCTCGCGGCTTATTGACATTTTCGATGTCGACGGCGGTGGTGACGTCGATTTCCAGGAGTTCATAACCGGTCTTTCCGCCTTCTCCAGCAAGGGTGCCCAGGACGAAAAACTGCGCATGGCGTTCAAAGTTTACGATATTGATAGGGACGGATACGTTAGTAACGGTGAACTGTTTATCGTTTTAAAAATGATGGTGGGAAAGAATTTGGGGGAAAAGGAGTTGCAGCAGATTGTTGATACTACTATTATGGAGGCGGACCTGGACGGTGATGGGAAAATTAGTTTTGAGGAGTTCAAAAAGTTGGTGGAAAGTACCGATGTGTCGAAGACTATGACGTTAGATCTGTTTTAAATATACCCATACTCATGACGATTTTGAGTGAAAATATATATTGTGATATAGGGTAATCATGACGAACATCTATATAAAACGAACTACAAAAGTTTTTTGAAGAACATTATATCAAATTCTCTTACTTTTACAACAACCATGTCAGCCTGGGCAATACGTAGCACGCTATATAAACAATTCTCAAGAAAACCAAGGGGCCCGTATAAAGAACGCTCTGAAAATCAAATCAAACAACAGACAGATCTATAAAATTTTGAATTACAAATAACTAGCTTTATATTATGGAGTTATTCTTCAGAAAGAAATAAATGAAAATAAAACACAACCTCCTACAGAAAACATTAAAAGCGTCAATCAACTTGGTCGTCCCCTTACCATTCGCCTTCCCAGACTCAAACACCCTTCCCCAAACTTCTTCATAACCTCCCAAATCTTTCTATCCATTTCCTCTGCCGCGGCCCGATACCCTCCCAGGAACGCCGACGTATGCTCGACCTTAAATTTGAACCTCAGGATATCCTTCCTAGTCATGAGTCCGCACAGCACGCCCTTATCGTCTACGAGGACCACCTTGGGCCCCAGCTGTGAAAAGATATCCATCGCGGTTTCGAGCGGCATCAGGGGTCGCACGGTTATGGGCGTTTTGTTCACCAGCTTTTCAAAGTCGATGGAGGTTATTTCAGAACCGTCTCGGGCGTTGCTTACGGTTGTTGTAGTGGGTAGAGGTGGCGAGGATGAACTGTCAAAGTAGCATTTGGCTGATGGTGATATCACGGCGCCAGAATCTATCTTGCTTTTGATAACATACTTCATCTCAGCTCGCCCAATGTAGCCTAACAATTTTTTCGATTCTAGATCGTCAACTATTGGGAATCCTTGATGATCTGTTGTTCGTAGGATCGTTTCAATTTCCTCAATAGTCATGCCTTGTGCTTTGAGCGTTACCAATTGCTTAGCCATGGCTTTTTTCACTGGTGCGTTAAAATGGTGATCTTCTTTGGTATCTATAAATGGCATTCCGTTAAACCAAATTGCTTGATCCGTTATACCCCCTTTGCCCCATTTATCTCCAACAGCTTTTGTCACACCCACAACTATCATTGTAGGGATGATGTAATTTAATGCGCCTGTTAACTCGTACATGACGACAACAACCGTCACTGTAATATGTAATACGCCGCTCAGTGCTGCCGCTGATCCCAAGAATGCATAAGTTCCTGGCGTAATACAAGTACCTTCCGGAGGGCAAGACGAGAAAAAGGACGAATTCGGATATGCTTCGTGGATAGCTTGAACTAAAATTCCAACAATTCTGCCAAATATAGCACCGATAGCCATGGAAGGGACAAAAATACCTGCGGGCACTTTACACCCATATGTGATGATAACAAAAAATGTTCGAATGATAATAGCTGATATCAATGAAAAAATAACATAGGTTCTTCTGGACGAATCACAAACCACATGATCGAAGGTACCACTGCATTCATTAAATAATGTTTGCATACTTTCTGTCATATCGAGTTCGAGGAAAACGTTGAAGTAGCAAATAATGGCTGTCAATGTCGCTAATATAACAGCCTCTTGTACAGCATAACTAGAGAGATATCTCTTTCTAAACCCTTGTGCACGAAGATTGAATTTACACAAAAAGATACCAAATCCACCTCCAAACAACCCCAGAATGATGAAAAACACAAGCTCAAAAAAGTGCCAATCGTAATCATAGTTAACTGTGAACAACACAATCTGACCGGACCTATAAGGGTTGACAGCTGATAAAACAGCAGTCGATACCAAAGCACAGAAGTAACTTCTCCACATTGTTTTTATTTGAAATGTTGATGAAACTTCCTCGATTGAAAATAACACTCCTCCCATCGGACTTCCAAATGCAACTGCGACACCAGCAGCAGTACAAGCTGACAAGATTTCCCTCATTTTCGAGCTATTGTTTCGGTATTTCGAGAAAAAATTACCTATAGTATTACCAACACAAACGGCATAGTGAACACTTGGACCTTCCTTACCAACACTTAACCCTGAAGCAATGGTCAAAGGTAAAGCCAGACTTTTGATAACCAACGTTCTAAACCCAAGGAAATCTTTCATAACGAACCCAGCAATGATACACTTGATTTCCGAAATACCTGATCCTGCTGCGTAAGGGGCGTAAAACTTGACAAAATATGCTGATATAAAAGCAAATGCGGTTGAGAAAAGAACGTAACCTATGTAATTGAATAGTGAAAGTCCAGTCCAAGGCTGCCATTCTGGACAATTGTGTTCACCTATTTCTCCAGCACAACAAAACTCTCGGTTGAGATAAAACCCAGCTGTACAATGGCCCGTCTTGAGGTCAGATAACCATTCGGTAATAATATTAATAGAACCTGCAATAGACCCAAGAACACATCCTATAATCGTTAGAACAACCCAGGCTTGTGCTGCTGAGAAAGACTCCTTCACAAATAAATGCCACTTGTTTCGTCTCTTTCCCCAAGAATAACCATTTCGCTCTCTTAACTTTTTGATCTTGAGCCTTCGTTTTAGGTTTTCTCGTGCGGTGTCCTCGACCCAGTCTGTCAAGTGAAAACAAAGAAGATGAAATAGTTAGTAAGTGAAATTTTGGAGATTCCGTAAAATTCTAGCACCAAGCATACCTATAGTGGTGAAATCTTCGTACCGTCGAATTTC
Source organism: Geotrichum australiense (assembly GCA_030563945.1). Classification (NCBI taxonomy): domain Eukaryota; kingdom Fungi; phylum Ascomycota; class Dipodascomycetes; order Dipodascales; family Dipodascaceae; genus Geotrichum; species Geotrichum australiense. Next base: position 249,674 of record JAJMKR010000005.1, on the reverse strand, counting down.
ATCAATGTCTTTTAGGTCTATGTTGCTAGTTCTCGAGTGACGTCTTGGTTCCGAGTAATCCGCATTTTCATCAAGTGACCCTAGGGAGAGCCCGCTAACACTAAATTTGCACCTGGGTTAGTACATGTTTAAGTGATCGAATGAAAGATGTAATGTACCTTGAAGCCTCATTGAGGGGTCTATTTGCCATGATGTACTTGATTATGTGGGTAGTGACAGGTCATTCAGAAACTAGAGGTGTAAGGTAAAGGTAATACATGGATGAGCATACATTTGATAGATCTTAAGATTAGACTAGGCTTTGCAGAAAGCTTATATCTTAGGTGTTTTTTACTTTGTGACAAGCTCTATTTCTTTTGCGCAGTACCAAGTTGTGAGCAGAAACATGAGAATTTCATATTATCTTTTCATTTTATTAATTTTCTTCTGTTTCTCTGAAAGTTTTAACACTAGTACTTCAGACTCACATTCAACACAAGAACAAGAAAAGCTTTCATAAAGAGCTGTTAGTAGCAACTTTCCAACTTACCAGTTTATATCAGCGCTAAAACTCGGTATTCACAACAACTATTGTATAATGACTACTAAAGAAAAACCAGTTATTGACGAAATTATGACTGATGCTGACGAGCCACACCAAGATTCCACACCCGTAAATTCTGAAGAACAGAAGGCAAATAAAGAAGGAGCAGAAAAAAACTCCGATGTTTCGGATTTGGAAGAAGTTCAGAAAGAAGTGGAAAATGAGAAAAAGCGCGTGAAACCTCCTGGAAATTCATTGTCACTACCAATAGCGCGCGTTAAGAGAATCATTAAACAAGATGAGGAAATTGCAGCTTGTTCAACGAATGCGGTTTATGCTATTGCGAGTGCGACAGAGCTGTTTGTGCAATATTTGACAGAACAGGCTTTGTTGAGAGCCAGATTAGAGAAACGAAAGCGTGTGAGCTATAATGATGTGGCAGAAGCTGTCGCTAGTGTTGATCAACTACAGTTCCTTACAAGTAAGTTGAATGCCATACAGTCATTATTTGTTGTATTTCCCGAATTAACAAGATTGATATTCTAACACATTGTTCCAATATAGCACTGGTTCCTAAAACTGAACGATTCTCAGATCTGGTACAAAAGGGTGTCGTCAAGAAACATGAGCTTTCAAAAAATCAAAGGACGCTAGATTTTGGTAAATCGACGAAGAAAACTGCTCGAAGGGAATCTACAATATCCAGTCAACTGGTAGACCAAACGGGTAACAAGCAAAAGGAAGATGCAATGGAGATTGACATGACAGAAACAACAGAAACACCTTCAGCGTCTAACGGTAAGGAAAATGTGAGTGCTACACGTCTCAGTCCGAAAGACGTTTTAATGTCGTGATGAGAATCATATTGCTTGTATACCCATATTTAATTTATTAAAGGATATTAAAAGAACTTACTCCTTTTTAATACAATTTTCATGTATGAAGCCATGCTATTGAATGTATCTTTGTGAGATCTGATGGATTCCAAATGCAACCTGGACACAAGTAGCTATCAATTATGATCAAAGTGGGTTTTCTTTAAGCCGAACGGAGTAAATAAGCCTTGAAATGAGTGTAGAGGAGGGACGGTAAGCCTTATCGAGTAAATAGCAAATAGTAAATAATACTAAACATCTAGAAAATAGACATTAGGTTTTAAAAAGAAAGCGTGAAACTTAAATTCCCATGTACCAACGCTACACAGCATGGGTAAGGGTGAAAGACTTAAATTTGAGCCAATGAGAAACATTCTTTTTTCATAATCCAATTGGTGAATAACATCCTAAGCTCGTTGACTTTTTTTTTCTTTTAATTTTTCCTTTTTTCTCACTGTGCAATTCAGTTCTTGTTCAACTTTCAATTCATCATCTCCATCGAAATGAGTCTCGCTACTTCATTCATCAGAACCGGTGTTCAATCATCAAAGACTTTGATGCGTCCCGCTGTTGCTTCCGGTAAGTTTTACTTTTCTTGAATCAAAAAAATTGTGTGATCGAAGTGAAATAGAATGATGGATTGGGACAGCGTATACAGAAATGGTCTGTCGAAGATACAACTGCGGATTTTTACGACAATCTACACGAACGAACATTCAACCTACTTTGATATGCAAGGCTAACGATATATACCACGACTACTATAACATTTCTCGATCAAATGATCCGACTTTTTCATATTTTCACCAACAATGTTTTTCATGTGTATCATGCGTTGACCAATCTAAATCGTCCTATTCCAACTTTTTTTTTCAGACACACACAAACTTCATGATTGACAATATACTAACATGACCTGATTTTTAGTTCAACAGCAACGTTTCAACTCTTCCGGTCCTATCGGAGGAAAATCTACTTACAAAGTCCCCGACTACTCGCATTACCTAAAATCCAACCGTAACACTGATTCAAACCGTGCTGCCGCTTACTTCGTTGTCGGAACCATGGGTTTGGTCTCTGCTGCTGCCGCCAGATCTGCTGTTCAAAGTTTCCTCGCAACCATGTCTGCTTCCGCCGATGTTCTTGCCATGGCTAAGGTTGAACTTAACCTGGCCGCCATCCCCGAAGGTAAGAATCTTATTGTCAAATGGCGTGGTAAGCCCGTTTTCATCCGTCACAGAACTGCACACGAGATTGCTGAAGCCCGAGCCGTTCCTCTTTCAGCTTTAAGAGATCCCCAAACTGATGATCAAAGAGTTAAGGATCCTTCTTGGCTTATCATGTTGGGTATCTGTACCCATTTGGGTTGTGTTCCTATCGGAGAGTCTGGTGATTTCGGCGGTTGGTTCTGTCCTTGTCACGGTTCTCACTACGATATTTCAGGTAGAATCAGAAAGGGACCTGCTCCCCTTAACTTGGAAATCCCTGAGTACACTTTGGATGGTGATTCTTTGACCATTGGTTAAGCAAACCAAATAATTCGTATATTTTCAAAATTTTGTCATTCATATAAAACTCCCTATCTTCTCACCCATCATATTTCTCTTTCTTACCCATATGTCCGTAATCTTTTACTTGCAATAGAAAAGAATCCATTCTTTGTTTATGTTAAATGTTTTGTGCCGTTTTTTTGTGATTTGTGTAGGTGTATGATATCACCAAAGGAAACACTTGTGTTGAAATGATGACTTTTTTAGTTCCACAAAGCTTTCGAGGTGCTTCAATGCTCATGTCAGAAGTTATTCCGATATAGCCATCCTGATTTTTCACTGTCGGTATTGAATATGGCAACAGAGCCAACAACATTACCAATCATGCCAGATGATTACAACTAACAGTGACATGTCTACTGTATGAGTATTTGTGTTCCGTTGGTAGTGTTCATCATAACTGTTGTTTTCAGTTTCAGTTTTGTAGGCTTCATATTAACATTGTGAATTCTTTATGTTCAATATAGTGATATTTTTGGATCATATGATAAATTCGGGTAGGTACATGAGTATACTCGAGGATATGACTAGTATCGTTTTTGTGGATGGTTATAGCTGATGTGTATTTAGCTTAAGAAAATTGAAGTCGTTTCAAGATAGCTTCCTTGGTAATTTATATAAGAGATATATGGTGTGCCCGATTTCTGCATACTTTGGAATTGTATTTTGATTTGTAATTTTTCTAAAGTTAGAGTCATGGACAAAGATAGTGAAGCACGATGTGTTCGAGGTCCATCGTTTTGACTCATATTGCTGCACGTATACTCACATCTTCTTTCGTAGCTTGACTCGTATCCACGATCTTCTGGAGCTTTCGCTTTTGATACTTCGATTCACGTATCTACGGCATGTTAAATCACCACAATCTCGCAATGGGTGTGACGAAACAGTCTGCTCGTTTTGATGTCTGCTACGGGTGCTATATTTCTTAGCTCTATGTATCCAGAGAATAATTATCGTGAGTGGAGATGGTCCCGTCATAGCAAGACCATCAACTTCATTTGTGTATTGCTTCAATCAGCTTTTTCTTTTTTTTTATTTCTTCAACAAGTCTATTCGTCATTGATTTGTTCAACATTCCACCACCGTTGTGAGCAACTAACATACGTGTCTACGTCTTCCTACTATATCTTGCCCATAATTTTCTTGTTCTCAAGAGTATAACCATACCCCCCATATATATACTCTTATATATGTATGTTGGCCCATGTCTCCGGGCAATCCACGACAAAAGATGCCTTCATCTTCCATTGACCCAGATGATATTTCAGCGGCTACGAAAAATATCGTCATGTGCTTTGATGGGACCGCTGAACAGTTTGGTCCGGACCCGTTCACGAATGTTCTGAGGTTTTACCGGCTTTTGGAGAGACATAATGACCGGCAGATGATATACTATCAACGTAAGTGATAATATCTTGGATTTTGATATATTCTTTCAACTATCTACAGCTCATGCATATTCTGTGGCTGAAGATTTATATAAGGTGAAAGAAAAATAGAAAGACCCCTATTTTACTGACATTATTCGTCGCTTGTTTCGAGACAAATCTTTGAAGCTGGTATAGGAACCGCAGTCGCAGTAAAGAAAGGAATAACAACAACACTCTCTGATCTTTGCACAAAAATCCGCAACTTGATAGATGCCGCCGTGGCGTATTCGCTCGACCATCACATCATAACGGCTTACAAGTACCTGATGGAACACTATAAATGCGGCGATAAAGTTTACTTGTTTGGTTTCAGTAGAGGTGCTTTCACGGCAAGAGTTCTGGCGGCTATGATTGAACGAGTAGGATTGCTTATTGCTGGTCAGGATGAGATTATTCCAAGCGCATGGCAAATTTATCGAACTTGGGAACTTCAGGGACAGCCGTTGTCTTCAACGTCCAATACACTAGCTGACGAAGTATGTCAATATCCACTTTCTATATAGCCCTCATCAACTTCGTACTAACTCAACAACTTTTTTAGTTCAAATTGACTTTCTCTAGACTAAACGTGAATATTCATTTTATGGGGTTATGGGATTCAGTAAACTCTGTCGGTTTTTTTTACGACAGAATATTCCCTTGCGTCTCCCACACAAACCTGGTCAACCACATTCGCCATGCAGTCAGTATAGATGAAAGACGAGGAAAATTCAAGCAGTACCCATTTTTCCCTCGAGTCGCAAGATTGGGCAAGTGCTTACCTGACGACATGACCACAATTCCGTGCGAAGAATGTCCCGATCCCAACGCCGAAGACAGCAACGACAATGATAATCATTCCAGCAAATCAGAAAACCCTTCGCCAATCAGGAACTCAGTCGAACAATCACCAATCAGAACTTCAAACGGTTCCCGTCACTCACTTGTATCTGGTAACTCCAAAGTAACCAAACCTTCACTATCATCATGCAAGAGCATTCCTTCATTCCCACCCTGGTCCGACAAGAATGACCCGCCACCAATGCTCGACTCAATATGGGAGGAAATTCTCGACACTCCTGGTCTCGACGAGCCCACGCACCGCGACGTGTACGGCGTATTCCCGCAGCCGCCCATCGTGATCTGCGAGGACGTCGAAGAGCTGTGGTTCCCAGGAGACCATTCCGACGTCGGTGGTGGGTGGGAACCCAACACCTCGGGGCAGAATCTGTCTAATGTCTCCTTGCGCTGGATGCTTGTTGAGGCATACAAGGCCGGGATAATCTTCCAGGACGGCGCGTTGTCGGATTTTAATATGAAGTATCCGCTGCTGAATAGCCTGCAAGCGTCGACTCATGACCGACTGGACCTCAGCTGGGTGACTCACTGGCGTGAACGGCAGGTGGAAAGCGGGTCAAAGTGGCAAACACTGTTTTGGTGGGTGCTTGAGTTGTTGCCAGTGTTTACGTACAGGCTGGATGGCTCGACGGATAAATGGTCAAAGTCGACGATGCCAAATTATGGACGCAGAAGAGTTATTCCATTCGATGTCAAGTTTCATTGGAGCACGCTGTGGAGGATGAAGTACCTCGGGTACAATCCGCCTAATATTAAGCCAGGACATAAAGTTAATGGAAATATCGATGTGACGAATTGGGAAGAGTATGATGAGCTGAAGAAGATTCTGGATGCAAATCCGGCGTTGTGACTAGGATACTGGACTGCATAACTGCTTTTGACGAAGAAAAAAAAATTGTATGTGTATATGTGTATAAAGGGGATTTGTATTTTGGAAGCTGAGAAAAGAATAATGGTTTATGGTGAATATATTGTAAAAGTTAGTTCAGTAAAAGATAATGGTAATAGAAACAGTAATTCATGAATGATACACTAATCTTGATTCATTATGAATGTATGAAGTTCCACTATATTTCACATAAATGATATGGGTTCCTCTTGAGATATTGAGTGAGTTTCACAAATAATATTTGTTTGGCTACTACATCTACTACAAGCAAAGCATCACCATACTAAGGTGTTTTCTAATTTAGCACACTTGTCGAAATTTTTCACGATTCCATACAATACTATAACGGTTTTTTCTGAGCAAACAGTCAAAACAATCTACAATTGTAGTTAACATTAATATAAATCCAAAAATGCTTCTAACCAATCATAAATAAATCATTTATGGGATAACACCAATATATCTATATACAAAAACCAATCCTCAATCTCCATTCTTCAACTATTTACACATCGACCAAGTCCTCTTCCTCAAACACCTCGCCCACATTCTTCTCCGGGTTCAAACTTTCCACAATAACCATAGACAGCACGCCCGCAGGCAAAGCCTGTAACAACCTCATATGCAGCCCCTTAACACACGCCCTAAAGAACCCGACTTCCTTAATCAAATTCCTCGCCACAGTCCAGATCCCAAGCTGATCTGTCGGTCGCACGCTCGCAATCTCAGACGCCATGGCCAGCTGCTGCCGCGTTTTGACTACATCGAGTAGGTTCGATCCGGTCTGGGACAGCGTTGTGGCAATACCGGATGCGAGGGCGTAGTCCCACGGACCGAGCTCGGTGCCGTCACCGTGATCCAGCTGCAGTTTGATGTGTTCGTACGCTGTCCACCACAGAATGGAGTATGGCATGAAAATTGCGATTCCGACCCAGTAGCCGCGCCATAGGCCTCGGTATCCCTCGGTGGATATGATGTTGCGAATTAGCGACAGCATTGGCTGTGGGGTCGAGCTGATCTGAAGCCGGCCCTTGATCACTTCCATTGGAGTCCAGATGAAGCTGCTGGCAAACTCGGCGGCGGCGCTGCTCGCCATGTATGTGAGCGTCGAGGTGTTGCCGAAGATGGGTGTCAGCTCGCGCTTAGTCTGCCGGTATGTTACCATGTAGGTTGTGAAGGCCGGGGTTGTCAGCAGGACGCTGGCGGTCAGGCCGCTCCAGTATCGGCGGATGGGCATGCGGTATGTAAAGTTTGGTGATGACTGCTGTAGAGTTCGTAGAGTATCGACTGCATGGATGGTAAAATACGGGATGTTGTGTGTTAGTTCATAATGCTCGGAGTTGATTTAGATTTCACTGTTTCTTTTGTTTGCGTGTGTATGTATATGTGTGCGTGAAACTGACGGATCAAATCCATAACCAATGGTACTTACGAGGATGAAAAACTATTTTCGAACCCACAGTGCCTGCCCTGTTCAAATCAAAAAACGTTAGATCATGGTCGCTATCTTCTCATGCGCTAGAGGCTGCTAATACTTACACAGAGGCCAGAATAGTTTGAGCATCCATGTTTCGTATACGATTTGAAGTTTAAGCTTGAACAAACAAATGAGATACCAAGATGCCAAAAAAAACAGGTGCAATATAGGCCTATATATATCTATATAGGTCGGAAATATTCGAGATTAGAGATTGAGTAAACAGTTGAAAAATTAGAAGTTTCGAGCTGGAACCAATTTCTAGAAATTTTTTTTTTGATTTTTTTAGGTTATCTTTTTGTCATTTTTGAGACACCACACATGGTACATGGCCAACACAACTTGGTAGTGCAGGGTGGCTGTCAAACTATGAGGTCATAGAAACGCGTGCTGCTTTATGGCCAGCATGCAGCAGCCACTTTCCTATTACGGATTTTTCAGCAATTTCCCTTTTTCTCCGTTATCGCACAGGCAGCAGCATGTCCCAGACTCCTAGTAAATATCATAACAAAGCAGTTTATTCTGATAAAAGTACTATTTGCGAATCTCAGTAATGAGTGTTTAAAATGTTTTTTTAGCAGAGTGTTTAACAGTTATAATAGCAACTAGTAACTGTAGACAGATTCTTTATTAACAACTTTAATATGCTGCTTAAAATACTTTCACATACAGAACTTATTTTGTGTATCAGTAACAAACAAATTTCACTCAAATTAACAGTTCACTATTCGCAAAATCCTACAATCGTGAACAAATAAATATGCCTTCAGCTTTTACCAAAAGCATATGTGGGTATATACGTGTGTATCGACAGTTTTTTTCAAAGGAAAGCTTTGAATATACAAACACACATCACAGCAAAAGTTTAGACAACAAAAACGAATATATCAAAATATTATGTATTATCTATCTTCTATACAAAACGTTAACCGTAGTAACAAACAAATTGAAAGCAAACCAGAACCAGCCCGCTATCGATTCGACGAAATCAGCATATACGCCATGACGTTCGTAAACCTCTCGACCGTCAGTTTCAAAGCTATTCTATAAATCTCCACCGCCATTTCCTCGCCATTCTTCGAACTCTTCAGCTTGTTCCAATTCTCCATGCTGAGCTTCCACACAACCGCATCGGCCTCAACTGACACCGTAGCTGTTCTATAGGTTTCTGAGAAAAATGGTAACTCACCGCAGGAAGTTCCTGCCAGTATAGTCTCGTATATGGCGCCTTGCTCTAGGTCAGAATCGGCACGCAAAATGCCAGACTCAACTATATAGAATCCGTCTGCTGGACTGTCGGAAGTGTACAGGACTGTCCCTGCAGCGTGTTGCTCTTGCACAAAGTATGGCGCCACAGCCTGCCAGAAGTCTTCCCGCTTGCTTGTAAGGCCCTGGAACGTTTGCATCAGAAGAGGAACGGGCTGTGGAATGTTATGCCATGACGATTTGGAGCTTGTGATTTGTGGATCGGATAGTACAGCTTTATCAGCAACTTGATGCAGGAATGTAACACGCGGGGTTCCAACGAAGAAATTTTCCTGGGCGTTGTTTGCGTGAGGAACGCTTAGAGTCTGCTTGGACTCTTGGTGAGTCGTTTTGAGCTGATCTCGTCTTTTGTAGTACGACTTCAAAAATTCATTTTCAGACCACTCAAGTGCCGAGTTCAACTCAGGGAAGAGTCGGACTGATGTATCATATTCGGAGCCGTTGTCAGACAAAGCTGGTATATCAGAGTATGAAGGATCTAATAAGCCTACAGCTTTCAGCGCCTGAATCATGCTTCCATCTGATGTCGCTCCAGAAATGATCATAAACACACTTTTAGTATCCAGCAACCGTTTCATTCTAGAAAAAGCTTCGGCTGCTGAGAAGTCTATTGCGCTTACAGAGCTAATATCAAGAATCAAGTATCGAATCGGCTTTTGCGCAAAGTAAGCTTCATCAAGCAAATCTCTGACCGCCTTTTCAATTCGAACAATAGTACCAAAAAAGATGTTTCCGCTCAACTTCATGACAAAAATTTGGTCCCCAACTTCAGCCAGAAACTTTTGCTGAGCTGCGTTTCTTCTCACAGTTGAGCGAGCGACTGTGCCTGTATACACAGCTTTGATTGCATTTTTCTGAGAAGCCTGAATTACAAATGAAACGCACGCAAGAACAATACCAACAATGATACCAGTGACAAAATCAACAGCTCCCATGGTCGCAACAATGACAACTATAGTAAAGTATTCAAACTTTGAAACTCTTCCGTAAGTATCACCGAGGGCCTCAACTAAAAGCTCAATACCTAGCAAGAAAATCAAAGCTCCAACAACCATCACAGGAATAAAGCCAATTACATCAGGACCTGCTAGCATCACACCAAAGGTAGCAGCTGCGAGCATTAGTCCAGCCAGCCTACTATCGGCTCCACTTCTGATGAATAACACTGAATTGGTATACACCAGATAGTTTTGAATACTTCCCATAAGACCAGACAGAGCATTAGATATACCATGAGCAAGTAGTTCTCTGTCAACGTCGACATTGTCATCACCTATTGAAGCTGCAAGGGCAGGTACATTGATCGGAACATGCAAAATTCCAAAGAATGTGAGTGCAAACATTGCAGGTATAGTCTTGAACAAAGCGAAATAATCGACAGCCTTGAAATCGTAAAGTGTGTAAAAATACCACCATGGTTCTTCCGAGGCTGGTCCTTGGAACAACCATCCAGCATCTCTGACATCTTGAAAGCTCAGGTTAGGAATCATGAATACTATAATATGAAACAATGCAAAGACTCCAATAAAGTAACAAGGAACCAATAACGGGTGATGTGTAAACTTTTGGATAAAAACAAGCAACAAGGCTAACCCAAGAGGAGTCAACCATTTCAGCAATATTTTTCCTTGAAGCAAAAACTGGAGTGTGTCCCAGTTATATTCAATAGTACCATTAATTCTAGATGAAACTTCCAATCCAGTAATGACCAAAAACCAACCTACACCACCAATGCATCCAACCAAAATATGTCTTGGAAAGAAACCGACCAAAGACCCCAATTTTGCATACCCCAGTGAGAAAAAGACCAGACCAGTAACAATTGAGCTTAATGAATATGCAAGAATGCTAGTAGCAATGACACTTTTCGGATTATCTTCTCCTATTTCTAAAACAAGGGTAGCAGTGATCGAATGAAAGAAGGGAACAACTTCAATCATCTCAGATCCCACACCACTCTGGAAGTTACTGGCTCCGAGAGAGTATACCAGTTGCGAAATCACACATGAAACGTAAAACATTGATAGACCAGCAGGTCCAAGATGTGAAAAAATCGGGTTCGTCAACGGAAACAAAATCATACCATACGACAGACCATCTAAAATATTCAGTAGGACACCCAAAATTACCGACGGGACGTAACTTAGAGGTTTTTTCACAAAATTATCAGTTGTGACAGTTCGGTTGAGCCATTGAGAAGCTCTTTTCGACCACGAACGAGCCCGAAGACCTGGGAAGTAATTGATTTCGTCACTTGAAACGTTGTTGTTGAACGTATGATATTCGAGATGAGGCGATAAATTGGTCTGCCTTGACGAGCTGTACGGACTGATACCTGCGGCTGAATCCAGTAATGGTGCTGATTCCCCAATATCCTCCTCTTCGTCTAATTGCGTTAAACTTGCGGATGCATTATAGGTGAAAGGATTTGAGTCAAAAGATGGCGGATCTCGAGAGTTGATTCTAAAAATCCCGGACAAGGTTGGACTGCTTCGGTGGGGATATATGGGTGCGTTACCTGCGGGCCATTCATCGACTTGGTTGCGGGAAGCAATCGGTTTCGAATGCGTACTATCCTGATGCGGTCGATATATATCTCCTGCAAGAATGCTGTTCCGTCGAGGTCGTGTTGATGTGTTTATGCTTTGTTTGTTGTGGTTGTTGTTTTCCAAAAGATCGTCCTCCAGAGCCAATGCGGCCAAACCTGCAGTCTGTTCTCTAAGCGAAGAAAAAGCTGGATTCACGGTAGGGTCTTGGGCTATACACAGACAATTGAGTTAGTTTTGCGAATGAATCAAGGACAGATGAACAGATATAAAGAAGAACAACATACATTGGTGTATAGAGCCATGGAAATAGGATCTTGAGTTTCTTGTGAAACTTTGACTCAAAGATTCAGATAACCTCGATGTCGACGACGAAACATTGGGTACATTTTTGTTACTGATAGGACTAGCCAAAGAACCGCTGTTTATATTCGTGTTCAAGCCTTCACGTTGCCTAGGAGAATTAGGGTCCATGATCACAGGCGGAGTAGACTATAAAAGCAAAGATGGACAAAAAGAAGAAGAAGAAGAAAAAGAAGAAGCGAAGTAAAAAAGGCGAAGTTGAAGACTTTTATTTTTTTTTGCAAGTTTCGAAAGAAAGAATTAAAGAAAAAGCAGACAGAGGATTTTCCACTTTTAACTTTCTTTAATTTTTTAATTTTTTACTTATGCATATGGAAAAATAAGTCCAGAAATTTTAGTACAGAAAAACCTAAAAAGAAAAATAAGAACATTCATGTTCATTGTTCAGTGGTTTGATTGAAATTGCGATGGCACTAGTGACGAAGTGATGTTGTGTGGTTGTAGTGCTGGCCTTGCATGGTGTTTACAAAAACCGTAACAAGTAGATAGGGAATGGTTGAACAGTTATTGTGGAAACAATCAAGTTCGGAATGTGTACAGTCCACGCATTTTTAGCGATTGAAACAATGGCTTACTTCTAACGCAACGACAATTGCAAACGACCTTCGGGACGAGGTGATAAAGCCTCAAGGATCATCGTTATAGATCGATGACCGAAGCCAATCATTACACTGTTTTCTAAGAATCTAGCAAGTAAATACGGTGGGATGATTCGGTGATTAAGTTAACGTTGAAGTATACCTTTATTGACATGAAGTCGCGACAATAGCGTGATTGTGTACGAATATAACACAACTTGCGCTGCTTTGCCACATATGGGGGCCAGCTATACGAACAGAAGAACCTCTAATGTTTCAGGGGGCTCAACTCGAACACTTCTCTATATATTTATTTGATCCAAAAGTGATTACCTTAGGTAGATACTTATTGATACGGTAGATCAATTCTCTATATAAATACTCACACAAAGAGATCCACGCAAAAAAAGAAGCCTGTATCTACGATACAATGAAATATTCAGCCAGGAACTTAATATGCGGTTGTTTTTTTATGAAGCACTTCGTTAACGAACAATGAGAAGCGATCTGTGAATCGATAACCTGATATCGATATAAGAATCTGATAAGCTTCACGATAAGTCGAGATTGCACCTTGTGGTTCTAGACACCATCAAACAATGTGTTTATGTACATGATTCTGTAAAACACAAATCGCCAGAGGTCAAAGCTATTCATTATGGCTGGATGATAGTTGCACAATTTAGGTCAACAGGATTCAGGTCAAGTCTGCTATACTTAAGCGCATCGGTATGTGGTATCCTGCAGCGCCAAATGCCCAAAAAGAGCTAACCGGGTGGTTACGCCGTCCTCTGTCCAAATACCAGTTGTACGGTATGTTCATTTGCACCAATCAACCCTTTTCGTAACATAAGCACCAGCATGACTGCGTATGCGTCATCTACAGTCATTCCAGGAAACCGATCAGTTTCTAAAAAAAACAAAGTGCCGGACTGCCACTCGCTTTAAGATTCGAAATTGAAAGTTTTTAAAGTGGTTCACTACTATCGATAACAAATTTTTAGCCCACCAGAAAAATATCTCCGAGAAAAAAAACTTTGATTATCATTGTGTTACATTTTAGTGCTGTTAGCTGGATTCACATATATAACCAATGCAGACTTTAGTTACATTTCTATCAGAAAAAAAAGGCCCGAATATTTTGATAGACAATCTTTTACATGAAGTATGAATGTCAGCCCTTTGAAAATGCTGGGAGGTTTCTCAGAAAACCAATGTCAAGACAGTTTCTGTGCCCAATTTGCACCATTAACACGGAATCACTATTCCAAAAACAATGAAAATAAAACTAACATCAAATTAAACATGCATTTGACCAAACACTGGACATGAAAATAAGATAAAATAAATTTACAATAACTGACTTAAAATACATGTAAAAATAAACTAGTCTATTTCAATCACTCCTTCCCCATCAATATCAATTTCAATAGGATCTGCAGCTTCACTTCCCAACTTCAGTTTCTTACTGTCCTCGACAAGCTCCTCTTCAGCTTTCCTTTTGGTTCCTGTCACAACGCCAATTTCAGACCCTCCATTAACTTCAATGTCGTCATCATCATCATTGGATTCTTTACTTTCGACATATTTTGACTTGAGATCAACTTTAGTTTGACTTAGAATATGAGCAACCTCTTCCACTGTTTGATCTTTGTCTATTGCTTCAATGTAAATTTCAACATCTGCCTTAGTATCTTCATCTTCCTCATCAATAATTCGCAAATAAGATTCAGGCTTGATTCCAAGATCTGCAAGTGTTCGGTCCAAGTTGTCGTCAAAATCTACATCGTAAATCAACCCATCACTTATGACCGACAGCTCTTCTCCGTAACCCCATTGCTTGATTACAAGATCTTCCACGATATTTCGCAGCGTTGTAACTTTTGGATCAATAGGGATGGTGACTCTTGAAATACCACACACCAAACATCCTGGATTCGGCGAGCCTCTTGAAAGAGACAAAACGTTGGTTTCTTCATGAGAAAGAAAAACTGGGCTTATCTTCTTAGTCACTTCTTCAAGGTTGTTGTCTTTCAGAGCCTTCAGTATGGAAACAGACTGTAATACTGAAACACCCGCTACCATAGCATTTGAAGTAGCAATAGCCGGGATAATATTTCCTGCCATTTGTTTGATCTCAAACTTGGACTTGACATCAATATTGAAAATAATGGATCTTAAAATCGCTGCCGCAGAAACAAAATCTAGAGTATCTTCGTCGTCTTTGTCAAAAGAAATAGGCTCTTTCTCTGAAAAACGTTCCTGTAGCCTGTCAGTTGCATCTAGCAACACAGAGTATGCGTCTGCTAGAGACCAGACAGACTGTGATTTGGAAAGAGCATCCGAAGCTTGTTTTTTGTAGTCTAGAATCTCGTTATTCAACGCTTCCACGTTTAATGGTGTTGGTGGCTTCCTCCCTTTCCACATGGTTTCCATCGAAGCTAATCTTTCTATATCCTTCACAAAACACTTTTCAACAAACTTTGTTACAAACTCCTTATCTTTTATGAGAGCTCTTATAGCCTTCAGTTCGTTTGACTCATTTTGAAGTTTTGCTATTTCTTCTGAGTTTTCATCCGTTTCAGTTGTGTCTAGAGTTTCTTCGTGTTCGTCAAAGAGTTGTGAAAATAAATAGCTTTTTGCCCAAACAACACAATGGATTGGTTGAGACGGAGTGGAACGAATGGTGCAAACTGCAAACGATTTGGGCGTGTGCTTTGGGGCGCACTCGTAACATTCATTGATTCCAGGCAAAATGGGTTGAACCTGACCTTTGTATCCAGTAGTACCACTTTCTAAAAGGGGGATACCGCCTGTAACACACATTTTATTGACATAGGTTCTTGCATCTTTATTATCTAGCGCGTTGTATACCAGATCAAAGCTTTTAAACCATTTTAGTGGAAACAACGAGGTATCTTTGATATTAGATAGATGAGGAACAATTTTGACATTAGGATTGAATTTCGATGCAGTCTCTGCTGCGACTGTAGCCTTCGGTTGCTTGATATGCTTATGTCTGAACAGGAATTGTCTATTCAGATTACTGAGATCAATTGTATCCAGATCAACAATGTGGATTTCACCAAATCCCAAAAGAACCAGATCTTTCAGCGCTTCGCATCCAATACCTCCAGCTCCTACCAGTAAAACCTTAGACTGAACGAAAGTTAGCTGAGTCGCGTCGCAAAAACAATAAATTAAACGAATTGATCTGTTTTATACTGGTAGTGCATACAGTTTTAATGTAGTTGTATATTTCTTGACCATACACCTTTATGGCATAAGAATCTCTCGAGGACATCGTGTTGGTTGGATCTGGATGAATCGTAGTAATGAGATGCCAAAATGATGAAAAGTTGAAAATCATTGTCGTCTCATAATATAAGTTGTAGTAGATGAAATCTAGGTTAAGGGTAATTTGTGTATGGAGCGGATAGTCCATCAGATTTTAATGATGGAGGTTAGAATTTGTTTAATAGTCAAGATGACTTAGACTCTAAATCGGTCTGTACATACTCGCACTAAGGAACATTATAATGTGATGGGTCTTTTGACTCTTTTCAACTCTTTTATTGATAGCACACTGAGCATATTAAAATGATGAAAGCCTTTACATTAGAATAAGGCTGCTCAGTCGTGAATCGAGCCTTGCGATACGGGCCAATGTATAATTCCTCATAATGATATTACCCAGAACTGGCACTCTTTCACGCAATAAACTAGCCTAAAAAGCTTTACGCGTAATCAAATTCAATTATCTGTTTGTAGGAGCATGGTGACACTAGCACATAGATGTGTCAAGTCGTGTGCTTTTAGCAATATACAATAATTTAGACAAGTCGTTTGCCAGCGTGCATTCAGCGTTTGTAGGTTCCTATCCTGTCAATAACACACCTCAGTTGGTGCCTGAAATTGTTTGTGGACTTAGATCTTAGTATTGCTAACTAAGTTATAAGCACCTGGTGCGAAATACAATTACGTAACTGTGCCGATTAAAATTCAAAATTTAAGCGTGAGCTATATAGTAGGAATTACAGTACAGTACTATGAGAGTGGAAAAAATAAAAATAATAAGCCATAGCACAAAGTTCGAGGGAAATTCCAACGTGAAGATCATCGTTGGATTTCAAAGTTCAAAAAAATCAAAGAAACTACCGAGCCTTTTTTTTCTTCTTTCCTTCTCTTCTTTTTTTTATTCCTTTTATCTGCCTTCAAGGTTTTATCCGTTCACTAGTTCCTCCCATATATCAATCATCAATCGATCATAATGCTCTCTGCAAAGTCCTTCTCTCGTCTTGCCAATCCCATTGTTCGTGCTCAAGTATGTTGTTCTGCTATTTGCTAATTATGGCTGGGTTAGTTTGGTGCATAAGCTTTTCAGCTTTTTCATTGGCTGAATTATAAGTATGGCCGTCCCTTTTCACAAAACATTTTATTCAGTCCACCGTGTAAACTCTCAGCAAAACTTGAAAGATCTCAATCATTGGCTACGGGACCTCAAATTTACTATCTCGCATCGCGAATACTGTGCATCTACACCACCTACAACTTTGTTCGACACACACAGCTCGCTGCAAACTCATTTTATTCAACCCATGATTTCTTAGCGCGATTTCAGCGGGAGGACGGCAGCATCTTAAAAAAAGCAGCACCAAAACTTCCAACCAACCATCTTTGCTGAACTTTTTAAACTAACCATCTCTCAACAGCGTACTTATGCTACCTCTGTCGCTTCTTTCAATGGTAAAAAGAACTCAAAAGTATGTCCTGTCTTGTGTATTTTTCCGGATGTTTTTCCGTCGTCTATCATGAAAGTATCCCACTCTCAACATGTACTAACTTCAAATTTTTCATAGGGTAACTACGTCGTTACCATGATCGAAGGTGATGGTATCGGTATTGAAATTTCTCAAGCCGTCAAGGACATTTACGAAGCCGCAAAGGTCCCTATTGAGTGGGAGCCCGTTGACGTCACTCCCATCCTTGTTGATGGTAAGACCACCATCCCTAAGGCTGCTGTCGATTCTGTCAAGAAAAACCTTGTTGCCCTTAAAGGACCTCTTGCTACACCCGTTGGTAAGGGTCACGTCTCTCTTAACTTGACTCTTAGAAGAACCTTCAACCTTTTTGCCAACGTTCGTCCTTGCAAGTCTATCGTCGGTTACAAGACCCCTTACGATGGTGTCGACACTGTTCTTATCAGAGAAAACACTGAAGGTGAATACTCTGGTATTGAGCACGTTGTTGTCCCTGGTGTTGTTCAATCTATCAAGCTTATCACCAAAGCTGCTTCCGAAAGAGTTCTCAAGTACGCTTTCGAGTACGCTCGTTCCATCGGTAAGACCAAGATTCTTGTTGTTCACAAGGCTTCTATCATGAAGGTTTCAGATGGTCTTTTCTTGTCCACCGCCAAAGAACTCGCTAAAAACTACCCCGACCTCACAATGGAGACTGAACTTATTGACTCTACCTGTCTTCGTCTCGTTGCAGACCCCTCTCCTTACAAGGAGTACGTTATGGTTATGCCTAACCTTTACGGTGATATTCTTTCCGATCTTTCCTCCGGGCTTATCGGTGGTCTCGGTTTGACCCCCTCAGGTAACATGGGTGATGAAGTTTCTATCTTTGAAGCTGTTCACGGTTCAGCTCCCGATATTGCCGGAAAGGGTCTTGCTAACCCCACTGCTTTACTGTTATCTTCAGTTATGATGTTGAGACACATGAACCTTAACGAATACGCTGACAAGATTGAGTCTGCTGTTTTGAAAACCATTGCATCTGGAAAGGAAAATAGAACTGGTGACTTGAAGGGAACTGCTTCCACCAAGCACTTCACTGAAAAGGTTATTTCTAACTTGAAATAAATGTATGTATTGTTTAAATGATAAGTAGGGTCCTTCGGAACTGAAATGATAAATCGAATGATAAATTAATTGACGTTATACCATATTATTAGTCGGGGTTCAATTGAACTTGAGATAAATTGCGTTTATTTCAATATATTAGAGCGTTTCATACATTCGGGGATAGACTGTGCAGCCACTCCATGTAAATGATATGAATGAATTCCGAAATTTTCACTTTTTAGTAAAAGTTTTTACAGAAATTAACCTTGCAACTTGCACAAAGTATAAGGGTTCTCGACCCTAAGCTTATGATAATTGGATTCAATTTATTTCCATAAATCAATATTTCCAATAAACCAACACATTTACAATAGACATATGACATCGCTACAATAACAAAAATTCAACCAACTAATCCCAAGCAAAAATTGCTAAAATCGATCATGTTTGAACAAACCTCAACTCTATTCCAGCACCTGAGCCGTCCCTCATCAGTAGCCACCTAGCCTACGCTAATGTACTGTAGTAGTAAACCATACAAGTCTTCCTGACCCGTTCAACTCCAAACATTTTGTCCATTTTGGCTATATGCCAACGGGTATCCCACTACAAAAGGTAAAGAGGTTTTCCTGGCGCTTCCGTTAATAAGCGAGTGAAAAATTTGGAGAGCGAGATTTTGATTGGTGCGTGCCTTAGAGATGCGGTTTTTGGTTTGGGTTGTGGGAGGAAACTAAACGAGAGTTAAGAGATGGAAGATGAAGAATAAAAGATAGAAAATAAAATTTAAGAAACCAATGACAAATGACAAAAAACAAACAACGAACGACAAAAGAGAAAGAACTAAAACAGTAGATAAAAGATAAATTATAAAACACGAAAGATAAAGTATAGAAGATTGAAGATAGAGGATAAAAATGCACAGATAGAGGATGAGAGATGGAGAATGTAAGATACACGATGGTTATTGAATATTGGAAGTTGGGAGAAATGGTTTGAGACGAATGGGCTTTAGACTAGGGCTGGTACGAAAAGTCCAAACTTCATGCTTTTTCACTCGTGAGTTTAAACTTTTTGCTTTTAGCACCTTAATTAAGTCCAAGATTGACTTTCCGTACCACAAGCCCTTCAACCAATCAGAACGCCCAATTTTTGAAATATTTTGTATGTTAGCAATTCCCAACTTCTGGCAATTCATAATAGATCATGTATCAGGTCATAAGTAGTATAGTGTAATGGCTTAGGTACTAAATATTAGATACTGTACACAGTACATGGAGCTATTCCTAATTAAGCAATACAGTTGCTTTATTAGGTAATTGTCACCCATCTTTTGCTTATATGCTTTTTCAATATTTTCTCCCATACTATTAAAGCAAATAAGCTTTCTACTTTAAACACTTAATTAAGTCCCATTTGGACTTTTCGTACCAGCCCTACTTTAGACAGGGGGGAAAAAGAAGGAATCACCAGAAATTCATGAAAGAAACACATTATTGTCTCGTATTCCTAGGTAAAAAAAGATTTCAACGCTTGAGTCGTGGGGCTTACTGTATAACTAGTATGTAGTTGAAGAGTTGAACAAGACTTAAAAAATATAAATAGCTATTGTTGTGATTTGAAAGCATAGTCGAAAATAGGAAAGCTGCCATCTATACTCACATCGTATCTGGAATAACGTCTCAGATGTAAGTCCAAAAGGCACATATTTGGATCTACGTAGAATGCCATAATCTTGTGTGAATTACTCATGCCGTAGCTCTAGTTTGTCATTGATATACATTCCATACACTCTTAGACGGACCTGTGCCATACCAATCCATTTTTTGCTTAATATTTTTTGGAAAGTGATATATGATCGAGCTACTGAAAAAGCTAGACTCACAAACTCTCTACCAGATTTCATACAAGCTGGCCGTTCCCAAGATTCGAGAGGTAGAGTTCGAAAGTTATACCGCATTTGTTCTTAAATCTTATACAAGCAGAAAAGACCCGGTTTCTAAAGCTGCATGTCAAAGGGCCATTTTCAACGCGCTTTTGAAAAATAAGTCGTCCGGGGGTCAGGAAAAAAGTCTGAGGTCTGTTGTTATAGAAGCAAATAATGTACTGGAAAATTTGGAGTTTTTGGAAAGGCGCATAAGTATTGAGAGGAGGGAGAGGGTGTTGGAGGTTCTTGATAAAACGGAAGTGGTTGTGACGGAGGGGACTGTCAAGGATTATAATGTGAAACTTGTTTATGACAGAATTGCTGAGTTAAGGAAAAAAGGAAGTCATATTAAGGTGTTGCTATCGGTTGACCAGAATACTTGTTTGAACACAATTGACAAAGAGTTCTTCGAAGCTGTTAGTTCAATAACCGTATCTGACTTCGAAAACCGTATAAAGCGACCTCTCCACTCAAGTCTAACCAACCTCACGCATCTATCCCTATTCTTGTTCACCAATACCGTCTCACTTCCCGACCGCCCCCTCCACAACCTGCTTACTGACAACACCCAAACACTCACCTCCCTTTTCATAGTTGACTTAGGTCAATTTTCCAACCCCCACATCTACAACTTGCAACTTCCACATCTAACTCGGTACCAAGGGAATGTCTTTTGGCCCCTTCTTCACACCAACTCAGAAACTCTTACTGAATTGGCTCTTGACTTTTGTTTTGGGTATGGCGAGGTGCTGAGTTACGTCAACAGTAGTACGCGGTTCCCGAACTTGAGAGTGCTCTGTATATCGCACTATGAGTCGGCGGGGATTTACAAGGTGCTGCATGATCTTGCACCAATATTTGCCGAAGTCGTAGAGATGTCATTACTGACGCCTACAATTACAATGGATATAAGTCATTCGCTAGACGGGTTGAGCAAAAGGTTCCCAAAATTGGAAGTTCTATCAATGAGGCCTGCGAATTTTGTGCTGGCAAATTCTTACTGTAACCACCTGCTAAAACAGGTTTCAATGAGCACTGGTCTACAAGTGAATGAAATACGGTATTTCCCTGTAGAGGGTGAGGTCCTTCCCGCACCATACATTTACGCCATGGCTTTCAAGAAAATCGCGACCAGCTTAACCATTGTGCGGTCCTCACTGCGTTTATCCAAAAGCCAGATCTGGCATGACTTGAACCATCTACTAATTGGCACATTCTCTCTACCAGACCTACCGCCCTCAACTGCGCCACTTGCCCCGATATCCAGCGAGGATGTCGAAGTCGTGCACATCGTGGACACAATGCTCGAACAGGAGGCCCTGGTTAACCGATTGAGATGGAAGTGTATTGGCGGAAATGAAATGGGGAAATGGAACTCCCAGGTTGCGCGGGTAGTAGCGGCGGCGTGCTTGAAGTTAGACTACGGGCATTGGGGGTTTAGAATTGGGCTGGAGAAGGTGAAAGTGAGATGCTGGGAGGATGCGGGGGTGAAAAAGGGAGTGGGTTTCGAGAGGGATGCGCGGGATGGAGATGAGTATGATAAGTATTAAATAAGGTAGTATAGTTATTTGGATGGCTTTTCTTTTGTGAATTTAGTATAGGGTAGTAGTGGCATGCGTTTGTTGAAGATCTTTGCAAGTGGCATTTTCTTCATCTTGAACCTGCTATAGCCATATCGCTTTTTAGGTATGGAATTTAGAGAACTACTAAATTTTGTTCGCTTGGAAATTATCCAATGTAAAATATATGATGAGACGGAAATTTGTATTATCATGCTGTTTTGCAAACATTATATAATTTGATTCAATAAGAACGGTGTCATGATATTGAGATTGTATTGTTCATTATTGAAAAAAGAAACCTTTCTAGATCTCTAGTAATTTTACGCTAAGTCTTGATAGCACAAACAAGATATTAGTTCGTGAACATTTCTATAGCATAATATAGCTGCCAATGGAGCACTAGATAGTATAAAAAAATCTGTAGATTTATCAATAACAGAACTATTAATCATGCTTGTTTTCACTAGAGCAAGAACTAATCTTACATTCATCTTGGAAACAATAAAAGCTCTTGTAACCAGCAGAGATGTTGATACCATATCTACCTGACCAAGTCTTCTACTTGAAATTTTTCGACTTCCATCTCTTCGACAATCTTATAGATCCGTGTTTATAATGTCTCGGTATATCAGCTGCATCGTTGTCATTCTACTATTGGGTGCTTCATTGACAACCGGACAGACACCTGGTTCCTTGTTGATGACTTTTGAAAGCAAAAAGTCTCCAGTCCATCCTAATCCAATGGGAGCCGACACAGTTATATGGGAACACAATATGCGCCTCAAAAAGCGAAGCACAAGCAGCTTGGAGGTGCCCATTGACAACTTCATGACATACTACAATATGGAAGTAGAACTGGGCACCCCTCCACAAAAATTCAACCTGTTGCTTGATACAGGTAGCAGCGATATGTGGGTCATTGGCAAAGGAAATAAATACTGCACGTCTGATTTTTTCAGAATCCAATACGGAACGGGTATCAATTGTTCGATATCTGGACTTTTCAACGCAAATTCAAGTAGTAGTTATAAGGCAAATAACTCGGAATTTTCAATTACATACGGTGATACAACCGTGGCTAAAGGTGATTGGGGTACTGACATTCTAGCCTTGTCAAACACGAAGATCTCGGAGTTTACGTTTGGATTGGGTAGCACGACAAATAGTTCCATGGGAGTACTCGGTATAGGATACAAAGACAACGAGGCTACTCAAACGCTGACACCACCATACACTTATGATAACCTTCCTCTCAGATTGACAGCTGAAGGAATAATAAACAGCCCCACCTATTCACTGTGGCTCAATGACGTTAATAGTAAAACTGGTAATATATTATTTGGGGCCGTCGACCATGCCAAATACACAGGCAATTTGGTCAAAATGCCAGTCATATCGCGGAAAATACTCACTAAACAGCCTGATTCTTTTCTGGTTCACCTGGACAGTCTCCAGCACGTCCCTTCCAACGAGAGCAGTTCTGAAGTACTCCCTCAACCAATGCGCGCAATTCTTGACTCCGGGACATCATTATCCTATTTCCCCACCGCCATCGCCGAGACGCTTCTTTCTAAGTTCCACGCCGAGTACAACGAGAAGGTCGGGTACTACATCGGGTCCTGCAATCTCCGTGGAAACCTGACGTACAACTTTTCCAGCGCCGTGATTAACGTCCCCTTTGAAAACGTCCTGATCCCGGTTGAAGACGCGTTTAGCGGGAGAATAGTGGGCATGGGAACCCGGGAACCTGCATGCGTGGTGGGAATTTTGCCAGCTCCTTATAAATTTGCGCTTTTGGGAGATACGTTTTTACGGAATGCGTATGCGGTTTTTGACTTGAAGAACAACGAAATTGCGCTGGCTCAGGCTGCTATGAATGTATCTGAGTCGAGTATAGAGGTTATTAAAGATAGGATTCCTGTCGTGCCGTTTGCACCGGAGAATAGCGTGATGGCTGCGTCCACGGTGAGTACTACGTTGAGTGGTATCGTGGTACCGTCTACTGTGAAGTCTACTGAGATTGGGGGAGCGTCTGGGTCCGAGAGTATATCTGCATCCGGGGAAAGAGACAAAACGAATAAGGCAAGTAGGAGACAAGTTAAGAATCTTTTTTGGATTTGTCTTATTGTCTGTGCGCTCCAGCAGATGTGATGAGGCTAATGTAACATGTCTTTGTTAGGTGGAATATCGTGATATATTTTGCAGATAAATGACTTGTTGAGATGTATTCATTCTCAAAGAGAATAGACAAGCACCGATCAGCATCTTGAAGCAGACAATTATATATGATGACTTTTGACATATTTGTCCTTGGTTTTTGTTAAAATGAACTCTCCAAAATAGTTCTAATTACAGTTGTATCAATATAAACATTTTAAGCTGTGAAACCTCGCCCGTTGACAAATCAACCAAAGTTGATTCATATGCAATAAAGTGAACGTTTCGGTTAAGATATAGCCAGACAAGGTGCACGCCCGATAAACCTTCCATAGTTACTCTCCACGGTAAAAAGTTATAAAAACGGTAAAATTTCTTGTCAAGACCTTTCTATTGATTTTAAGTTTTGTACTGTACTGAATAGCACAGATCTTCGAAGAGAACTTTCACAAAAACCAAGGCGTACACAATACGCGTACAAATAACGTACTATGTGTAGATCCAAACCAGAACACAAATTTGCCTCCACGTCATATCCAGCACTGCACAAATAAAGAATCAACACCTAACACCTACCACAGCCAAATGATGAGCATCGTATGCACTTCTAACAATGATGACGCGCTTGGTTCCCAAACCTTTGCTGTGCGACTGGGCGTGTAGACTGAGTCGCGTTGGTTTCGTTTTCTGGACTCCACCCACCCACCGTATTGGTAAGTCTCACACACATGAACGACTTGCCACCCGAATATTCATTGGCTGGCGAATACATGAAAATCCGCAACTCCACTCTCAGAATAATTATTTACGCGGAGAACACAGCAACCTGACACAACTGCCATACCTACGAGAGTCATGAAAAGAAACAAACTTTAGCTAGCAATCGAGCGCAGCTTTCTATACTGGTCCAACTGGCTCATCGCACAATAAAGAACAATTGGTACATTGTCCTGCATTCCGGGTGCAAAACAAAACCATTTTGTATGCAGTGCCCTTCGTCGTCTGTAGCAGAGAGTATCGTCGTACTAGCGTTACTAGCGCTACTAGACTAGTTCTATCTGTAACTTCTACTAGCTTTCTAGAGAAAGGATTCCTTGAACCTGAAACCTTTGTGTATGCCACAAAAAGCTGTGCATCGACAGTTCTTGCTGAGAACTAGTAGCACCGAGATAATCTGGGCTGGTTACATTGATACGAGCATCATACCGTCGTTGTTTTTGTTCTTGTCCCGTTTAGTTGTTTACTTCCATTGGAAGACACATCAAATTCCTTTGATTTCTCTATATATCAGCCACCTTTAGATCCAATTGAGCTCGTTGATTGATTGATTGACAGATTCATTCATTGAATGACGGTGGTCTATGAAAATCTTTGAGTTTGGTTCCTTTGATAGAAAAGACAAAACTTTGTTATTTGTGATTTTAAGCTAAATTTAGCTGCAATATAGCCATAGAAGGATAGATGACATCCCCTAAAAAGGAAACATGTAAATAAACCACTTTTCTCCTTAAAATTTCTTATTTTTCTCTTTCTATTCGTAATTTTTTTTTATTCAAGTCAAGTTGTCTTAATTCTAGAAAGAGTAAATCCATCAACAACTAGAAACATACACAAACACGAACTTTTCCTTCTTCCATTTCTTAACTCCACAAAACCACACACCTCGTTTTATTGAGACCCAATCTCGTATCAGACACATAGCATGGACTCAGTTACGTTCGCAAATAATTTCTGGGGTAAGAATGACCTTGGGATGTCAGTTCTTCTGGGCCATGTCCACAAGACCGCGCAAACCACACAGGACCTCAGAGATTTCTATCGCGACCGCGCAATTATTGAAGACGAGTATGCCGCAAAACTAATAAAGCTGGCAAAACGAAGGGTTGGCGAAGGAGAGGTGGGATCTTTGAAGGCAGTCTTGAACAGCGTCAGAAACAATACCGAAAGATTAGGCAAATCCCATTCAGCAGCTGCAAATCAATTCAGATCACAATTGGAAAGCCCCCTGGACATTTTCGATGCAAACCTCTACAGTAGGAAGAAAGCATTATTAACGACAATGGAACAAATCACAAAAACGAAAGAGGCACAACTAAAAATGGTTGAAAAACTTAGAGAACAGTATGAACTAGAATGCAACAAATTCAACGGATACTATGAACAACACGATACGCTATCCAGAAAAGATCAGGACAAAAATAGTCAAAGAATGGATAGAAAATACGCCGCCGTAGAAATGGCAAAGCATGATTATCAAGACGGTCTAGAGCAACTCGCTGATACAATTGATCAGTGGAATACTGAATGGAAAATTTGCTGCGATAAACTCCAGGACATTGAAGAAGAAAAGATCAGCTTCATTAAAAACAGTCTTTGGAGTTACACCAATGTTATTTCAAGTGCATGCGTTACTGATGACGAGACAAGCGAGGGTATCAGAAGCTCGCTTGAAAAGTGTGACATAGAGAAAGATATGGAACAATTTATTAGAGAAAAAGGAACCGGACCTCAAGTACTTAATCCTCCCGAATTCATTGACTATCTCAACAGCCCTACTGCTGAAAACCAAAGAACATATTCCATTGCAAATTTTGAAAGGGTTTCTGAAAATCAAATTGGATACGAAGATGTCTCATTGCCTAAAAGAAGTATCTCCCTAACCAGAACAGTCAGCCAGGTGGATATTCATAGACACAACTCCAGAAAAAATCACATGGAGCAAGCTCTTAATCAGAATCGACCAGACTCGCGCATGAGCATGATGGGCGATCGTGCGGCCTACACTCATGGCAGATCCAATTCTCGAACAAGCATCCAAAGCTATCGTCCAAGCTCAAGAATGAGTGTTTTAGACAACAGTAGTCTTACGCCATACACAGGAAGTAGGATGAGCGAGCTCAACACTTCTAGGTCTAGCTTCGAGCAAGGAAGCCCCATGATCAGATCGGTATCTCGAATGAGTACTAGAGAGCCTAGCTCTTTGAATGCCAGCACCAATTCTAGGAACGGCCGTGATCCCTTCAATACCAGTACTAACTCCAGATATAGTACTCGCGATATTCTTAATACTAGCACCAGCTCCAGAAGGGAGTACAACATGTTTAACACTAGCACCAACTCAAGATTTAGCGCCCAAGATACCAGTTCCCTCAATGCAAGCACTAGTTCAAGAATGAGTCTTATGGATCCCAATTCGTTGAGCGTTAATTCTAAGTCTAGCGTCGAAAGTGCCAGTCACAACAGTAAGATCCCTGTTCTTATGCATCCTGCCGAGATTGGTTACCCGGAAAATACAGCAGCCGAAAGATCAGACGTTAGTCTTGATCTTGCTAAGCCATTCACTGAAACCATCCAGCGTACACCACCACCACGCAGCACGGGCTCAAAAACTATCAGTGGCATTTCAGATGAGAAACTTGTTGCATCGAAAGAAAAACGGTCATGGACGTCGCCCTTCCGTCGCAGAGGCAAAAAGGAACCTAGTACAAGAATTACCAGCGGTAGAGATTCTTTCATGAGTCCTAACTTTTTCAAACCTCCTGTTGAAAAATCTCCATTTTCCGCCTCATCCAAAGAACCTTCTAAGGAAACAACGAAGAAAAGTCCTTCCCACAGATCGCCGTATGGAAAGGATAAATCAGCTCTTTTGGCAAATGCTATGGCCAACGATATGAAAGATCAAATTGGCGAAACATTTGATGTGGGAATTAACAAGAAGCCTGGGTCTAAGCCCTCAAATACACTTTCTAGAGATGACCCCCTGGTTAAAGCACTAGAAAAGCTTAAGACAACACCCAGCAATTTCAAGACTTTGCATGAAGAATCTGAAGGTGAAGAAAATCCTCAACCTCGACAAACCACGAGTGCTTTTGCTATTGCCAAAACGCCCTTTGCAACTGAATCTTTGAACACGGAAAGAAATCCATCCCCTGCAAGACCTCACAGTACAATAATGATGGACCATCCCACTATTTCACCTACTAAATCTGGCAGAAGCCGAATTGTCAGTCTGCAACAAAAGCCTCGTCCCAACACCATGTTTGAAATGAACACATTCCCTCGTCGTGGAATTACCAATGACGATGTTGCTTCCACATTTGATTCGCCGTCAAAATCAAGAAATAGACAACCCTCATATGCTTCGCATTCAACGCGAGAAAAAAGAAACTCAATTAGCATCAGAACTGCATTGCCCCAGGTGGGTAAAGACGGAAGGCCTGTGATTAGATACTGTCGTGCTGCGTTTGACTACCAGCCAGCGATTCCTGAGGAAGTTGGATTCAAGGCTGGCGATGTTCTGCTGGTTTTGAAGATGTTAGAAGATGGATGGTGGGAATCAGAAGTTGTTGGTTCTGATAAGATTGGATATGCTCCAAGTAATTATTTGAAACCTCTTTAGTGTATTAATATGAAGAGTTCATCATGTTTGCCATATAATCATGTATCTTATCGTTATTATTTAAATATTACATTACTAATTTAGAAACTCATAGCTTTCAAGAGCTTGAAATCCTTGTGATTTTAAATTTTCCAGTAGCTTGATTTTGGCTTTCTTTCCAATTTCTTGTCGTAAGTCATACAGTATAGATAGGTTTGTGAGGAGTGTTGGTTGAATAAATCCTTCTTCCGTGAGCTGCTCTAATATTGAAATAGCCTAAAACAATTTGTTAATATATGAAAAATTTCCATGCAATTGAGAAACATGTATAGTACTTACTTCGTTCAATTTTCCACGATACACTTGGGTGATTGCAATACCATTTTGGACAGATACTTTGTAGTCCGCATTTTCGTCAGAGAGTTCGATCTTCTTAAAAATGGATTCAGCTAATTCCCAATCGGAATCTGCAATCGCGCTTATACTTAAACCCAGATCGCTAAGTGCAGAGTCAGATATCTTCAGGAACCATTCACGCGAAGATATCGTATCACCAATCTGTAAATATATCAATGCAATAGAAAAGCAGACTTTTTTGATAAACTCCTTGTATTCGCTGTCTTGCTCAACTAGTTTCAGACTATCTTCGTACATGGAATTGAGTAATGCCAAAGCCGATTTTGTATCTCTCGTGCCAATGAGCATACCACTCGTGAAAAGTCCTAGATCTCGAAGCCTTGCTTCCCAAATCTTCAGCTCGTTCTGTTCAGCTTCCGTAGGACTCTCAAGCATGCGATAATGTGTGATTTCAGAACGAACCTCACGGGCCAGACTGTAAAATTTCGCTATTCCCACCTGCGAGTCTCCGCCGGCTTGCACTCGGACCGATAAAACTCGTAGCTTCCAAGGAACGACACAATCATCAGTTCCGGGCATTCTGTATGCATCTGAAGATAAATCGCCCAAGTTTTTGGATTCCTCACGAGCAATTGTGCCTAACCGGGCCATGATCAAGGAAGACTGCCTGGTCGTCCAAAGATCAAAAACTTGGGTTTGTAATGTAGCGTCGGTGAGGAGCTGTTGTGGGGGAGTGTCAATGATTCGTTTTCGAGCTAGTTCGGCTGCATGGTAGTAAAACTTGTTTTGGTATAATTGATCTATGTCGTTGGCTATGTCGGCTGGAGGTGATAATGGAAACGGATGAGGTGGATTGTATGGCGGTAGCGGTAAGAAGCACTTTGGGCTAATCAAGTGTCGAATGTCCGGTAGTTTTTGAATACTCATGATGATATTATGCAGGTCTTTTATCGATTCGAGATCAACAGCACACGTAACAGTTCTTCAATTGCACAATGTTCAGGATGATGCTTATTTTTTGTAGATGCTTCTGATATTCCCCAATTATTTTAATTGAACATAAGAATTTATCTATATTTTGAGGGTCTATATCTATGTATTGCTAGGTTTCTCTGCCATTTAGCATTAGCTCGTATATCAATCGCGTTACGTTTGTGTGTAGGTCATTAATGTATCTAAACACTTACCCTACCTTGAAATAAGCTTTAATATGTGGCAATTTTGGATTTTGAATTTTTCTCAGAGCCTTAAACTGGAAATTTTCATCACTCCCGCTTTCTTTTAGTTTTTTTCCTGAGAATATTCCAGTTACTGCTCATCGCACAGATCACACAATCCGTTTCTAGCAGTTTAACAACGTTTTTTCTTTTAAAGAAATGGCCGATTACACAGATAACGACAGAACCGAAGATATCCGAGAGGGTCAGTACCAAACAATCCCCGAATTTGTCAGAGAATCTTAGAACAAACAAGAGTTTTGGGCAGCCAACGAAAGTCAAGTCATGTATCTTTTCAAAACGTCGCTGATTTATTATATTGATATAATATGGCAATTTTCAAGAACCTCAAATTTACTCTCAGTTTTATAGCACCGACGAATTGGATGATTTATTGACCGACAGAAGGCGGCGCGCACAGACATCACTCACAGATCAGTACTAACAATTTATTTTATATTATGCAGGCCTCTCTCTTAGTCCCGATCACAGAGGGTACGAACGTCGATCACGCTCTCCAAGAGCAGACGAACGCTCTATTGACCGCGAAATGTATGTTTAAATTTACGCCTTTATATGTTAATTTGCTTGACTATTTTATATACTCGACCTAACTTGTGATTTTTGAAGGACCGACGACGATGCGCGCAACGAGGGTACAAATTTGTTTGTCAACGGATTAGCTACATCTGTTACCGAAGCTGATTTGAGACAATTGTTTTCTTCTCACGGTGCCGTTGACAAGTGTCAGATCATGAGAGATCCCCATTATCCTAAGGCATCTAGAGGCTTTGGGTTTGTTAATATGATGGACGTTGCCGGAGCAGACGCTGTCATCAACAACCTTAACGGAACTTCGCTGGCTGGAAGAACTTTATCAATTGAAAAGGCTAAACGTAAGAGACCTAGATCGCCTACACCAGGCCAATACTTTGGCTCCGTTAAGCCGTATCGCCGTGGAGGCGGTAGCAGATATGGTGGTCCACCAAGTGACAGATACTATAACGATCGACGATATGACGACCGATACAAAGATGACTACTACCGAAGACCTAGATACGATGACCGTTATTACGGAAGATCTTATGGTGGACCTCCACCTCCTCCTCGCTACTACCCATACAGGGAACGGGAGCACAGGGATTATGACAGAGGATACATGAGAGAAGAAGGAGGTTACGCTAGAGAGGAGAGAGGTTATTCGAGGGAGGACCGAGGATACTCTAGGGATGACCGGGCTTACTCAAGAGGCGATAGAATGCCTGCTAGAGAGAGACCTCCTTTGCCTAGGGAGGAAAGGTACAGAGATGATCACGATCGTTATCAGTCTTCTGAACCTCGGGGTTACAACGAGTTTCATTAAAATACGAAATTTTTAGGCAGACAGGATGGAGGAAGAGAAAGTAATTATTATAGCTTGTTATATTTAACATTGAACAAAAGTGAAATTTAATCAAATTGAAATCAATCCACATATATTGCGATACTCATATTCAAAGGCTTTGTAAAGCTTTCTTGGATATAGTATAACACTGTATGAACTAATGTTCCAGATTGTTTTTGAACTATAAGACGTAATTTTGCAGAAGCAATTTTGGTGTTTCTGTAATAAAAGTTTGTATTACAAGGATAATCAACGAAATGTTGCGCATTGGGTTCGAGATGTAATTCAGAGTATTGACGATACTTTAGTTCGTCTACACTCGATTTTTGCACAATATACTAACTTTTAGTAGCTGATATAGAGAAAGTTTTGTGTTTTATTGACACGGAATTGAATGCTCGTCTAAGCGAACCAAACTTTCAGTTTAGTATCCGAACGTTACAAACAAATATAACTGTCAAGAGAAGGGCTGGTATGGAGGAGTCGTCTCTTTAGTTTCTATCCACTTATTTAAACTAATAAAAACTTCACCAAGCCAAAATAAATATTGAGCTCAAAACAAGTTTGTGACAGATATGATGCAAGAGGCCGTTATTTGACATCTGTCGAAGGATATATTTTTGCACTGTCTTTAGTTTTTTTTAGAAGTTAAAATGGCAATTTAGAATCAAGTTTGTCAAACTCTTTGGCTATTGCCTCGCCCATTCGCGATTTTATTGGAGTGTTTGTTGGTTGGGCACTGGGCGGGTTTGTGGTCGTGGTAGAAGTTGGTGGTTGTATAGGTGCCGGGTGTGGGGTTTGTTCCATTGTTAATTGTATGCAGATGTTGTTGTTGGTGGAAGTTACGTGTTATATCTTAGTAAGTGCTGAAGAGTTTAGATCTATGTAGCTGAGCACGCTGGTAGTTTTGTGAAAGGAGATTGAGTAAAGGAATAAATAAATTTATGGAGTATAAAAGCGGAAATTAGAATTGTTTTATATGGAAGGTGGAATATGTTTTGACGTTAATCTGACTAGAATGCCACTGTTACATCACCAATACAGAACCTACAGTAAACAACTCACCGAATATACAGGACGTTAAATACCAGCTAACTTTTACAAAAGTTAAGCAATCAATTTCTGTTAGCTATTTAGTTAGCAATCTAAAACGTGCCAAATTTTATGTCAATGCCAAACTATTTTGTATCGAAGCAAACATTTGCCAAGTTTGTTTGTTGTTTGCTTGACAAAAGGAAAATCTCGACTAAACCTTCCTACAATAATTTGTGTACAGGTATAATGCTACGCATCATTAGATTTGAAGATCACTAGCGAGATCTCTGCTCACGAGATGAAGTATATAAACCAGGAGTGCTTTCATGGGTCTTACACTTTTAGCACATTTTGCACAACTGAGGATTCACAGAAAGTCAAAATGGTAAACCTAAAGCTTTCATATAATTGTCAATATCTCCGTGAGGACAGGGCATGACGTTCAGAATCTTTGTTTATTTTGGCTTTACTAAAACTATAACTCAGTCCAAATCCCATAAACGCACTCCGGTTTTTTCGTGTGGTGGACAGTTGATTTCAATAAGCCGAATCTATGAGATGAAGTTATCTGTGTATTATGGCTCGAAAGATAAATCTACCATGGAAATTTTCTGGAGAGGGAAAGTACAGCATTGAAGTTTGTGACTGAATAGAGTTTACGAGAAAGTAAATAAATTACTGTTATGAATGGTTTTAGATGAAATGTAGTTGTGAAGCAACTCAGATTGTCTGACTAGTTATCATCATCAACAGATAAGTTTACACCTCACGGAGCTAGCGTCGGTTTCCAGCTACAGTAGTATCATTGGTATTGATATGACTACATTTATATTCCCTGGCCAGTCGTTCGATTCTATTACTTCCCCATGTATATACATATAAATCCAGTACTTGATGAAGCAATCGCATATTCATGTTTGGCATTAATCCCCTATTTTGATGTTGTCATTGACGTGTGTAGTGATGTACTGTATTTATGTGAATAGCATGACACAATACATTTTGTTTGGTAAGGAGTATAGTAAAGGATATTGGAAAGGTTGCTACTGTTCCAATTGCGAGTTATGAAGAGCCCACATGTAAGAATCTTTGACATTATTGCAGCTTTTGTTGTGTAATCAATTTTAATCGGGGCCTACCATTTGAGCTTCCATAATATATGCAGTTATGTCTATTATTTCAGGCCATTCAATATTGTATGGCCATGTGTGTGTGAGCTTATAAAATACAGGTAGCAAGAGAAATAGTGAAACTCCATGTAACTATGGACTTTATTTGCTTAACGATAGGCCTGGATATATACTTTCAGATCGTATAGTTCACGTATTAGAAAGCGCCATCCAGTAACTGAATATCTCAATTTGCTATCATTCTATTTAATTTTGGAGGTTCATTGATTTTAGACTACGGATTAAACTATTTTTTAAGATAATAGGAATTAACTTAATCGATTTTGTCACTTATTGCGCTAGCCACTAGCTTTTTTTCTGGTTATCTAATCGATAAGCTGATTTCATCTAGAGATAGCATGATCCAGCTATATCAAGTTACTCTGCTTGAATTTGTTGACTTCTGAAAAAGACTTTTACGATATCTAAGCAGAGAAATTGAAGAAAACACCGCTATAATATCCTATCAAAGAAAAGCTAGTTATCGACAGAAATGCAATATTAATGGTACAATTTGTGCATGGCTTTCATCGTTGTCAAAATCATCGACTTCTAGAATCAATTGTACATGTACAGCACTATTAGACATTCTCCACCAACCCTAACAAATCTAACTATTGACTCCTATTACTTCAAGCAAAAGCCCGAGTCGGATAAGCACTATATTTCAAGCACCGTACGCATTTTATACTGAGAAACTCTCTTGAACCACCGTCTAGCTTTTTGTTATAGCGCGTTGAAAAACAAGTTCATTAATTACTCTTATGTCACACTCAGTATTTCTCAATCCATCTGTACATTGTAACATTCTTTTTTGTTTTTGTGCCTTTTCGCTGCAGCTTATAATGTGTACTTATACGAATAAGTTAGTGACTAGGTACATATGGCTATGTAAAACTGATATGCGGCCACGATTGTTAGAATGTTGTGTGCTATTAGAGGTGGTATAAAGAGGAGTTGTTTAGAATCTATAGTTATTTTTGTAAAAAAGTTTTAAATCAATCAATAAGAGATAATGTAAATATTATTAGCTCAGATATGGGCTCTTTAGCAAGGAAAAATCACTTCTGAGGTGAAATAAGATATAGAGGTAAAGTAATATTCAAAAGGAAAAGAGGTATATTGGATCTTTGAGGAAAAGGGCCAATACTTATATCTTTTGAATAGAAGTTGGTAGGTTTAGTGTTAGAAATAGAAAAACGACCTGATAACCAGATATTGTAGTGTTGACTAGTATCCATGTATTGAGGACATTGGCTTGCTTAGTACCGTAAAGACAGTGATTAAAAGCTCATAAGTAGTGAGTGGCAAGAAACATGTTTACAGTGTGTCGCAGGAGCAGAATGGCATAATAGCTTTGTAGACCAATGCTATATGTACTAGTTGCTCATAATAGGGATGTCCATAGCTTTGGAAGAAGCGAGCAATAGCGCGAGGTGTGAAAAACACCTTTCTTTGAAAAATCTGATAAACTCCGAGAATTGTGATTTTGAACAAACGTAGTGAATTCTTTTTAAAATATCCAATAATATATATAAGGACTCCAAATAATTCAACAGACTTATGCTAGTACCGACCTTTTAAAAATGCTTTTCGGTGGATTTGCATAGTAAATTATGGTACACGGTGGTTAAAATAGTTTTTTAAAAAGTCTGATGAACTTCAATAACTTGACTTTGGAGCAGTTCTCAAAAGCTTTAAGAAACTACAGTATGAAAGTGTATATGACGGAAACAGTCCTGGTTAAAACTTTGACTAGTGCTGATCTTCGAAGCACGTGTCTGGTGTGGTGTATTCACACCTATAAAAGTGTTATGTATATGTGCTATTGGAAGATGGCCTAAAGGAGAGTTCTTAAGAACGAAGAGTGGAAATTTGTGGCTGAAGAGTCTGAGAATACCCTATAAGAGGGCTTCTTTTATAAGAGCAAAAGTCTTGTAGGAATGTCCGGCAGAGGTAGGATAACTTTTTTAGCAAGGGCTATTTACGAATGTAGCGAAGAAGGAAAATAAACATTATTAGTAGAAAGAAAAAAAAATCTTGAAGGGAAACAGTATATATTCATATTTTACTGGTTGGGAGCTAGCAGAATTAACGTGGTGTGTGAAATGTTGCTTAATTTACCGGATGATAGTGATAGCTTAGCTCTCTGTAATTCATGGAAGAAACATTAATCTAGTCTGCACAGTGGTATATTTGAAAGGCAATATAGTTGGAGTATATATTGAAATGTTAATAATTTTTGGCAATACGATAAACCTGCAAAGAGATTTCAGATACTTAAACCAGATTGGTGATTTGGATGCTCCTCTATACACCTATATATGGCCATATCAATATTTTCCATGAGCTCAGAAAATAAGGTCTTATAGAATGATAAAAGTAATCATTTACTGAAACTGTCCTAATTGGACACAAGTTGGAACGGATTTCAGGGCCTAAGCCCGCCACTAAGTAGCTTTTTACTTGTAATAGTAAACTAACCAATTATTGAAGGGGTGCAAAACTAGAATAATTGGCTAGATTGAGGAAATTAGGTAAAATACATGTGTTTAAGTATTTGCTTTCTTTCTTTATATACTTAGCTGTATCCCTTATTACGTCTAAAATACTATCAATTGTCGGTAGTCAATATAGTATCAGAGACTGTGATAATGTTTAGTTGCCTTCAAACTCATGACACAAAGCATGCAGTTAAAAGGTAAATTTTTTGTATGTCGTTTAATCTATACTTACAGTCAATATTCACACACTATCGAAATCACAACATATGTATTTGTGGATTTTAAGATAAAAAAAGACAGAATGACATTGAGTAATCTGCGCTAAACAATCATTATCGTGTATTTACTTCTTTTCGTAATTGCCTACTTTTTTTTTTTTTTTTTTTTTTTTTGGCCTAGTTTTCACACAAACTGTAAAACTATTTATTCTGTCTAACCAATTCAATCTTTGGTAGAAGAGCTTTGAATTTGATTTTAAATTTTCTATCTGGTAAGAGCTACATGTCCCATCAGTCTATTGAAAAAAACCTCTTCTGACTACCTCGTACAGTACTTTATTTTACTATGAGCAAGCAAAATCTTTTCTTGAAAGAGCCGATACTAATCAAGTACTTCTACTATCACGAATTAACCAAAAAGACAAATAGTTATATTTGAACTACAAATAGCGTCAAAGAAAAAGATTTTTGTCCTGGTATATGTTTGCATTTTTCCTTTATATAAGTGTCTTTTGTGATAATGTTTCTTCTCTTTTTCCCTTAGGCGAGTCTTCTCTATAGCTAACTTTGCATTAATTTTTGCTGTCGAGGTATGATTGTAATGTTTTCTAACCAAGATGTTTTTTATGACTTTATTTTATTTTTTTATACCATTAGAGTTGAATGAATTTAGGTACATTGAAAATATTAAAAGAATATGCCGTTTGCATTCTAAATTGTATCAAATTCACTAGACTTTGGCGTCGGAAAATCATTATTTTAGCACTTATCAGCAATGATTCAGCACACTTGTCTTGTCTTGTATCTAAACACATTCCATTTTCTAGTTCTCCACGTAAGATTGTGTACGTTTAATTGAGTTGTTAGCTCCTGAATAAGTCAAACCCAATGACAGTAGGGTTTGTTTTGGCCAATCCCACGTTGTACTTTAAAAATGCGAAATCACGCAAAAGTTTTTAAAACATGGTTTTCATCTTTGTTTTTTGATTAACGATTGCAATATAGCTAATTCAATGTACACAAATTGTATCACAAGTAAACAAATTGAACGTGTTCTCTTAAGCCCGCAATCAGCCAGCCTTATGGTCCAGTATTCTTTTATTTTACTTTTTTCCGCAACAACGTAGTAAATTGACTAGTACCGGTGCGTTTTCACTTGACTGGGACTAAACAGACAGCTGAGTCTATTGACAGTTGTTTATTTGTGATGCACATTGAGCTCTGGCCCTCGCAAGATGGACATCTCTACAGGTTTCGTTGTCTTTTGTTTACCCATCTCAATCTGGATAGGGATCTGGTATATTTAAATAAAGTACTACCTTGATGCACTTCTCATCTAACCATTCTTTATAACAAAAAGATAATTTCCTTTCAGGTGGTCTGAGAATCATTTCTAGTCAAGTTTGTAGACCTCAAATTATATTAGCACAATTTACTTAGAGCCAGTTAAAGTTGCCTATTCAATCATAGCTTCCTGCTAGGTTTTGGTATCACTATCTTTTTTGTTTTCTCGGTACGTTTAGTTATTACATTACAGACTATTTGATACTCTTTTCCTGATCAATCTGGAACCTTTTGCAGTGCTGGCTTCCATTTATCGCTCAATATATGGCCTCAATTGTTTACCCACACATATTGCCTTGGTATCAAAAATATATCGGCAATAATAATAAAAAGAAATCACTTAAGACATCGACTTTTTAGCGGGCGCCATAACAAAAGTAAAAATGAGCCACAGTCATGTGAAACTTCGCCATTTTATGAAAAATTAGCCACTGATAGACCCATCAGACACAAATATGGCATATACGCTCTATAAACAGTACGAGATAGAGCATCTTTCAAAGATGGTTCGGTTTTTTCTCGATTATCTTATTTGAAATCATTTTCACTCATTAATTGAAATTTTTCTTTCCATTCTTTCTTCTTCTTTCTTCTAGTTGTTTTACCACAAAGATTTGCATACTCAACCATACCCATACTTTACTATCTGCACCAAAAATGACAAACCAGCAAACCCTTCGTCTCGGATCAAAAGCTCCTAACTTCCAGGCCGAAACCTCAAACGGACCCATTGACTTCTACGAGTTCGCTGGGGATTCGTGGGTTGTTCTTTTCTCACACCCCGATGATTTCACTCCAGTCTGCACCACTGAGCTCGGTGCATTTGCCAAGTTGGAACCCGAATTCACAAAGCGCGGTGCTAAATTGCTCGGACTTTCCGCCAACAAGGCTGACTCGCATAAGGCTTGGATCAAAGATATTAACGAACTTTCACACACAAACCTTACCTTCCCAATTGTGGCTGATTATGAAAGAAAAGTCGCTAATCTTTACGATATGATTGATTACCAAGATGCTACTAATGTGGACGATAAAGGTGTCCAATTCACCATCAGATCTGTTTTCATTATTGATCCCAAGAAGACTATCAGATTGATCATCTCATACCCTGCATCTACAGGTAGAAACACCGCTGAGGTGCTCAGAGTATTGGATTCTCTACAGATCGGAGACAAGAATAAAGTTACCACACCTATCAATTGGACTCCCGGTGAGGATGTTATTGTTCACCCCACTGTGTCAAACGAAGAAGCTAAGACTTTGTTTCCTAAATTCAAGATTGTGAAACCTTACTTGAGATTCACTCCTCTTGATGTTGATGAGAGCATTAGAGGCCTTTACAAGAGTAAATTGTAAAGATGTGCTAGCTTCCAGAATAGTAAAATTATAAAATAAAAACCTATTTAAATACAAAAGTTATAATAATCTGATTTTCTCTTCTTTATTTTGGAATGATCTTTTAAAGAATATATCTGAAATTTGTACAAACACTAAACATGAATATGAACTCCTTAATTATACAGATCTTTCTGGGAGTTAGATTAACTATTCTGTATTTTGATATTTCAAAAGTAGACGGCTTGCTTACTTTAAAATCATATCACGGTAGTACAGCTCTATGTCATTACAGTACGTACAGTACATGATGAATATAAAGCAATGTGTCTGTTGACACTTTAAACAAAATGATTTGTATGGCAGTTGCAAGTATATACTTGCAAACAGTTACAACAACAATATTTTTTACAAATATCTCAATCAACTTAAGAAAGAAGGATTCAGTGTATTATATACTGTCCATTAGATTGAATCAAAAAACTTATACAAAACTATTAACATAAAAAAAGACAACATTAAACTAACATTAATTTTCGTAAAAAAAACAATTTTTTCATTTCATCAACTTCACTTCTTCATAACTTCTTTCGTTTGCACAGTCTTGACTTTAGGAGGTTTGGGCATTCTCAAATAATAGAATATAGCCAAAGCACCAATCACATTGACAATGACATACGCCCACATGAATCCAAAATTTCTCCATGCATCACCCAGATGCGAATGAATATGCGCAAGGTATTCATTCGCCGACGTCAACGGGCAGTACTTACAATCACTCGTGGCACTCGGGTTCAGAAGTTTCCCTCCAGCTAGTGAAATATACTGGGTCATGTAGTTCGAGCATGTCATGTTCAGCGGAGTGTCAAAATGGACGAGTTCGGTAGGTGAGCATTCAATTGGAAGATTGGTCAAACTTGTAGACATGAATCCAGATACTAGATAAGTTAGTGGTGAAACGCGGTACATGAATATCCAGAAGCCAGGCATCTGTTCCGGCGTGGCCAAAATTCCACAGAATATCAAACACAAGATGAAAAGCAAGTTGGCAAGACTACCACCAGTATCTGGTAAATCAATGCATGCAATTAAAAGGTGTCCAAAGGTAGAAGCAAACATAAAAAACGCCCACATTAGAAGGAAAAAAAGACCACTGCGTTCATTCGTCTCCGCGTGTCTATAGAACCCAACGGGATAGAAAAACGAAACAAAGGTAAAAACTGACATGAGAGTTTGCCATGGAATCTCAGTAACAATATTAGATGCCATAAAAGTGAACCAGGAATACGTTCGACTGGGTAGTTCTCTAGTCTCAAAAACTGTTCTCTGTAAGATAAAATGAGGCATAAGCTGCTCAATCAAGGGACCGAATAGAATCATAACTGTGAAAATTGCAAACATTTGGTCCTGAAGTCCTTGCATAGTGTTTAAAGGTTTGAAAAAAGTAAATCCGACAAAAAGGGGAGTTAATAGGCATAACAACAGCTTTGAGTAGATGTAAGTCGGTGTACGCCAAAGCTGTTGATTGAATCGAACAAACAAGTAGTAAAACTGTGTCCAGTATGATGAAGCATAGACAGAATTATCGTCATCTTCAATTCCAGGAGAAAGAGTTTCTAAGTGATCAAGTTCGTCTTGAAGCCTAGAGTATTCAGGTGAAGTGGTCCAGCAATTGAACCAGTGATCTTCATCTTCCGACTCAACATTGATCTC
Organism: Geotrichum australiense; assembly: GCA_030563945.1. Taxonomy (NCBI): domain Eukaryota; kingdom Fungi; phylum Ascomycota; class Dipodascomycetes; order Dipodascales; family Dipodascaceae; genus Geotrichum; species Geotrichum australiense. The sequence continues at coordinate 209,191 of JAJMKR010000005.1, read as the reverse complement.
ATTCAACATCCATTCAGCTGGATTCATACCTTGTTCACATTTAGACGCACCGTGTCTTTCAAAATATTCAATCATAGTACTACCCTTATTACCCAATTCACCGAAATAAACTGTTTTACCACCCTTTTTCAAGAGCAACAGTCGGTCAAACTGCTCAAACAAAATAGCACTAGGCTGATGGATTGTGCACATGATAGGAATACCATTCGTCGTCAATTTCTTCAAAAGTTTACATATATTCCATGCAGTTTGCGAATCCAATCCTGACGTAGGTTCATCCAAAAACACCAAAACTTCCGGCCTAGCAGCTAATTCCACTGCAATCGAAACACATTTGAGCTGCTCCACATTGAGCCCTGAACCGATAACTGCATCTACATATTCTTCCATCTCCAGCATCTCAATCACTTGCTCCACATAATCCAAACGTTGCTGTTTTGTGTACTTTTTGGGCTGTCGTAACATGGCACTAAACTCGAGTGCTTCTCGAACAGTTGATGTGGGTAGATGTACGTCATTTTGCTGTACATAGCCGGTCTTGCGTTGAAAAGATCTTGATGTAGGGTGCCCATTGATTTGGATTTGACCAGTTACAACTCCACTCGTAGATCTTGATGCTAGTACATCTAGTAATGTCGTTTTACCAGCACCAGAAGCACCCATCAATGCTGTCAGTGTTCCAGGCTGTATGTATCCATCGACGTTGGTAAGAAGTCTTTTTGTCGATTTCTTTACAGAAATATCGAAACACAAATTTCTCCAAAGAAACGTACCAGCCAGTCTTTTTTCTTTCATTCCTTCGGTTGAGGCCGTCAAAGTTTGAGTGTTCATCTGTGATGGACTTTCGATTGCGTATTCTTCATCTTTCTTCTTATGAGAGAACTTGAAACCTCTTAGAAACACCAATATCTCACCGGATTCGTCTCCATCGGAGGTGACTTTTTCAGAAGCGTAAATGTAGGTGAGTGAGAAAAACACAAAAAAAGCTATAACAATACCCAGATTTCTCCACAGGTGATGGGGTTTGAATTCATAGGCCTCGAGAATGTATCGTGCACCCATGACTTGGTCCATACCAGGGAGTGACCCCACAGCCGTACAACTGCGGAATGTTGTTCCCTCAAGACCTGGATAAGTGGGCACAAATTGGGAGCAGTTAAACAAACGGTTGTTAAACTCATTTATCATGAGAGACTCATATGCATAACCCATTGGGTTTATGTATCGGAACCATTTGATCCACTTTGGAATATTGGGAGGTGGAATAACAAAACCTGTCGTGGCAACTAGAACAATGATAACCATCGTTGCTGGGGTCATGGCTTGTTCGAGAGATTTCGTGATGCAAGACATGGTTCGGAAAACAGAAGACATGACCAGTGTACTGAGAAATCCAAAAAGAAAAAACACAAAAAACGGGCCAGGTTCCCTGCGTAGATTTGTCATGAAGTAGAGAACAAGATTGAACGCCAGTGCAGCGATGATTTTGACAGGAAGATCAACAATAAACGAAGATATTGCTTCTGCAGAAGGGTGATAGAATGCATATCGAGCATGTTTATTGACTATCGGTCTCTGAATGTATAGCGAGAGAATTTCAATTGTTGCAGAAAGTGTGTTAAAAAGAACTGAAAAGAACAAAGTAACACTCCTCGAAAAAAATGTGTCTGTGATCGGTTGAAGATTATAAAAGATACTGCCAAACACCAAAGCTAAAACAACATTTCCAATGATAGTCGTGAGAGGCAGTTCCATATCTCCAGCCTGCCTTTGGAACCCTCTCTTCATACATAATGCAATTTGGGCAGGATAAGATAAAGTATACGGTGACGAGGCTCTTGAAAACCTTGATTGTTCGTGACTTCTGTTTCTTTGGAATTTGGACATACTGGGGCCTCCAGTTGGATTCAGCTCGTCATATCTATGAATTTCATTTATCAGCTTATCAAATTCTTCACTTTCCCGCCAGTACTTTTCGAATTCTTCCGGAGTTCGAGGAACTTTTGTTTCATATCCTTCCCTGACTATTCTCTCTTTGGGACTTGTAAGACCTGTCAAAAAGTCTGCGGTGGTTTGACGATCAACACAAACGTAGCCCATATCTTCGAAGAATTTTTTGGCAGTTTTGGTTGATCCATAATAGATTTGACGTCCTTCGTAGAGCAAAGTAACTCGATCAAAGATCTGATAAGCGTCTTCACTGGTTTGATATAGCGCAACGAAGGCGGCTGATCTACCGACATCGGCAGCAGTATGTAGATATTTAACGAAATCTAGCGCAGTTGCAGAGTCCAATCCTCTCGTACTGTTGTCCCAGCACATGAGTGGTGCACCACTAAGCACAACCTCTGCAATACTCACTCTCTTTCGTTCACCTCCACTTACCCCTCGAATGAAGTCATCACCTACTTTTGTATCTTTCACATGGGTCAACCCAAACGCCGCCATGACAACGTCACGGGTATGGTATGCCCATTCTCGTCTTGAGAGATCCGGAGGAAGGTTGTTGGGAGTTCTTGCTAAAGCTGCAAATGTAAGTGTTTGATTGACGGTTAAATGCGGGAAGTGCGTATCTTTTTCTGCAGTATAAACAACTTCACCTTTGTAGTTTTTCTGAATGTGGGAGAGCGAAAGCCCCTGATAATTGAGATGTGATTCAGGGGTGAGTGTGAAGTTTGTGCAGTTAGATGATATGGATTTCAGTAAAGTTGAGCAGCCGCTATTAAATGAGTTAGACGGAGGCACAAAAGAAGGAAAAACCCCGTTAGAAATCTCATAAACGCATACTAAAAACAAAGGCCAAAAAAGGTTTCTAAAGGGTCTTTCTTTGAACAAAGCTTGGTGCATAGAGAAAAAGGAATAACGGAGTTAGATGTTGACATTTCAGAACTTACCTACCGGGTCGGCCTAGTACCAGGCACAATTCACCTTCATTCAGGACACCATTGAACCCTGAAATGATGACTTTTTCTTCAACATGAGGTTTTCCGAACGTCGAGACAAGACCTAAAGGCAAATTCCCAACCGTTGTCCAATAATCCTTCCTTTTGACATTACCAATAGCACCTAGGTTTTGGAAGGACACTCCGGTCGATTTTGTTTCTAATAATGCTTTTACCCACTCTTGGGCACTGAAATTTTTGCTGTAAGGGTTCAGAAGTTCTTCGACATGATGAGAGCCTGTTAAATCGGTATCTAGCACACTGAAATACTCCGTTTCGAAAATCGAGGACGAGTTGTTTGACACTTTGTCGTTGTTGATAGCTTCTTCATCTTCTATGTGTGACTCTTCTTGTATTTCGGTTGGCTGCTGAGGTGGGGGTTGGCCTGTATTGTGAACAGCTCTTAGATTTATTGCACTATTTTTGGCGTTTAAACTAAGTTTGGACCTTTTGGAATTGAGGGATCTCGACGACGCTACATGTGAAATTTGCTTAGCGTACGCGGAGATTTCGAGGTCCTGATCATTTGTGATGAAGGAAGGCTTCTTCTTTATCTGTTGGTCCATGGCTATGGGATATGGAACAAATAAGGGACTTTGCAGAGATGATGAGAAGAAAGAAGGAAGTTATGATGGTTACATTAATGAGGATGAATAGATGAATGAATGAGTTTGACACTCACATGAATGAATGAATAAATACATGAATGAAATTAGTTCACATAATAAGCAACAAAAGAAAATATCATACGGGTATTCTAAGCTGAGGTATCTTGTTTAGTAGTTTTTTTTTGGTTGAGCAAACAAGATAATCTAACTAAGCTGGAAGAGGAAATGAATTAATGGGAATTTGTTTTCGACCTTCTCATTTTGTCCCGTCGGTTTAGGTGACATTTACTGGATTCAGTTAGAGCATAGAGGTATCCAGGTAAGATATTATAGCGATCTTTCGTGTATTTGGACTGATATTATTTTGCGACAAACAATCGAAGCACTCATGGGTCTGGACCGCCAGTCAAAGTCGCGTCACCTGGATGAAACCATTGTCGGTGGTAATTTGGCCCCGCTCCAACCCTCTAGGCAGCTAGGTGACTGTTTACTTATTGCTCCACAAGTACTCGAGAAGCTGAGAAAATGAATGATACGAAGCAGAAGATAACGTTATACTACATATACAAGAGACACAGGAAAACAGTCGCTAAGGTGGGTCAATGTTGGAGCAGTATTAGGCCCACTATTTTCTTCAGGTGTGCGCAAAACACATACAAATTTAGTACAGGATTCAACCAGCTAGCTGTATGGCCATTATCCTGGCTGTAGCGTGTCTATCTCTATTTTGTTCTGTCACAGCTGAAGGTGGAAGTAGAACTGGCAGTAGATTGTAACTTTGACATGATATACTCGAGTTTCAACCAGTCGAGTATTGGCTCTACCTAGCCCAACCTAACGGTTTGGAACATGATTAAACGGTGACAATATGCTGAGTCTGATTGCTCGATTGCTTATAGAACCATACCGCTCATTTCCTTAGTAATTGTTACGCTACTTTTCTATGAGTTCTAATTGAAATCATATAGAAAGATCAGAGAATAAAAGAAAAATAAATATTATTGAAATCAGACACTATACCTGTACAAATATCTCCATCCGCAATTTGTACTGCATATAACTCCCAAAAACCAAATTAATGTATGAAATCAATGCACGCTACGGCTTGAGCATCATTAGCAAAAGTTATAATGTTACGCGTATACAGATTGAATACTGATTTATGCTGAAAAAGGTCACCGAATTAGACCAAACTGACCTGACCCGAATTGGGCAAAGATGAATCCCAGATTGCACCGTAGCTGTATGGGTTGATACTTAGGTTTTCAAGCCTAACTTAAAAGCTGAAATATGCCTGCCTGCAGCGTCAAGCTGTACGGAAGCGTAGCCTGTGTAAGGTACGAAGAATCCTCACAAAACCTACAGAACCTCATTTCACCAACAAATTTTTTACTTTTTCAGTGGCCCCTGACTATTCCTACTTAGCACACTAACGACAGTTATCAGAGTAGTTCAACGGCTCAAGCGCATAGAACACCGTTAGTAATGACCACCACCCGAGAAAAAGTTGACACGCAGGCCAAAGCGTTAGAAATCGTTGAAGAAAAGCTTCTTCACAAGCATTACGTGTCTCTTTACTCAAGAACGGTCAAGTACGATGATGGCACTACTGTAGATTGGGACGTAGTAGGGCATCCTATAAAGAATCCCGCATTTGCTACCGTTATGCCCTTTGACACCCGTTCAAAAACAACCACTCTCATCATTGAGTATGCACAGGGCCCCAACGAGTTTAAATACAGCTTTTGTGCGGGCGGGTTCGACACCAAGAAACACGTTACTATCGAAGACACCGCACGTGCCGAGCTGTCGGAAGAAATGCTTTTAAAAGACGGAGAAATTGTCAGATTGCTGGATAAAGATGTCGAGGGGATTTCTGAGTTGAAGTGGGGCAGAAACAAATTTGTGCCGTTCATAGTCCTAGATCCGGTCAAAGATCCCAACCCAAAAGAGCGAGATGCCGAGGAGCTGATTGAGGTTGTTTACGATGTTTCGCTTGAGGAGCTGGAAAAAATCATCCTAAAAGGTAATATGATGCTTCCTTCCGTTCAAACGTATTTTATGGGTAGAAAATGGTTACAAGATCACAACCTTTTGTGATATCCGCATTTACTTGACTTACTATAATTTAGCATATATATCATATAGAATCGAATCAACTTGTTACTATCCTGAGTAAACACACACATCATATCATATGATTGTGCTTTCTTTTAGTCTATAACTTGATCCATTACCATTCAACTTAACGATTTAGCTAATATTCCACCTCTTGTTGAACGTTGTTTTGTTTTTGTAACTATTAAAACTTTGATCTATAATACGCAGAGCATAGAACTAGGTATTTAGTAGTAATACCTGCTACTTGAAACGAGTAGCTTATTTTATTAGTGCTAAACACTATGTAGATGGCTTAAATTTGCTTCCTCAACCCAGAATTTTCAAATACGTTGGATCAACTTTAACACAAAAAAGTTTCACTGCAATTTACACCATCCATCAACCAGCAACAAGTATCATGACGCCCGACGAAGAAAAGCAGCTCAAAGATGCTGGTTCACTATATGATACTATGCACTCTGTAGCACTCCAGTTTTTGAAAGAGAACATCCCACACACCCCTGAGATATGTTCGCTTTGCAAGACTGTTAAATCAATTCTTCCAATATACCGGTGCATGGACTGTTGGATACAGATTTGTTCAGAATGCGAACAAGGTGAATCCAGTCACGACCCCTCTCACATGCTTCTCAAAATCAACACGCCTCTCGAATACAGAAATCTTGACGCGAAGAGAAGATATCTCAATACACCAAGCTGGCGGTCAAAGAAAAATAGGGAATTCCATCACAAGTATAAACTGAAGAAACCAAGTCTTGCATTACATACGGATTTTGTCAAAGGTAGTAAAATGCCTGTGGGAGAAAGCGAAGCGCTGATGGAGATGTTTTCACAACTGGTGACTAGACCCTCGGATATTTCTCCAGACGGAAAGAACGATGCCGGTTTTCCTCAGTTTGTTTCAGACAATGGTGTTGATTATAAAGAACTTGTTTGGGGAGTGGTTGACAAAGAGTCGTTTTGTGAGTTGTTCCCGTCTGTCTACTCTAATGACGAATTTTTGAAGGAATTCTTTTTTGCAGTTTACGATACAAAAATGGACGGAGTTATTGATATTCAGGAATTTGTACAGGCTCACATAAACCTAACTTATTCCTATGATCAAAAGAAGTTTTCCCAGGTCATTGGAATTTTATTTTTAGTAGAACACGATGAAGTCAACAATACATTCACCTTCACGCGACCCAATCATTTCATGAAACTTGGTAAGCTAATGAATTTGTTGCGTCGACTTTTGTATTCCTATTATGACATGTCTAAACTTCTATTTGCGGATTCAATTCAACTTCAAAAGCAGCAACAAGCTTTCAAACGACACAATTACAAGCCGACGTCAATGATTTCTCGTCTTACCTCTGATATTTCCACTGCCGGAGAGTTTCGTAGCCCCACACAACAGCTGAATCAGGATATATCCAGTCGCCCAGACGGAGCTGCTACAGACAAGCACTTCATAGCCCACGAAAAGGCACAGAAAGACATTTACTTCTTTGATGATGCAGTGGCACTTAAGACAGATACTAGAATGAAATATGATCCTGTTCCGGTTGACAATGAAACCAATGCCGATGTAGGCGTATTCCAGACAGAAATGGTTGAGATGCAACTAGCGCAGTTGGCAGAGATATTTGGAAATAACATGACGAGAATTGTCAGATCAACGGAAGTTGTAGATGGATTAATAGAAAACAAACAACTGGCAGCATCTTTGGTTGCTTGTCTGGAAGCATCGTTAATCTGATCAATGGACAATTAGCATTGATTATCTTGACAATTTTTCAGGGGTGAAGAACGAAACGTTTAAACGTGAAAGCAGTTGAGGGTTTCCCATCTTCGAGACAAAGATGGAATACATGAATGAAGCGACAGCGCGTCAATTATTTTGTTTTATTAATTTTGTGCCGTTTTGATAACGAAGCTATAATACATACTCTCGATATCTTGAGTTAATATATATTTTTTCTTGGACAGAACAAGTTCTCTGGCTCTATATGGCGTGTTTACTATACGTTGAAACTGTTTCTTAGCCCATTGAAACTGTCAAATCAATCGATATATAACAAATAAGATCTGAAATAGTTTGAATCTAGGACAATACAAAACTCGGTATAATATCATCAGCTCTCCGTATGACTTTGGTGTAAAATGAAAATATTGAAGCCGTGTATTTTGTCAGTTATAGGTACCGTCCGTGAGAAGTTACGATTCTAGATATCACATAGCCGGTTCTGTTCTGGAGTGCATATCCAAACAGAAATGACGTATACACGATGTTAATTTGCCCTTTTTGGCAATAAACAAAACGTAGTTGAGATTCGAATATTGGAAATCAGAGAGTTATTAGTTGGTGTTTTACATGTTGCCGTGGGGTACTTAGTTATTGCAAACAAGGTCAAACATGCTGTCTTTCGCCGATGGTATTTGGATTATAGTTATGCTGCTTCAACAACAGAAATGTACGGCAGGTTTAGTGGGGGAGATGTTGAGTATGCCTGCAAGCATTTCAGAAACCAACACGCATCGCAATAATAGCTTTAGGTTCAATACAAAACCTTTATGTTATAACATATTCAAGTGTATGAACCTAGAATTTCACAGGTGTCGACGGATCATAGCAAAGATGTTTTTACCTTTAGAGGAACTTCTGAGTTCTACTCAAGTTTGATTCATAAGAATGGACCGTGCGCGGTAGCTTTATTCCTTTTATTTCTTTAAATAGAAATTTACTGTCTTCAACTGTGCCGCGCAAATGTCTCCGTTTAGTGTTTATCAGTAGGAAGTAAATTTGTCAACTAAAAGAATCGTGCACTATCAGTACACAGGTAAATGGGTCAAGGTTTCGTATATGCTCTTGAAATGAAATATTCCACTAATTTTCGCGTGTGCAGCTGAATGACAAATTGATGCTAGCCTGAAAATTACGGGCAACTGTCGAGGCATGAAAAGGATTTTACGCACAAGAGCGAGTAGAAAATTGCGATATTTAGTTCGAGAATTTCAAGGGATAACTTATGAGTGATACACACAGTGAACTTTGAGTCCAACAGAACGGACAGACGTTCTGATTTAATATCATACTTTGCCCATTCCGTTTGGAAAGTTTTCAACAATAAAACTCAAAAACAGTTCAAAAGGGTACAAGTGAATTTACTATCTTGTCCGCATGAGTTAAGAAAAGAATTCTTCCTTCCTGAAAAGATTCTCTTGCGAATCGGTACCTTTAGAACTGTCACCAATGATGTAGAAAGTCTTGTTTAACTCGTCCTTGAGGAGAATTACCGGTAAGTGCTTCTGTACGCTTAAGGCTTACTCAATACACCCGAGATCGCGATGTCAAATATTGACATGAATACACGTAACTGCCATAGTGTACAAATGCAGATCAACCGATAATTTCATAATATGAATCTATTAGATAACAACGAAAGTTGCCAATGAATCCCCATATGGCAAAAGAGTTAAAGTTCAATTTCCTATTTTGAAATTCAACACCCACAGGCTGTGGTGCTCAAATTTAATAGAAAAATAAAAGAAAAACACAGCATTTCCGAGTTCTACTTCTAACTCCTTTCATTCTTCTTCCCTTCTACTTTTCGGCAAATTTGCATAATTTTCATTCCTATATAGATTACTTTTGGCGTATAGGAAGGCATAATGTCTAGCACTTATAACGCTTTGAGCCAGTCTCAGCCTATGTCCCAGTCCTCCTCCAGGAGCCGTTCGTCTCACGATTCTGATCGGTCTGATATCTCAACCATACTTGAACAACTCAACTACTCGGCCCAGTCCAACAACACTGGAAAATACACCTCTAATCGTGACTCGTTAGACCTCGACGCAGAAGATGAAGTGAAAGACCTACTTTCTACTAGATCCAGCTCTTCGAAAAAGAAAACAAAGAGAACTCTGATAATTTTGTCTATCATTTCTGTTTTGATATTCGGCTCCGTATTATTGTTTCGTTCAGTTGCCCACAATTCTCAGAAGCACACAGAATCAAAGTCTGCAACTTCGCAGGTCGAAGACGACGGGAAAAGACCCTTCACAATCAGCAGTTGGATGGCCGGGGAGTTAGCCCCTTCCTTCATGACCCTTAATTGGGTGTCACCTGACCCTTCAACTGGCAAGGTACAGCTTTTGGAGGAGTCAAGCGAAGGATACAAACTTGTCAATTGGCCTGACCGTGATAACAAGACCCAGCTGCTGCAGGAAACCGAAAGATTACTCACTTACAATGGAAAGTCATACTTCGTGGGTCATGTGTTTATTAGCGATGACCACAAGAATCTTATTTTGCAAACAAATATCAAGAAAAACTACAGGCATTCTACGTTTTCTAACTACTTTGTTTATAACCTTGAAAATAAGAGTTATTTGCCGATTAGTGGAGATTCTGAAGACTCTATTGCCCTTGCAGCCTGGTCCCCCGATTCTAAGCACATTGCTTTTGTACTCGATAATAATTTATACATTAGAAACATTGAGGAAAAGACTGTGCAAAAGGTTACGCAAGATGGTGGAAAAAATATTTTCTACGGCAGACCAGATTGGGTCTATGAAGAAGAAGTATTTTCTTCGGATACTGCTATGTGGTGGAGTCCTGATGGGAAACACCTAGCCTTCCTAAAATCAAACGAATCTTTAGTTGAAGAGTTTCCCATTCCTTACTTCTTGAGTTCTGTTAGCAAAGTTCATGCCCACAACCATCCTCATCAATACCCCTCAGTTAGCTATCTCAAATATCCCAAACCTGGCACACCCAATCCGTTCGTTAACTTATTAGTATATGAACTGTCATCTGGTAAGACTATTGAGACTAAACTGAACGACGATGATCCAGAAAAGCTTATTACTGAAGTAGTTTGGGCTGGTAACACTGAGTTGATAACTCGTATCACTAACAGAGAAAGTGATTTCCTGAGTATTGCTGTTTACAACACTGAAACTAAAAAGTCAACAATCTCAAGAACAGATGATGTATCTTCCGATGGTGGATGGTTTGAAATCTCTCACAATATGAAATACATTCCTAAAAATGTTGATGAAGGAAGGGAACACAACGGTTATATTGATGTTATTATCAAGGATGGGTACAACCATTTGAGTTATTTCTCGCCAGTTGGTTCCAAGGAACCCAAGGCTGTTTTGACATCTGGTGATTGGGAGGTTGAAGAAGCTGAAATTATTTTCAACAAGAAAACCAACAGAGTTTACTTCACGGCCACCAAGAAGTCATCTGTTGAAAGACATCTGTATAGTGTAAAACTTGACGGTACTGATCTTCAAGCTATCACGGACGAGTCTAAGGATGGTTGGTATACTGTTACTTATTCTTCTAATAACAGATACGCTCTCGTTGATTTCCAAGGGCCTGGCATTCCATGGCAAAAGGTGATTGACTTGGAAGCTGAAAATGTTTGGGAAAGTGCCGTTACTTTGACAGAAAACGATAGACTTGTTCAGAAACTCGAAGAATATAGGTTGCCTACTCCGATATTTTCTCAAATCAAAGTTGCAACTGATAAGAACGGTAAAGATATTTTAGCCAATGTGGTTGAGCATAGACCCCACAATTTTGACGAGAACAAGAAATACCCAGTTCTTTTCTACGTGTATGGTGGTCCAGTCTCTCAAACTGTTGCTAAGAGATTTTCACATGGCTTCACCGAAGTTGTTTCTTCAGTCTTGGATGCAATTGTTGTTACTGTTGATGGTAGAGGTACTGGTTTCATGGGAAGAGAATTCAGATCTGTAGTTAGACAAAACCTTGGGTACTATGAATCTAGGGATCAAATCACAGCTGCCAAACTTTGGGCTAATAAACCATATGTTGACGCGTCTAAGATTGCAATTTGGGGTTGGTCGTATGGAGGTTTCACTACGTTGAAAACTCTGGAAACAGATGCTGGAGAGACTTTCAGCTATGGTATGGCTGTTGCTCCCGTTACTGACTGGAGTTTCTACGACTCGATCTACACCGAAAGATATATGAAGACCCCAGACCATAATCCAGATGGATTCAGATCCAGTGCAATTAGAAATGTTACTCATTTGGCAGAAGCCAAACGTTTCTTGGTTATGCATGGTACTGGCGATGACAATGTGCATTTCCAGAATACGCTGGTACTTTTGGATAGCCTTGATTTGGCTAATGTTAAGAACTACGATGTCCATGTGTTCCCTGATAGTGATCATAGTATCATGTTCCACAATGCCAATAAGATAGTATATGGAAGGTTGCTTAGATGGATTGGCAAAGCATTTGCGGGAGAGTACGAGAAGGATGAATTTTACGAGTAACTGGAGGAATAGATTTTGAGGGAGGTTCACTTTGTTAGTTTTTTTGGAATGAGCTGTGAAAATAAGTACTTAGTATACCCTTTTCCTTTTTACAACCATATTTGTTTTTCTATATTATATACCATAGAATATTCACAAGTTTTTTGATTTTTAATTTGATAATTGTTTTTTAGTCTTTGTTTAATCAATCAAGAAACACTTCTTTCTGGGTTGACAGGCCATGAATTTTATAAATTCATTAAAAGATAACGATATTCTTACGATAATTGGGAAATACAAGAAGCTCAACGTTTGAATATGAAAGTACTGGACTCCAACCCCTTTGCAGTCTATAAATAGACTGTATGCTATCTACAGTACGTCTCCAGATTTAAATATCTACTGGTATGCCTGAGTTCTACTGGGCGCCAGAAACTGAACAGTACGCGGAATCTATAATATATGAAAAAAGTGCCAGGCTTTCTTAGAGGAATTATGGTCTTACGAACTGTATAATATGATTGTTGTTTAAACTTCAGCTAGGAATCAGACAGGTATACAGTGAGATAAAAGTATTCAAGAAGATAAGGTACGTTTTCAACACATGGTAGAGTATATTGTAGTCCCTATCATGACATGAATTCTCCACAACACTCGTAGCACACCCATAGACCAGCTCAAGGACCTGACTCCCACAAATCACACCCACACAACCTGCCATAAACAACATATGCTACAATTCAACCATTCCCACCACCTACACTCTCCAAAATCGCAGTCCTACCAAAGAGCCGTTCGCTCATACTCAGTGCCCGAATCTATGTTACTCTACTAGTCTGCTTTACTGTACGATGGAGTATATATACAGTACACGATGGGACAGGAGGGACGTGGGGTATCCACTGATCAGCATTGCTTTCCCTTTTTCTTTACTCCTTTTTTTGGACAATTGGTCAGAGTGTTCTCCCTATTTTTGTGTATGTCATTCAGATGTTTTTGAATATGTTTATGGCTCGAAGTTTTCGTTTATGGAGCATCGATAATCGTACAAGTTCGATACACATTACGATCAACTTTTCATGAATCAAGACACTTATCTTTCTTCAAAATTACGGACGCCCCGTTTACATTGAATATGGATCGTTTATTTTTGCTATCTGGTAGTAATGTTTTCAGATTTTGTATTATTTTTGCGTATAAGGAGTGGATGCTATGTAGTTAGTTCATGTGCTTAGTTATTTTTAGTTTTTTGATATTTTTCGGTTGTTATTGTTGTCGCTTCAGTTATTCTTTTTCTGTCTCTTATGTGCTGGTTTTAAGGATGTCAATTCGTTCTTCGTATCAGTTCACTAGTAACCTTTATCGTCATATATATCCATGTATACTCATAAAAAAAAGAAAAACTAGAGGAGCAAAAGGAACAACAATTCGGGACATTCGATTTCAGTCTCAGGAACCCAAATATATAAAAACACAGTAGTCTCAACTTTGTATTCCTAATAATGAACGTCTTCTTCTGTCTTATCCCGTTGTCTTCTTGCCCATCTCATTCTTTCAGATCATTGATAATGCTTACCATCAAGACCAAACTCTAGTTCTTCTTCTAGATCGTTGACATCATGGACTAAATTCTCACGTGGTTTAGGAGGCTGATCTTGATATTTGAATTGTTCTTCTGGAATGTCAATTTTCATATTCTGTGCTTGCTGATTTGTATTTTGAGGTCTGCGGACCATTTCTCTAAACTGTTCGACCTCCTTCGCAATCATCTGTCGCATAGACTCCATGTCGTCAACTTCTTCAAATGAAAAATCAAACTCAGTTTCACAAACTGGTTCTTCGCTTGGTTCCCGCCAAATGCGAAGATATGGATGTGCCAATGCCTCGTCAACTGTAATTCTATCCTCTGGATCAAATGTCAGCATTTTCTCAAGTAAATCTAAAGCCTCAGGATTGGCGTTAGGGAAAACTTGTGTAAAAGGAATTTTTTGGAACTTGGGTAATGATCTAACAAAGTCTTGTGCCTTTTGCGAGCCAATACGTTGCAAAGCTTCTTCACTTGGAGTTCCCAAAAACTCTAGAATTAAGCACAATTGATTCACGTAATCTTGACCCTTAAAAAAGGGCTTTCCTGCAAGTAGCTCTGCCAGAATACAACCAACAGACCAAACGTCAATTGCTTTTGTATACCCGCGGAAACTCAACATGATTTCAGGCGCTCGATACCAACGAGTGGCAACATATTCAGTCATAAACCCCGCATCTCGTAGAGGATCGTTAGAGTATCCTCTGGCTAATCCAAAATCGCATATTTTTAATTCACAATCCGCGTTAACTAGCAAATTTCCGGGTTTCAAATCTCGGTGTAAAACATTCGCTGAATGGATGTATTTTAGGCCGACTAACAACTGATATATAAAAGACTGGTAGTGGGCATCGGTCAATGGCTGCTGAGAACGTATAATTTGATGCATGTCACAATCCATTAGCTCTTCATATAGATACACTTCGTTATTGACCATGTCCATATCATAAAGACATGTAATATTTTTATGCCCCCGAAAATGGCTAAGTAGTTTCATTTCTCTTAATGCTCGTTTGCACAAAATCTTTTTCGTAAAGATGTTGGTTAGCTTTTTGATTGCAATTACAGTGGTTGGTTGTTGCGGAGGTTGTTGATTTGGAGGAGGAGTAAACTGTGCCGACACGACAATTCCGTAAGCGCCATGGCCTAGAGATTTTGTTATCTGAAACCGTTTGTCAATTGTAAAATCCTGGCCGGACACTTTATAAGTATGCCTTTCTGATTCTATCATTTTGGTTTTTGTTGGTTTTCGCACACTAACCTGGTCTTTGATTGGATACAGTTCGATACTCCACGAAAATAGAGGCTGTTCAAACCGGGTCTTATCAATGTGTCTTGAACCGTGAGAAGAAGAAAAAAAGTAATACAAAAATCAAAAATCAAAAAATTAATAGCTAGAAGAGAAAAATAAAAGTGGATTATATTTTCTGTTACAAGGATAGTGGCATTCTAAATTTGCTGCCCTTACCCACTTTGGCCAACACAGCATCTAGTTTCACAAGCCAAGTTTAGGCTTATCCAACTTGATTAATGCTCTAAACTACGATAACGATCAACACTTGAAGCGCTCAGGTTACTCTCGCAATGTCTGTGTTGGAAGGACTAGATAAATGGCAAGATGCCTTCATGAAATTTTCCATTCCCGAAATCTCTCAAGCTAATGTTCAATTGCGTCAAACAGTACAAGCTAAAAAAGTAGAGTTACGCTCACTAATTGGAAGCAAAAACCGAGATATTCTCAAAACTGCCGATCTGATTCAGGAACTGAATGTGTTGATACACAAACAGGATGATGCCTTGACAGAACTTTGTATCAAAAACTGGCAGCGCGGGGGTGCCGGAATTCACAAGTTTGAAAAAGACTACTTGCTAAAAGGTGTAGATGTTAATGAAAAGTTTGTCAAAAAAACGTTGGCAATTGTTAAGCGAAAGAAAGATTATGTCACAACTGCACGAGGACTGTGGGTGTCGAAACTGGTGAATACAAATTTGCAGCAGGTCTCGAAACTTGACAGAGAGTTTACAGCGTTTCTGGATGATGCATTTCTGAAAGGTGATAGGGAAACAGTTTCAATTGAAAAATCGACAGATTTGTTTTTTGCGTACGCTATCCACACGCAATCACCTCCCCTAAAAGTTCTTGAAAGGTTTCTTGACGCAAGATTGTCGCATATCGCCAATAAAATCAGCATCACACCATTCGATCAAACTCTGAAACTAATATCCGATGTTTACTCTATTTCGTTTCGCGCATTTCACAAAAATACTATTTCAAAAACTATTAAAACACAATCTGATATTTACTCGTTACTAGATGTTCACGAGTTTCAACCGGAGTTGGAAAAATATACTCGATGGATTTCAGAGGAAATCAAGGGATTGAGAGCTTATCCTCAGCCATGTGCGGAAGGCCCCTCCGATACTAGAAAGGAGTATAAAAAACTAATTGACAAGTTTGGTGCAAATGTTGTTAAATTGTTAGCGGACAACCTTCCTGTCGTTTTCAGCAGAATTAATTCTTTATCAGGCCTTGTTGATTTATTCAATTCGACGCTCAAAACAATCGTGGAGAACCTTAAATCTTTGAAAGTGCTGTATACCTCGGATGACTCGTTTTTCTCGGAAGAATTTCAAAAGTCTTGGACAAGCAAGTTTAACGAACTGACGGCGACACAAGTTCATAGTTTGTTAGACGTAAAGCAAACACTATCTTTACTACAATCTCAGCTACAAGAGGGTGATCTAGAAAACACTTTGGAATCGGATTTCATTTTTTCTCCGGCATTTGTCACAAGCTTCAAAGATCTCAAAGGTTCTAATTATGCCAACATTCTAACTCGCAGGATAGATGATTTTTGCGCAGGACGAATTGGAGATGTCACAGTGGTTGCGGAATTTTATGAAAATTGGGTACAGAAAATACTTGAAGTACAAAGACAGGTCGAAAAAATACGGCATTTTAAAGATATATTAAGTCTGTCATATTTAGATGACGAAAATGATGATGATGAGGAATTCTGGGTGAGGTCCCAGAAATCAGAAATTACAAAATTAAGCACATATTTTGGCCAACAAATTCACGAACAGCTGATCAAAGTTAGAGGCGAAATTGTACAATTAGTGAAAGAGGTGAATGAAAAATCAGTAACTGCCCGGCAAATCGCTTTGAATATCAGAGCAGTTTTATTGATAGAAAAAGAATTTCAGAAATTACTTGAAGACGAAGGCAAAAACGCACAAACAGACGAATTCGTTGAGGCTATGTTTAAACAACTGGGTGAAGTTGTCCCGGTAGCGAATATTGATCGATTAAACTACGATGTGTTGGTGGAAAATGAAGAGCCAGGGGATATAAGTAAGAAAACAAATGGAAAGGCGGGAGACGAAAAATCCGATGATGCTAAAGCAGATGGCAATGTAAATGAAAGCAGTGCTGATGCTGGTGCAAATAATAACGGAAATGAATTTGACAATAGGAATGTGGATGAGAATCAGAATGAAGAACCAACATTAACGGCCGAACGGCCTTTGTTTCCTTCCACATATATTTCTGAATATTTATCTGAACTAACATCAACGTTGACTGGTATACTAGGAGAAGACGAATTAATATGGAGCCATACCTATTCAGATTTGATCCGAATGGCGGTAAAGACCAAGATATTGAAAATCATGGAACCGCTGTGTTCTTCTGATCAAGCTCGGGTTGACTTGCAGTATGCATGTCAACTGTTAGGTGGATCAGAAACGGTTGAAACTTCAGATAGGATTAAGTCTGTTGTGAAAAGAACTAGACTTTTATATAGTCCTTTAGCATTATGAATAGATAGAAAAGAAGATATATTTTGTATTAGTGATGTGTATCTTATATTATTCGTTGGCTGATAGAGATGATATAAGAAATCGTTTAGTCACAGCCAGTTTCGCCAATTGACTGTCTTAAACCAAAAACCACGTTCCTAACTTGTGGAAAAATGCAAATCTCTGCTATTTCCAAAAAATACCAGATATATTCGCTTGGACTATGAAGACTCTTTTAGTATAAGGCAGTTCTCATAATTGGCATTTTCAACAGAGATCTTGTAAAACAATTGCTCTAAGCGATATCTTCCCGCAGCCATCGGTAGAAATCAATTTTTGGGACAACACTGAAAGCTCCAAGGAATCTAACATTTTTGTACTTTGATTTCAGTAAGTTTATACGTCCAGTTTACTCGTAGACATTCTGAACAAAATATATCTTTTTTTCGATTTTTTTGTCCTGTGTGATAAACAGTCTATTAAGCAAATAAAGTGGCCTGAAAACATGAGAGATGCTGTAAGCGACTAATGCGAGCTCTGTATCATGACCGCACCATAAGTCGGTGAGCATTCTGTACTTTAAAGCTCAGCTATTTGGAGTAACTCACAGATATACAAAATTTATCATTTGTTCATGAAAGATTCACATCTGAAAAACTTCAGAAAAAGGATGAAAGCTGATCTATGTGCTTTTATGTTTGCTAACACTACACAAAGTATTTCATGCTAAAGCGATAAAGTCAATGGCATTACTTCTTGAACTAGAAGTTACTGGAAATGGAAAGAAAATTACAAAAACGCTTTACCATGTTTTATGGGAATTGTCAAAACTCACAACAAACATACAGTATCTTCAAGTCTAGTAACTTGGGCTACTACAAAATCATGAACCAGATCCGTGAAGCACAATACTTCCATAGCTAAAAACTAGCAGAATAAACGAAAAAATTGTGAATTCCTAAATTCCAAATTCCAATTGTTTAATTTTAAATCTTTTTACCAGAAGTCACCTGATAAATTCCACGTGTAACCCACACTTTTTTTCCATATTGTTATCTGTTTTAAGTTCTATTCGAATAGTATTAACTTTTACATATAAATTGTCACCGACTGTAGTATGGTAATAAAAAATCTAGAACAAAATCAAAACCAAAAAAAAAATCTTCCCAAAACCTTCCTTCCTCCCCCAGCATCACCAATTTTCAACCAATAATGGACGGCAACAACGATGCAGGCGAGCAGCCGTTTTACGTGA
Source organism: Geotrichum australiense (assembly GCA_030563945.1). Lineage (NCBI taxonomy): Eukaryota > Fungi > Ascomycota > Dipodascomycetes > Dipodascales > Dipodascaceae > Geotrichum > Geotrichum australiense. The sequence goes on along the minus strand of JAJMKR010000005.1, from coordinate 190,600 downwards.
ACGCCAAGCAATACCACAGAATTCTAAAGCGTCGAATAGCGCGAGCCAAACTTGAAGAATCGCTAAAAGTGGCCAGAGGCCGACGTCCTTACTTACACGAGAGTCGCCATAAGCATGCAATGAGAAGACCGCGTGGGCAGGGTGGACGGTTCTTGACTGCAAAGGAAATCGCCGAGAGGGAAAGGAAGGAACAGGAGGAAAAGGAGGCTCAGGCGTCGGGGTCGGCCGGGTCGACGGGGTCGGAGAATGGCGCGACGGGCGAGAATGGGCAGAATCAACAACAACAACAGCAGCAGCAGCAGCAACAACAACAACAGCAACAGGAACAGCTGGTGTCGACTTGACAATGATAGATTGTTAACGTCAACATATCAAACAACGAAGAAAGAAAAACAGACTGGAATTTGTTTAATATTCTCTTGGTGGTGCCTTATTTTATATCATATTACTTTGTTTTACTGTTTCACTTTCCTTTCCTTTCATTTATTCATTCTTTATTTATACAACAATACACAACAAATGCACGGGGAAAAGTTGACGTGTGAAGGCCTCCTGACTGACGATGAAGAAATTAACGATTGATGATGATGTGTTTATACGTGGTGGTTGAAGAAGTGCGCCATATTAAGAAGAACCAGAAAAAATAAAAATTCCAAAAAAAAACCAAAAAAAGCTCGACCATATCTGAACCAGAACTAATACTACTACTATATACACGAACAAGAAAAAAACCAAAAAAAGCCCATCAACTTTTTCCCTGCCACCGACCGACATAGATAGATGTCTATATAGTTTATTTACCCTTTGATTTTGTTTTTTGATTTACTACTAATATATTTAATTATATACCACAATGAAACTCTTTTTTATATAATACAAATTGTTGAATTCGTGGGGGACTGATTTTGGGGTGTTTTGCGCGATTCACCGGAGTTTCGAAGTTTTCGTGATTGATGGTTTTTTTCATGTTTTTGACGTGTGAGTCAGGTGTTTGAAATTTAGGTTTATGTTCTAAAGTTTTTGTGTTCAACCAATGAAAACTTCCAATGTGCAAGTACAGTACTGTAAAGTAAAACGGCTCAGCACGGTCTTCTTTCATCGAAAAACGTGGTATTCAAGAATCACAATAATGTTTTTGATTTTGAGATGAAAGGGGCTTTTGAGTTTTTAGCTAAATGGCTGTGGAATCAGATGGTGTGCAGTTAAGAACAATTCGAATTGAGTCTTCAATATGGTTTATCGAATCCGACGTCGTGACTTGTCAGTATTCATGGGTTGTTTCGTAGAATCGACAGACTATGTGATATAAGTATAATATACAAGCTAGTACGGTAATATATCAATCAAAGCAGAAAGTTCCTACGCTTGATCAGCATTTTGAATCGTTTCAAATATATTTAATAGCAATACACACTCTTTTCTTATCCATGATCTATTTCTGTAGTAGATAAAACTTTAGCTGGCTTGATAAGGTATGCAAAATTAACAAGGCTTTTATAACATTGCACAAACCATGGAGATCGGATATGAACCAATATAAATATGATAAAAACTAAACCAAGTATATAATACTATAGATATTTACCAGTATATATAGAAGTTACAGCGGATATGTTAACAATATCTGAACTATAAGCAGTTATAAGAATACACAAATAAACCCCAGATTTCTGATTTTTCAATAACACTATTCAAAAGCTCGACATGAATTGGCGCTTACAGAAGACAAATGATATATTTGTGGCATTGTGCTCTTGAGCAGAGGGTTATCTTAAGTTTGTTTCTCGTCTATATCTGCTCAAACATCAACTCATGTTCCGTATCTTTTGACACTTTATATGACCTATGCTAAAACATCATTTTCTCAAGATGCGAAAGTATATTGCACAGTAAACCTGTATTTTCTACTGAATTTGCACGATAAGCGATCAAAAATTGAAACTAGAGCATATCTAATTTGTTCATCCATGTTCAGCCCTAAAAAATAAAAGTATTAGGATTATATTATGGTTCAAGTTTGTGTATAGATCTTCAAAATTAATGGGACCAAAGTGTGATGCTTATATGAGTGTTTTGTATATACTATCTTGCAGTGAATATCTTTCCCTTCATCAAATTTAGAGCTATTCATAAATGCTTGTATGTTTAAGATAGCCTACTATATCCCATATACAAACAAGTCTTTGATTTGAGCTTTTGTAAAACAGCAAGTAGGCTACTAGTACAAGATATTGTTTAACCATTTGAAGTACACACGGAGCACAAATACTGACTATGGGAATACTCTATCTATAAAGTAACGCTGGAGATAAAGACATTAATTTTTAACCGTTTTCTGTTTTCAAAACTTCAACAGAAACGGCCTTATCATCAATCACTATATATAACTCGTACCGCCATTTCCAAGGCTTTTGGATCAGCTCTAACACGCGTGTCACGTTCTATACCTGCGCTCATTTGGACCCTTTGAATCGGTAAATCTGTTCGAATATTGACCCAAACGCTTATATACTCGTATATAAACTGGTCTTGACGTCGTTTACATTTCACCATTTATTAACCAATACAAACATATACGCTTGTTCAAATAGATAATCTTATAACTGCTTGTACTTAATCTTGTTTCTACGAGACATGCGATGTACACATCTATGTCTTTTTTCAACAAAAAGACATTAACCTTTATAGTCAAAACATTTGTATTGACAGCTATAGAAATTGAGAAAAGGATAAGTCTTATAATATGGTAATAGTTTGTACATATTTCTACTAGCCACCTGCTATTCGATTACAAAAACAAACAATATGATTTTGTACACAGTCTTTTAACAAATGAATTTACCGTATATTAAAAAAGAAGCTTTCCATTTGGGTTCCATCTTTCTCATTTCCCATGTTTTTCTTTTGCACGTACAAAGTTGTGGATGCTTAATTAGAAGGACTTTGCAGACTTTGTGTAAATATATCTATCAGCAACAGATTAAATATTTTGGAAATGTATATTGATTAATGTATTTTTTCACACAATAGTAAAAAAAAGGACGTAAAATTAATAAAAGATCCAGTTGCTAGAACGAAGTTGTTAGCTGCAATGACACTTGACACAAAGCCCTCATCAAATAAAACACTGTTTATAAAAACTGAAGCACCAGACCAAATTACACAAATACCATAAAATCATACTCTCCATCTTCAACACATGCAAGTAAAGCCTTTTACCATACAGTAAAGTAACAAACCAGACATCCAGTACACCAGCCCTCAAAAGTTGGACCACAAACTGTCTGAACAGTTTCAAAGTTACCAAGTATCCAAAAACAAACGTGGCAGATATAAATGTCACCATATACCACCTTAAACTATTGCAACAGCCTTTAAAAAACGGTGACTTTTGGTGATTACAGACTAGCCAAAACGATGTAAATGCACAATTACTGGTAGTGTAGAAAAAAATGGATGCTGAACCACAGCATTTAGAAAACCATTTAAATTCATTATAAATAAGAACAAGAACTAAAGCTATTAGAATCTACCGTTAATATCTGATTTTAAAATGTGGTACATATTATCTATCCGCAAACGTATTCCACTTCCATCTCGTCCATTCTTCCCTCTTCCCATTTCCATCTCTAACAAGCCTATCCACAATTTTATTCCATCATCAAAAGAGTAAACTTTTGATAAGAAGAGGTTTCCAAACATACGTGAATATTAGCACAATAATTCATGTACCGGTATATAAAGAACGCAATTCTTCAAAAAAAGCTTTGATGCAATAGGAGTCGACTACCGCACAACTTCATCAGCATTGGTCTAATGGTATGCCGGTATAATATTATAATTGTCCAAGCCGGTCGCAGTGCAAAAGCATACAAATCGACTCAACACAGTGTACACCAACATCCTTTCTCCAACACCTTAAACTTACCTTCAAACAAACATCACAATCATACATCCCAATATCTAAATCCCTCACAAATTCATAACCTCCAGAACCAACACCAAAACCACAATACCATAATATAATACAATACAATACAACTATCACCACCATCTCAACACCTCACCTCCACCAGTGCCCCATTCATTTCCGTTCCCATACAATCATACAACCTTACAGTACAACATCTTCCAGTCTCCCTTTGGTTCTACGGTTCCAACCTTTTTCGACCAACACACCTGATACAACTACATAAAGATAAATACTAAATTTATCTAAAAGACAACACTTATTCCTGTTTCCCTTTTTATAAATGGCCATGTACTGTACACCATAACGTCCACCAGGTCATGGTCATAGTTGTTATACAGCACGCCAATAACTTGTCTGTCCATTTCTTTAAATCATTGTACAATACTACTGTACGATACCCAATATTTAACCATGTCCAAGTACACATTTAATAAATTTAACCCATCAAATACACCATACCATCTTTCTTACCAAGTTTTGCAACCAACATCTCTCACACAAAAGCTCTTCTAAAACCAGTATTCCAAATCACAGTCCATTTTCCATTTCCCTTCCATCACACACTAGCTTTATCCCATAATCACACTCCCAATACTGTCATAAACTATCATATAACGTTATATACGAAGTTCACGTACCCTTTAGTACCAGGTACACAAATATGTCATAAAGTTTTCCCAACGCTTTATGGCAGTATACTGACTACAGTACGGTATACAACTTTGGCTCAGCTCAGCCCCTTTTTTTCCCCCACACATACATTGATAATATGGAGGACTGCTTTTCCAAATGGGAAACTTTCCAAACAAACCTTTAGTGGAAGATAAATGATCTTGAACAAAAAACTAATAAAAAATGGAGATGAATAACTACCTATCTATGATAAAATTTTAATCTATACGTATGTGTATATCAAATGACTAGACTTATACAATGCTGTTATGGAATGAAGACGACAACAAATTCTTCTCATCTTCATATTGTTGTTGTTGATGATGAGGCTCGTAATAAACATAGCCCTCGCTGGATGATGAACTCGATGAACATGCACTTTCAGATCTATAAAAGTTTTTGCTACTTCCATTTCCAGCAACAAAGTTGTCCTTTCTATACTCGCTCGACCCAGCTAATTTGTTTTTATTATGGTTGTTGGTGGTAGGCAACGCTAGTAACCCACTTCCACTGCCGCTGCTGCTGCTGCTGCAGTCCTGTCTGTCAAAGACATTCCAGTATCTGTAAAGATTTTTCAAAGCTCTGACGCCCCTTGTTAGAGGAACAACTCTCCTGAGCACCTTGATCGCCTGGTACTCGTAGTAAAGCCCTGCACCGACCAAGAAAGCAATTAGGATTATTGCAAGCACGACATGCTCGCCAATCCAAATAATTAGTCTTGCATCAAAGTTGTGCCAGGACGACCCGGGGCTCTCGAAAAACAGCCATTTTGTATGCAGCTCGTGGATGACAGGTGCCAAAATTCGTACTTCGGCCCCAGGCCTTACCGTAGCCGTGCTGGCTGATGTGAAAAACCCAGACGCCGCGCCTAGTGATTTGTAGTATTGATGCCTTATCACACTGAGAAACAGCGGACCGGTCGAATACATGATGGTGAGATAGCTGCTGAACCAGTTGCGGTTGTAGGCTTTGAGATTTTTGATTACTGTCATGAAAAAGGGGTGTCGTGGGACCGAGCCCATAATGTCGTTTGAAACTCCAATGGGGTCAGTTTTGCGTAGCCATGCGGGGACAGTAAGCAAGGGGTCGATTTTGAAATCACAGCCACTGTCGAGGTCAATGTAGACACCGCCAAAGTGATATAAGACAAAGTATCGTAGCGAGTCAGCTCTCATGATGTTGTAAGGGTAGCTGTCGTATGTGCTTAAGAACCAGTTGTATTCCTTTTCGATAAATTCTCTTGCTGATTCATCTGTCCAGAACATATAAGTCCATTCTGGTTCTTTGTGTAGACTTAAAACGCTTTGGTATGTTTCGTTCCACATTTCAGGAACTGAATTGTTTTTGTAGGTTTGGTGAATGATTTTGGGTATTAGCTGTGTTGGGTATTGGGAGTTTGAAGGTGCTGTGGGAGTTGGAGTGGCTATACTTAGAGTGGTTGGTGATGAGATGGTGTTTGATTTACTAGAACTAGCACCAGTATTATGCAAAACTGATTCATCTAGTGGCTGGTGAAATTTCATAGATTCGGTCGTTTGCACAAGTTCAGACTCCAACAAAATTTCAGGATTAAGGTTTTCGTTTATAGCCAGATCTATGACATGCCTGAACCAGTAAAGAATTATTAAGATCAAAGCCAGATTGAAATAGGCCATGATCTTGAGTTCTCGTTTCATTGTTGGTTAGTATCAAAGGAAGAAGGAAAGAAAGAATATACTGAAATAAAACTGAGGTGAACTGAAAGAAATGAATTAGTGAATGAATGAATAAAAATAAAAAAATTATATCCGAGGAAAGGCTGTTTTTGACAAGGTTCGATTTTGTATTGTGTTGTTGAGTCAGAACAAAGATGAAACAATAAGCCTGAAGATTTAAATTAGACGAGATTCCTATAATGCCGGGTCAACGGTGTGAGCTAATGGCATGAATGAAATAGTTCAGAACGGAGGTGTGGGTTTGTGGAGATTTATTCAGTTTTACTCTTTAGCGTTCTAGCTGAGCGGAAGATCAGTGTATTTGCCCTTTACTCGGGGTTTGTATTTGTTGATATTGATATTGATATGCTGGTATGGTATTAGTATAGTATGCTAATATGACTGACGTATTCTAGAAGAGTATTTCACGATATGGAAGTACAGGCTAACGAAACGTTCAAACTACACAGAACAACAACAACAACAGCCAATAAAAAGGAAGTGAAGAAATAAGAAGAAGGAAAGGAATGAACAATAAACAAGAAAATTAATATTATAAATAAAAAAAATACAAATTCATCATTCAGTATATATAACAGTCTACTACATACAGTACGATTGATTAATTGACTGCAATACAAACCAATTCCTTACGTTACGAGTTCAGTAGTAGGTAGGCAAGGAATACCAAGCGCTCACACACAATGTCTCCCCTCTCTGTCCAGCCACGTCCAGTCACCTGCCAAAAATCAAAAAGCAAAAATGAAAAAAAAAACGTGCCAGCCTAGTGGTACCTAAGTATATACAAGAGTACAGTACTGACTAGCATACCGTACTAAAGTTGTACCAAAAGATGGGAGTTAAGAAATAAACTTTAACTTAAAACTATGCACTCTACGTATAGTCAGTGACGTAACACCTATACTAATCTTTAACCCTAAAAATGTCCTTGATAACATGGCCAGTCTGGCTGCACAAAACTTAGCTAAAGAAGTCCCACTGAACATTACCAAAGCAATTCTTCTTTGGAGAGAAAGATTTATTACTACTAAGACTGGGTCCTATTGAATGGTTTCAGCAAATGGATAATTAATATGTTGACAGTTGGATACAAGTTATTGGACATAGCCTAGGATAACTAATTAATTACAAAAAGTAATATAAAACAGTAAAGAAAAGGAGCATGGAAAAAAGTGTCAAGAAAGAAAAAAGGAGGATGAGTTAAGTTAATATCAACCACTAACATAACCTATTATAATATTGTGATCCATAAGTATTATACTACAACGTTCATTCTTGGTCTCACAAAGAAATCCATCTTTCAAAGATTTTGGGGATCAGACAGCCAGCCGAGTGCATGTGCGAAAAACATATGGTTGGTCCCCTTCGGTTAGCCAGTAACTAGCTACAAACCCTTCCTCCCTCCCCAAAAAAGGGACCGCTTTGCGGAAGGAATGATTTCATCACAATTTCTAATAATTATTATAAAATCTATTTCAAAAGATTGACAGGTGTCTATAGAGCGCAAAATGTGTGAATTGATTTTTACGCCGTTATTGTACTTTGACATGCGATAGCAGAGGGTGTTTGATATGTCCACGAATCAATTCATGGTGAAGGTGAGAAAGCTAAACGTGGTTTGTGAAGTTTCGTGGCTCAATATAGATCCTTAAAAAAGAAGACCTTTTTATTCTGGCCATGTTGTGATAGACCTGTACCCATCCGATATCTAAGCTAAGTGTCGGTTTAAATCTACCGGTATGTAAAGAAACAAACTTACATGACATCGTGTTGAGCATACTTTACACTCCATACGCATCTCCATTGTTCAAGTTTACCACCTCTCCACCACCACATCAAGTTCAAGACAATAGCATCACTAAGCAAACTTACCTTAATCACAAGACAACACAAAACAAGGTAATCCCAACTGGCACCACCAGGTCCTCACCGTCGGTCCCTCATGAACGGGTTTTTTCAAATTTACCTTATTAATTTTTATTTTTATTTCCTTGACCTTTGTTTTTTACTTATGACCTCATTCGAGCGCAGCGCCGCAGAGCGTCAGCCCTAGCCTTTAAAATTAATCATTATTACAAGAACTTTTTCTTTATTTCTTTCTTTTCGTTCTTGTACTGTATCTGTACTGTAAAAGAAACCTGAAAGAGATATATATAAATTTTATTGTAGTACTGTAAGTTGACGATATTGTTTGTATGGTTATTAAGGAGTGTGGATATTGTTTTTTTAGCTTGTTGTAGACAGCCGTGCAATAGTAGCTCCCAACGGTTTTAACTGCCGTATCTAGCTCAGCTCCTTACTCTCACACACTGAAGTACAGTAAAAAACACAATCATTTTTTCCCAGTTCAATATACTGTAGTATCTACAGAACATCGTGTCCTAAAAACATTAGCAACCATCACCACAGTTATCAATAAAATAAAAAAAATGAATGAAAATATATCAAATATATACCCATCTATACAATGCTTTTATGAAATACAAATATCAAATATATTTTGAATATTACTATTATCATTTCTGTCCTTGAAATACCGTTGTTGGGGCACAGCCTTCACTGGATGCTGGACAAGAAGATAACCTTCGGGTATAAAAACGGCTCATGCTACTTTATCTTTAAACATCAAAGTCCTCCGTTCTAAACCCTTTTGACGCGTTTTGTCTGTTTTGATTTACCGAAAAAACCAACAGTCCTTCACTGCGGTCCCGCTTGTTGAATACCGACCGATAAATGCTTTTCAAAATTCTGATACCCCTTGTTAGAGGGTTAATTCTTCTCATTGCTTTGATAGCCTGATACTCGTAGTATAGCCCGATACCTACTAGGGATGAAATAAGTATTATAGCAAGCACGACGTGCTCGCCAGTCCAAAGAATAAATTTGGCATCAAAGTTATGCCACGACGAACCGTAGCTATCAAAAAAGATCCATTTCGTGTGCAGCTCACGGATGACGGGTGCCAGAATACGCACTTCGGCTCCAGGCCTTACTGTGGCTGTGCTGGCCGATGAGAAAAGCCCGGACGCTGCACCGAGCGATTTGTAGTATTGGTGTCTGATGTCACTCAAGAACAGCGGGCCGGTCGAGTACATGATGGTGAGGTAGCTGATGAGCCAGTTGCGGTTGTAGGTTTTGAGGTTTTTGATTACAGCCATGAAAAAGGGATGGCGTGGGGCCGAGCCCATAATGTCGTTTGAAACTCCAATAGGATCTGTTTTGCGGAGCCATGCAGGGACAGTGAGCAGGGGGTCCATTTTGAAATCGCAGCCACAGTCGAGGTCGATATAAACACCACCGTAATGATACAGCACAAAGTATCTCAGCACGTCGGATCTCATGATGTTATAGGGGTAGTTGTCGTAGGTGCTTAAGAACCAGTTGTATTCCTTGTCGATGAATTCTCTGGCTGTTTCATCTGTCCAGAACATGTAGGTCCATTCTGGCTCTTTGTGGAGGTTTAAAACGCTTTGGTATGATCTGTTCCACATCTCAGGAACTGAATTGTTTTTGTAAGTTTGGTGAATGATTTTGGGAATTAACTGGGTTGGATATTGTGTGTGAATAGTTATGTTGTCAGGTGAACTGACGATGCTGAAAGAAGTAGCGGAAGATGCATTGATATCGAAATTAGTGTTGGCACTGGAAGTAGCACCATGAGAAATGGAATCACCAAGTGGTTGGTACAATTTCATGGACTCGGTTGTTTGTACCAGTTCAGATTCCAGTAAGATCTCAGGATTGAGGTTTTCGTTTAAGACTAGATCTATGACATGTCTGAACCAGTAAAGAAGTAGAAAGATCAAGGCCAAATTGAGGTAGGCCGTAATTTTGAGTTCACGTTCCATTATCGTTAAGAAATTAATGAGAAATTATATGAACGACAGGAAGATGATCTGAACCCGAATGATGATGAATAAATAACAGGTAACAAAAATAAAAAGAACCTGTTATTGTTTTGTTGATACTCTTGATATATATACAGAAATGGCAACCTGCACTTGAAACAAACAAACAAACAAATGGTCAAGAATAAATAAAGCGTGAAGAAGACAATAATAATGATTTTGTGGAATTGAAGATGTTTTTATACATTTTTTTCACCATATTCCTCCATATATATATATATATATATACGTCACAACATGATCGTATTGTTCTCCTGGTTTAATTGAAAATTTGAATTCAGCACAATCCGATTCAACGAAATTCCCACAAAACAAATTTCAATCAAAACGAATATGTACGTACAATACTTTTTCATTCAACTAGTACAAATTCAACTCAGCCTGACTATGATCACTGCCAAATAAAAATACAAAAAACACTTTTGTACGTAGATAACCACAAACTCCCCCTCTTTCTCCCCCAGGGCACTGACTGACCTGTCACTCAACTCAAACCAAATCAGAAACTTAGCTAAGTATCGCCGTACGTGTGCAATACACTTTGGGCTGTATATAGTAATAATATGCAATTATATACTGTACGCGTGGGATGTGTGTACTCGGTACAGTAAGGCTGTGTACCCTACAAAAAAAAAAAAAAAAAAAAAAAAATTGAAAATTCATTTATTTATTCAAAATTTAATAGAAAAAACAGAGAATTTGATTTAACCAGATTGAGACAATAAATAACGTCCAGAGTAAAAAATATAGCGTTGCCCGGTGCCGCCGGTAATGCCACGCTCTCTCGGCCGCCATCGTCTATCGTTCTAAAACAAAATTTCATTTTTTTATTTTGAACGTGAAAAAACAATAACAACCACAATTATCAGAATCTGATAATAGAAATAATAATTAATCTTTTTCGAGAAAAGACGGTACTTTAGCTAAGTTAGAACAATACCAAAAATAAAAACACAAAACTCAATAAGAATAAGAATAAGAATTTACGTATATAGATTCGTCACTCTTTTTTTCTCTTTCTCAGCGCTTAAACATTACCAGTTCTAGCACACACAAGAATGAAGATAATTGAACACCCGAAGCCATGACACAATACTTATGCCCCAAGCCACCAAGGGCATCCCATCCCCCTTTTGCACCTTGCCTTGTTCTTTCGTTTGAATTCTAATTCTTTTTTTTCCCCCAAAAAAAAACCAGCCGCTTGATGTGTGGGTATAGAGCTCAAACAAAATGACGAAAGGGTCTCCTTAAATGAGTGACTAGATAGTATCTTACCTCACCCGCCTTTGGATTTGAAAAACAAGACTGATATTGAAAGAATCTTTATTTATCTTTTTTGTTATTTTTGGTTCTATCTTGTGTCTCCTAAAGAATAAGAGACACATCATTGCATCGTTTCAGTGATGATGCCATTTTTGAGCTTTATCATAGCCGGTCCCGAACTCGGGTGAGTTGTGCCGGGGAGCGACACATAACCATGAACAAATAAAATAACACATTAAAAATTATACCAAATACACTATGCGTACGTGCAGTACAGCACGTTCTAAAAAGAAACCTCCCCTCCTCTCCTCTCCTCTCCTCGTCTCCGTTTTCATCTCGTACGTACCTTGAAGTCTTATGCAACCTTAAATATATAGCTATATATTGGCTTTAACAATGAGGATACTTTGAAGTCTAATGAGTCGTTATTATTGCGGTATCAATTAAGGGTTTATATTTTATAGAATAATAATAGTGATAGTAACAATTAAAGGTAGTTAATAAGCAATTGACGCTCGCAAACGTTGTCATGTATCAAGCAAGAGTAACAGTGGCCAGTGGTTCTGACAAGGACAATATTATCATTCCTTTACTCAAATTTATTCTTAATATTGGTGAAGTATAACCATAGATATCCAAAGAGTAAAAATGGAGGCTGTGTATGAACACAACTACCAACAAAAGTTAAATGCAATAAATCAGTTTCATCTAAACTCCAATTATTCACAGTTTACAGGACAAGATGGCCAGGATATGTTGTTCCATCGATTTCAGGAGTTGAATACAGTCAAACCCAAACATAAGCATGGCTAATTTTTAAGAAAAAATATGCTTAACTGGTGAATATGCTTTGCTAAAGATTGAGGATTGGGGTATATTTACTATACACACAAAAATTTCAAAATTTCAAAAAAATGCTATACCAGTAGAATATGCTTGCATATATCAATGCTTATGTTTGGGTTTGACTGTATTGTTACCTGATTTGAAGCTACAAACTATCCTTAATATCACTTATCTGGGCTGGCTCTTTTTTAGTACACACAATACTAAAAAGGTGAACGTCTCTACAAAACATATTTCACAAGGTACTATCGATCTTCATCCCACTACAACACCATCTATCAAAGCCAACAACCTCCCAAAACCTTCCATCATCAAGCTTTTTACAAAAAATACTATAGCTCCAGTCGACATCCCAGTTTTCTACTATCCATAAATAAATCTTTTCTCTTGTTTTTGGCAAGGCCAAAGTAGAGCAAGAATACCCAATAAAAAGTGCAAATCAGACAATCGTTCTATATTGAACCCCCCTTGGTCATTATGGCTTTAAGAAAGGCTCAGTTTGTGATGGCTTGATATTTACATAATTACTTTTGTGATTTTAGATTTTTGATAATTGATTCTGTCTATTTATGTTGTGGCTCCTTAAAGGGAATTCATTTTTTTTTTTTTTATTTTTTAATATTTTTTGTTTCTAATATTTTTGTTTTTGATTCCTTCTTTTGATTTTAATTTTTAATTATTATTATTTTTTTTTAAGAAAAACTTTTTTTTGGCCAATTAGAAAGCAGCTTCAGCTTTGATATAGAGACAGACACATAAACTCAGATATAACCAATCTACATCAAATATTGATAATAATCGTGCACTTATAAAAGACAATTCAAACTAAATGTACTCTTGAAAAAAGTATATGGATCACGGAACATATAATACGACACACGTTATATCCATACCACATACAACCCAAGAAGAAAAAAAAAAATGAATTCATTAATGAATAAATAAATAAATAAAAATATAAATACACTCCGTCTAATCTGTTACTTACAGTATTACACATTTCACTCCCCAGATGCATACACCAACTCCCGCTTCTTACTCAACCAGCCTTGGAACCCGGTCTGCTTTCTCGTCTGCCGTCTCTGCGAAGCCAACGAATGCCACGCATGCGACATCATCTCAAGCTCCGATTTCAGTGCCTTAATCTCCATCTTCAGCGTCTCATACCCAGGTCCTCCCGCCTCATCCTCTGTCAGTCCATCATCTCCACCAGCACTTCCCACGCCCACTCCCACGCCCATACCCATATGCGTCAGCGCCGGAGCCGCTTCGCGTCGGCCGGGCCGCGGCGGCGATGTTGGAGTCTTGCTGCCAGCGACCCCTGCTGCTGACGCCAACGACGTCGACAGGACTTCGTAGTGGTCAATCAAGCTTTTTATATCGGACGAGTTGGGCAGCAACGAGGTTGTGTGTTTTGAAGTAGCTTTGAGGTGCAGCAATTCGGCTTTGAGCTCAGTTATGGTGTGCTGCTGGGATGACGCAAGGGCCTGGAGGTTGGCGTTCTCGGTTTGGAGTGCGATCATCTTGTTTGACAGATCGTAGTGCGAGGTACGCAGCTTTTGAAAAGTCTCGAGCTCTTTGGATAGCTCTTTGATTATGTGGTCCTTTTGGATTACTTGAGAGTTGCTGTTGAGCATCTCAAGTTCAAGGTCGGAACTGAAAAGAGAAAAGTACGGGGGCAGTTCGAGTTAGCATGTGGGAAGAAGGATATTGGAATTGAAGTAAAATAGAGGGAAATGTTGGCATACATACATTTGGTTCTCGAGTGTTTGGTTTTTGAGTGTAAGAGATGTTACTTTTTGTCGGATTTCGTGTAAAGAATCCTAGTAAATCACAAATCAATATGTATTAGATCATTTCATTGGCTTAGATGCAAGAAATTCTTTTAGATTTGTACTCACCTCATCTGAAGATGATGTGTGTTTCAGCAATTCCGGTAGTTCCGCTTCGCTATTCTTTCCTACCATCTGTTTTAGTCAGTACCGTAGATCATCATCACAAACAAGCACACAAAACACCTTGACTTGATGTATGCAAATATTCAAACACAGAAACCTACTGGATTAAGTTTCGTCACCAACGGCTCTAGATACTTATCATCAAGCTGCCCAAACAACTCCCCAAAAATATCCCGCTGGTCACATAGCATTGTCAAAATCACGCACTGGAGTCCCATCGTGATTGCACTTTCTTCATCACCACTAGCCAGCAACGATATGTTGATTTGTTCTAGTTCATATTCGGATTTTGCTTTTTCATTGAACTTGGACATTGCATCGACCAATTTGCTTACTAGATCAAACATAGAGACTTCATTAGTACCGCATTAAACCGTAAAGAGTCGGGTATTCACATGTCAATTGAGCCGTGATGATGCCAATCAACAACTTACAAGCTTGTTTCCGTTTCTCAAGGCTATCTTCTTCACCGAGCATGTGCACTTGATCTTTGTAACGCCCAAACTCCTCTCCATCAATCATCTCCAACACACCAACCAGCTTCCTCGGGCACCCGAAATCCGCAACAGTCTCGATCGGGAAGTCCAATTTATTTGCCTACTTACCCCAAACCACCAAAATCCAACACACAAAGTTAGTTCACATCCAAATATTAATATAAAACAACCATAATCAAGAAATTACTGACCCAATGTACAAGCGCATCTGCAATATCCATCGTGTTTTCACTAGTCCACTCGGTGTACAGACAGAACTTGAAATCTCAGCGCATAGAAAAAAAAAAAAGATCCAGGGCTGGATGTTGGTGGGGTATCATGTGATTTTGGACCGGCTGGTATGGTTTGCTTTATGGTGGGGGGGAAGCGCGGTAATGGAGGGAAAGAATCTTGTTTGAAGTGGGTTGTCAGGATATTTGGATGGAAATCTACACGTTAATATAGATCTGCGCAAGAGATATGTGTGAGAGTTGTTGTTTCTGCATTATCAATGAACATTTTAGTGAGGTTTTGGATGTGAAGCTGATTTGGAAACTTGGTATTGTACTGTACGTACACAGTATTCTTGTGAATAGATATTCCGGTCACTTTTTTAGATACAAATAGCTACAGTTCTTACTCATATGTGTATATAAATTTAGAATGATGTGGTTCTGATGTGAGAAGACTGTTTGCTGTTTTCATAGACTCTACTTTACAACGAAATTATAGCTAATATGATAAGGGAGTTATAGATGTATAATAGTCCACCAAACCCAATTGTATACATAAATATATTACCAGTTAAACTAAACCACACCATAATGTGCGAGAAAAATGGCGTAAAGCAACTTGTATACAAACATATATTCATATTTATTGAGTGTACTCTAAAAGATTTATATGGAACAAGTGTCATACATTTTGTTTCCCCCACCTTAATCGCTATCACTATCACTATCACTCTGCAAATCCTCCAACTCAGGCATAGGCACCGTCAATATACAAGCCAGCCCCGAGTACGAGTCCAGCTCTTTCCCAGCCTCATGCATATGAGAAAACTCCACCACCTTGCCTCCGATATTCTTTACATTCCTAATCAGCTCTTCATAATGCAACCGTTCCTCCGGGTCTTCCGATTTACTCAGCGTCGTGCTAATCATAAGCGTCTTCACAACTCCAAGCTCAATTGCCGCCGCAACATGCGTGGGTCCGTACCATGCCTTGTCTGGATTCACGTCAAGCAGCCTGAAGAACTCCGCTAACAGCTCGGTCTGTTCCGAGAACCTTGTGTTTTGTAAAACCTTCCTTGCCTCCGGTGTTTTTAGCGCTTCCTGCAGTCCGTTGATATGCCCGTTTGACGACTTGACGACGACAAACGATTTAAGTCTTCGCAAAATCTCTTCGTCTTTTGTAACAGCCGAGTACGACGTAATGTATTTCTTGAACCCTTCTGCGACGAACCCGGGGGACGCAAGAACGACCACTTTCAGCTTGGTCATGTCGAAGTGGCGTTTCATAGAGCGGTAGATTTGCTCGTAGAACTTTTCAATGGCGGTGTCGCGTTTGGTGGATTTGGGGACTTGCACGTTTTTCTTTGGAATGGACTTTTCGACTCGGACCATTAGATGGGTCATGTTTTCGGTGAGAAGACAGATGTTCGCGAGACCTTCTTCCATGACTATGGCGCCCACCTCGGCTCGGTATTCAGGCTTGGTCAGGTTGAAAAGCTCTTTGATCGTGTCTTCGTCCCATTCGTCTTTCATTACATAGAACTTTCGTTTCAGAACTAACGGGATGGTAAGGAATGAGTTCTTCGTTGCGTATTCCGAGTCGTCTAAGGTGATACCTTTAACTCTTATCTCACCATCCTGTGGCGACTCCATTTTCTTTGATTCGACTTTGATCAATGTGTAAAACCATATTTTTTCATTCGACTTCCCTGCACCGGCTCTACCGCCTCCGTCCGTATCATGCTTTTTGCTCATGGCGCGGCGTTGGGCCGACCCATGGAGAACGTCTCCTTGTCTGAGAAGATTGTACACGAACCAGACATCTTCCGAGTCTTCCATAGTCATCCAAGCGCCCTGCTTGCCGTCTACTTTGAATAGTTTGACGTCTTTCATTGTTATTAGTTAGTACTGCAAGAGATGTTGGTAAAAGCCGGGATTTCAGCTTTTTTTCAAATTTCGGTTTTGAGTGTGTGCTTTCGGGGATTTCAGTTTCAATTTTTTTTTTGTTTAAACTTTGGATCAACCAAGAAAATTCTTTCTATTTATAAAAGGATTTACCACTCACTTCATTAGCTGCACATGTATAGAGCTAATTCTATGAGATGACTGGTCTAAATAGAGGGTTAAATCTCGAAGGTTGTTTACTCGTCCTGACCACCTTTACAGATTTGCTATATGAAGTACCAGTAAATTACACAAAAACTTGTGCCATCTTATATTTATTGTGTCCGTGGTAGATAATTTTTAATATTAATTTGGCAGGGCACAAAACTTCTATGAATTCTGTTGTCTGGGAGTACTTTTTGAGTTAGCTGATTCTGACTTTTCAGTAATAGTTAGAGTCGACAGTCATATAAACCACCAATGTTAGGTATCTCAAGAGGTCTTTCATCCTAAATCTAGACGTTTTCTTCAATGTCAGAGAAAACCATATTACTTCCACTGGATATCTCTTTGAATGGTCATCCCGATTTTCCAGAATGAGGTTTGAATCTTCGAGACTATGTTCAGTTCTCTAACTAATGATTAACTCCCAACTGACAAGTTAATCCTGTACCTTAACTAACCATCAAAATATTTGCAATTGAAAAGACGAAATTAATGCATTAAACTATATTATAATCATGGATACATGTGTCTACGAACATATACTTTTGCTTCTATCTAAAAAATCATAACAAGTGCAGAATCTATAATCATCATCATAAATGAGGTTTTACTCACCAGTTTGTCAGGTCCAGATCTTCTGCTTCAGCCTCTCCAAACAAACTGCTCTTGGTAACTCCAGTTATTTCCTCTTGAGACGGTTCCCATGATGTATTGTTCGCTTCAAGAATGTCTTTATGATGAGTTTTCAAGAATTCGATAATAAGCTTGTTGATTTCTGAAAATTCTAGCAAGAAAGCATCGTGACCTTCGGGCGATTTGATTTCTTCAAGTCTCGCATTGGGAATGTTATGGGCCAGTTTTTCTTGTTCCGAGAATGTGAATAAACCGTCAGATGAAATACCGATAACTAAGGTAGGCTGTTTGATCATTGCTAAAGCCTTTTCAACATCGTCACCTCTGCCTCTCGATACATCATGTGAGTCCAGCTTTCTGGTAATTGAAATATAACAATTGGCATCAAATCTTTTAACAAACTTGTCGGCCTGGTATCGGAGATAACTCTGTGCTGTGAAAAAAGTTTGAGGTTTTTTGATATTCTTGTTGCTTAATTTGGAGCTTGCACTTGTCGTGCTATCGTTACTGTCAGTGCTGTCACTCCGTGTTAATTTCAATTTTCTTCCCTGTTGATGCCCTTGATTGTGAATTAACCATCGCTCTTCTGATGGGCTTGCAGGTGCTCTCAGTACCTCAGATCCTGCTGTCAGACCGCCATCTCCCAATTTCACACCCTTGTGTTTTGTAGGATCCGGAAGATTTCTTCCGAACTTTGCCTCGAAACTGTTTCTCGATCTGTAAGTCAGCATAGCAGCCATTCTTGCAGCTCCCAATCCAACAATAGGAGGATCATCAAACGTGTAATATCCATCGTTATATTTAGGATCAGAATATATTGACTGTCTTTGGGTTTCGCCCCATGAAATACCCCAGGCGCTATGGCTGGCACATGTTGCTAAGGGGACTATAGATCGCACGTAATCAGGTCCAAAATATGCATATTCAAGAACTAACATTCCGCCCATAGAGCCTCCAATCACGACCGCAATACTCTTGATACCCAGGTCGTCTAATACCATTTTGTGAATTTGAACGTCGTCTTTGACTGTAACTAATGGAAATTCTGGGCCATAGTATTCTCCAGTTTCACTGTCTTTTGTACATGGAGAGGCTGATCCGTAAGGCGAGCCCAAACTATTCAAACAAATGATGAAAAACTTTGTGGGATCAAAGGCCTTTCCTGGTCCCAAAAGAGGACCCCACCAGTCTGCTACATCAGCAGAACCTGTTAGAGCATGGCAGATAACCATGACATTGTCCTTAGTCTCATTCAGACTCCCCCAAGTTTTGTAGGCAACTGGAAAGTTATACAAGACATCGCCAGATTCAAGTGTATATTCGGGTAACCGAGTTATTACTTGGTTCTGTACTAAACTCGCAAACGGATTTTCAGATTCTTCCGAGATTATCTCATATGTCATTGTGTATATGCTGGATTAGTGTTCGTGAAGGGTTGTGTATATTTGTGTGAACTGACTTGACCTGACCTGACCTGCAATTGATACTGATGAAAAGAGGAAAGGAAATGATTTTCATTTTTGAGAACATCGTTATCGAGTGCCCTACGCTACCTCACTCCGCACATTATTTGATGCATATAACAACAGTGACTAATTCGGAATTCCATGCTATCATGGAAATGCTTGAATTACGAGTTTTCACGTGCATCCGCATATAACTTTCATATTTTTTCAGATGTGCTAATATATCTGTCAGCGCAATGTAATATGATACAAAATATTATGTCAGTTGGGACTTTTAGACGGGGCTTGAAAATTTAGTTGGGACAACAAGAAAATTCAAAAAAATTTAGGTCTGCACCTAAATTTGGGTAATATCACATGACTGTGATTAAACTTCGTACCGCATATTGTATGCGCGTATATGCTCTGTATACTCATGAGGCCTTGTGGAAATAATCCAGCTTAGCATAGCATAGCGATACTTACCACAGTACTGAATTATCCACTTTTCATTCATCTCCTACGAGGCTCTTAGGAAATCTGATAAATGTCGGACTAATTAGACTGCTTGCGGAATCTATCAAACAATGCCACCAAACACACAATGTATAATTACGATTGAGAACAAAACGTCAGACGAGGGCTTCAACAAGATCAGCAAGTGTGTGAAAAATCACAACTTCCCAATAAAAGTTCAGATCGTGGTACCCACGGAGAGTTTGAGGGAGATTGAATGGCCGGAACCTGAAATATATTTCCATGCAAAGTGTCCCATGAAAGTATTTCTGAAAGGTCCTTTTTTACCGTTGATCAAAAGCCTGTCTCTTGTCTCAATCACAAACCTCGCGTATGAAAGTAGCTATGCGATCAAAAACGGAAACCTTTATCTGTCACTTGACAAGGATACATTCGAAGCTGCTGGTATCACAGGAACGTTCAAAAAACCTCAGCGGCGTCACAACGGCGTTGACAAATATACAAAGAAGTACTCCCTAGAACTGCTTGATGTAGCAAACGGAAAGAGTATAAAACGATCATTTGAAGAGAGACTGGTGGACCCTATAGAGTTTAGATTCAAACTAGATGACATCAATAAAGAACAATTTGAGCAAATCACACAGTATTTGGAAGAAAATCAGGTCAAATACACATGCGAAAATCCATTAAAGGTGGAAGATGACTACAAAGATATTGACCCAAATATTCCAATATTTGAAGTTCCATCGGATGAGTACAAATTAGAGGATTTGAAGGAGCAAGAGTTATATCGGAAAGAAGTGATTCAAGAATGGGCGTTGAATATTGAAGAATGGAGTAGTATTATATCTTTGGGTTCCAACGTTGTAGCCACCACACACAAATTTGATCCGTATATTTCTTCATATGCCCCAGCGTTTACTACAAGCAATACAAATCCAGCTCAACTGTCAGTTATAACATGGACTGGGCTTTTTTCAAGTAACTTTGTTGAAAAGGTGTTTGGTGCATTACAAAAGCTTCCCTCTTGGGCGATCATGACTGTCCATGGGTTTGAAGACACGCCAGTTTCATGGAAAGATAGAATTAATACGCCAATGACTGGGGGTCAGAATCATTACACTATTGCTCAACTTTCAGACAAGACAAATTATTTATTGCTAGAAATTATAGATGGTGGAAGTGTCTGAAACAGGCAGAAATATTTTGCTAAAGCTATATAGAACTAACGCATAACGACAAGACGTATAAATGTGTGGCAATGCAATTAAAAATGTGCTATAAATTTATTAGTTATTTCTGCTATTTTGCTTTATTTTTGCTACTCCTCCCCAACTGGATTGAACGCTAGTGTATGCCTATTTGCTCAAAAAACTGATGGGGTTTTATGAGCTTAGTTTTCTGTATCATTATATATAAATTCTCTATAAATTTCGAATCTGCCAATTAGACACACTCCTTCTGTCCGTATTTACAGTAATACATTGTGTAGATATTTGAATATATGTATAGATATGTGAATATATAGACACTAGCAACCTTTTTGTCTAGTTGTTTGAGTACATTCCCATCAACTTTTGTCAAATCGTCACGAAAGTACTTACAGAGATGTTAGGACAAAACCTTGAAGTATTTTTGTAAAAACTGATTATATAAATTTATTATATATACCAACAACTCCAACATTATGTTACTAACAATTAAGATAACAGGTGTATACCGGTTCGAATGAACAATCTTCGTTGCAACGGAGTTCACAATTCTGTGCGTTGTGTTTGAGTGATGGTAGATACTTCGGCACGTTTCTCAATTTCGAGATGCGCTATGGTGGTGCATATACACAGGACATATGACTCAAAGAGCATAAAACTTAGACTTGTATGGATGTATCACAACAGCATGATGCTATGTCCTGTCTCCTGCTATGGTTTGTACTTGCTGACCATTGTAGCCACCGAGCTGCCCTGACGAGGTCTTCTTACCTATTAAAAGCTCCACTTCCCATAGTCTCCAAGTTAAATCAAGCAAAGCGAGCACTACCGAAACTAGATACAAAAAGAAACCGACGATAGCAATTTTTCTCTTCTTCGCATCAGTCGAATGGGGATCAGTTGAATGGGGATCAGTTGGCATTGTATATATGTTTTTTTCGACCATCAAACGTTCGTTGGATCTTGGGTTATAGTACTATTGGAAGAGCAAATATAAGTATGGGGTTTTTGATAATACTCAGGAGAGAATATAAGCGTATAAGAAACGGCGGAATACCAAAGGAGTTGACCAACAAGATGATAGTAACTAACTTGACATAAAATATGATGATAAGGAATTAAAACTAAATAGAAATATGCCTGCTTATATATATATAATATATGTTATAGAAGCTGATTTTTTGTAGAATTTTGAAGTCGTGGCATGTCTTATGGACTTGTTAAAGCACTCGGCCTATATATACCTATACTCATGGTGTGAGAGCGCATGTCAAACGTGCACAGTATAAGTTTAGTACATTATTCGTGGCTAGCATATTAATATTCACGATGCCAATTTGCACTGATGCGCTAAAATAATCACCAAAAATGTTATGCAATTAACCTTTTTTCTCCTAATAATTCGGAAATTTGCTATCAGCTGAAGTATTCTGTATAAGAGAGCAATTGATTAGCAAGTATTTCACTATATTAATCTTCGAATGCGTGCAGTTGTGAAATGGATATAAACTAACTCGTGTGAGACTCCAGCATATACCGACAATAAATATCAAACTGTTTACTTAATTTATGTCTATAACTTCAGGTCCCAATTATGTCCGGTCTTGAGACCTCCACCAGAACCACATATCGCGACTTTGATAGCAGATGTCAAAAGGTCCTCATATAATGTGTCAGATTTGATATTCACGTAAAACTCAGACAAAAGCACCTGGGCCACTTATCAGTAAGTAGAAGCTCGGTTTTATGCAGATTCTTTCTTTCTTTATTTATTTACTTTTCAGAGTTTACATCTGAATCTGAGCGAATCTGAATCTGGTTACTGTCTCAGAATCTGAATTCTTGCGGTTTCCACACGCTGTATGATAACCTGTATTAATGAGGAAGAGTGCATTCCTTCCTGATTTCCAGTTTGTACTTGACCAAGACAATATGACAGCTGCTAATTAGCTGAATCTACACCAGAAACATCTCTAATGCAGCCAGCTATTTGTTTACTTTTCCTGCCATTGTTAACTATGTGATGCGTGCGTGTGGTTGTGTACCCGTTTAGTCCATTTCAGATTCCACTAGCCGTTTTGGTATTCTTTGGTATGTACTGTATGTATTCCCTTTAAAGTTTATCGCTTTTCCGGATTTCTTTAATTTAACATTTTTGATTGATTTTTTTGTTCTTTCTTCTTCACGCTCGTACATTCTTTCTGCCTACTTGAATACCATATTTTCACTGAAATTCCCCGATTTTGGTGTGCCAGAAGTCATTCCTTCATCATGGCTCTGATACACACATCACTGCTCAAGGTGCTACAAGTGATTGTGCCCACACATGCCACACAATATATGAACTCAGACGCTTTCAGGATAAAGGACGTTTCGCAGGCCGAAAATCCGCTGGACCCTTGCGCAGATAGTCTCAATTTGCTATTCAGTTTTTTCGATGAATCGACCCAAACTTTGTCGAACCTATATTTTGAATCCGAAATAAGAACACTTTATCGCAACAAAAGACTAGTCGATGATATCTGCTCCGGCTTGACCGAATCAAACAAAGTTTTTGACCGACTTATGGAGGTCCTCGAGGGGGTCAAAGAGAATGTGTGCTCAAAATCTACAAATAATCTGAAACCTTCAACAACGAAAGGACCTTCTATGACACGATATCTACAACAAAATGCCGATTGTAATGAACGAAACGCTAGATTTCAGCTGGTAGCAAACCGATTAAAAGACGGAATCAACGAGTGGAACTCCGTACATAAATCAGCACTGAACGTAAAAGAACGCATATCGGTTGCTGCTGAATGGGTTGAGTTTCAGGAAGTGATATTAAAAGATATCGATAACGAACTCAATATATGCTGTGAAATGCTCAAGAGTTTTCCCGAACCTTCATCGACAACTGTAAAGAATCCCAAGCAATCGAGTATGGACATATTTCAATTACACATAATTCAAAATAAGCTGAAACACGTAAGGGCAAGTCTTGACTTTCTCCCTATGCGACTAGAAATCTTGGAGGTAAAACTGCAGAACTCATTCCCACAGGCAATACTGGTTTTAAGAGAACGTTATGAACAATCAAACTCAACTCTACTAAAAATATCGAAATCCGTTGAATCTATCGCAAATGAAAGTGGGAATAACTCGTTTTTTAATGTTCTTCAGTCCCTGTGTCTAGAAGTGAATCAACTTTTAGTTTTAACCGAACGATCCTTAGATGAAACCATATCTCATGTCAAAGAAGTAACTTCTTGTTTTCAAATCTTACTCAGGGCATCTAACAATAATCTTTTGCCTTCACCACTGCTGGAGCAGTCGGCAGACCTGCAGACGCGCTGGAAAACTGTTCTTGAAAAGACATCGCTAATTCATTCTGCAGCTGCTTCTAATAACATAATTGCACCTAACAAACGACAGCATATACAACAAACATCAATCTCATCGTCCCTACACAGTCCATCAAATTCACTCTTTTCTCGCACAACATCAGCAGACTCTGCTTTACTACAATACTCACCGCCAATAACACCTGCACCCGTGTTTCATAATTCTGCACTACCATCAACCAGGCACGAAAATTTAGTTTTGAACAATTACCAGTCAAATCACTCTAAGCGTATTTCTACTCCAAATATCATCTCGCATTGCACTATCTCTAATACTGAAATATGTGAGGAAACAACTCAACAGATGCATATTCAACATACTGAACCTCAACTCGAAAATAAGCCAGATAACGATGGAAAAACAATGTTTGAATTTACTGACGCCCCCGAAACATTGAACCAAGATATTCCAAATTCTTTGGAAAGTGATGGAAATTGCGATCAACCTTTTTCTAGTATAGATGAGTCTTTTGTCTCACAGAATACCGATTTCGATACGACGCCAGAAACGACTAACGATAACGGTGAATTGTCTTTTCAAGAGGACTACATGCCTAAAATTGAAGAGCCTCCAAAAGTAGCTAAATACAAAGTCAAGATCAAACGTGTAGTTGACACAACGTGTCCTGCACCTAGCTTAAGTCCAGCTCCAAGTATTAAAGCCGATACTGTGATAGCGACTGCCACCCCTCCTGTGAAGGAACGACGAAATTCCGTAATTTCATTAAAAAGAAATCTGTCAATTTCTAAATGGAAAGAAACTGTTTCGAGACTCTCCCTAATTCTCCCTACAATGGATTGTGAGGAAAACGAAATCACTCCTCCCGATCTTAGAATTCGAGAATTGGAGAAAGAAATTGTTGCATCTACGAGCGAAATTGTTGAAAACATACCGGATTCTAGGCCGAAATATATAAAGCAACGCAAACTAGTCGTCAAGAACCAAAAGACAATATCACTTGAAGAGCCAACTCCTTCTTCTCGATGTGAGGCTATTTCTTCTACTCAAGAGGCTGTTTCCTCTTCCAAGAAAGAAACAATTTCTTCTTCTCCAAAAGAGGCTATCATTTCTCAAAAAGAAAAATCTCTTCCTGCTCAAATAAACCTTGATGTATCAACTTCCGAATCCAATGAGCCCAGAGTAGCACGTACACACTCAAAGAAAAACCACATTTCAGATCCCAACATTATCGTCGTTAAAAGAGAAAAGTCACGTCTACTAAAGGAACGAGAAAAACAAAAAGAGGATATGAAGGTAAAAGTTGTGGAAAGCATGGAACCCGACGGTCTAACACATTTTGTCCCGACGAACGAACCGCAAGATGAAGAGGCCAATGTCAATACAGATACCGCCATAAAACAGAAGCAAGTAGTTCGAAAAAAATCTTCAAAGCTGGATCTCAACAAACCTCTTCCGGTCCCAGGAAACCAGTCTATTTATGACGCAAGGAAAATCAATCAGGAGGAGTTGTTTGACTGGGAAACTAATTGGGACAAATATGCCAAAGCGCAATTCAAGAGGAGCAAACGTGTGCTTGGTGTTAAAACTTGATGACTTATGATTTATATTTATTGACTGTTTACGGTGTGTTTGTTTGTGATTATTTATTTATTTATCTATTCTTGTATTATTTATTTATTTCCATAATATTTTATTTTATTTTTATTTCTGACAGGTCTATTTAATAATAATGAAAAATGTCTAATTTATTTTTATTTTTGGTATTGGGGGTTTCGTTGTTAGGGAAGTGAGACAATATATATATGTGAAATTGGGGTCTGGTCTTCTTGTCAAAGTGGAGGTTTATACTTGCTTTTAGTGGCAACTTTATGTCTTGTGGATCGTGAAGTTGCCAGACGGTGTGCTTTATATATATCGCACAATTGGAATAAATTTACTTGACGACTAATTTCAATAACACACGGCCCTGGAGAAGTTTAAATGTCTAGCAAATTGCAAGAAATTTGTAAAATAAATATGCTAAATTGTATATATAATTCTATAAATCTACTGTCCTCCGCCCTGTTCAGCCAAAGCTTCTCTTCCAGCCTCTTCCAGCTCCTCAATCCCCAGTCCCACCTCATCCTTCGATACACTTTTTCTCACTTCATGAGCCAAGCTCCTCAGAACCTCATCACTAGCTGTCTGAACCCACGAACAATAATCATCGACCCAGATCCTATTATACACAAAATACCCTTCACCTCCCGTTTCCAGAATCTTCCTAGTCATCAACAGCTGTCTCAATACCATTCGCTTGCCCATCCGCAAAATTTCGTATACGTCTTGAACCACTTTTTGCGATAGCTCCCAGTGGCGATAAAGTGGAAAGGATATGGAACGGATCACGCAAGATTTGAGAATGGCCGCAACGGTGGTGTAGCTGTCGTCGAGAGCGGCAATGAGTGGGTTGAGCTTGCTGATTGTCCATGCCGATTCAACTGTTGGATCGTCAAGAGTGGTCCGAGAATCGTAGCACATTGCAAAAAGAAAGCCTACTAACCCCACGTAGGTTCTTTTAACATTGTTCAGAATGTATTCTTTCTGGGGAAGTTTGGTAGACATGACTAGACGTTCTTCTTCTGTCAGTTCGATGGGTAGCTTTTTCTCATAAGCCTCGTTAGACTGTGTCTTGTAGGATATTAGTTCTGATATATTAGGATTATCAAAAAGGTCTGCAAGGTAGTAGTCACCATCAAAAGCAAGCGCCTCAAGTTGCTCTCTAAACGCAGCCCGTTCGCCTGCAACAGATTTTTCTGGCTCGGGGTATTCATTAACATCAGCACCGCCTGAAGCAATGGCAACACCAATAAATGAACTGTAACCTTGATTGAATCCGTACTTCGGGTCTCCCAAATTTAGCCCTTCCTCGGGCATTGTCTGCTCAATTTCCCAATCAAACTTTTCTGCTTCATGTTGGATCTGTGCCAGCCGGTCGTTCTGAGTTTCTGAATCCATTTCTTGGATTAGAGGGCCTGAGGATTGAGGTTTTGCTCTAGCAAGCAGAGTCGAGATCATATCCAAGCCTTCCCAAAGCCCTTCTTCTTGTTTCCAAGCTGTAACGTTGACTTTGCCGGATCCGGCGTCATAGGAAACCTTTGGTTTGAAATCATCGTCTTCTACGGCCTTTTCATCTTCTTCGGAAATCAGAATACCGGGTAATCGTAGACGAAGGTAGTAGGGTGTCATGTGGAATATAAAAAGACTCTCAACGATCTGGAACTCAAGTTCACGTGTGGAACTTCTGATAGAAGGAGTGTCTATGGATATAACAACATCTTTTTCAGTCTGTGATATCTGGAACCGTGGTGTAATCATATTGACAGCTATGTTCTGAAAAGGTTCGAAATATAATGTAGGAATAAGCTTTCTTCTGGGAATATGCAGAAATCGTCGGGAAGTCGATTAGAATTTTTGGCTGCGCCAGGGCCCAAACAAAAAAGTCCCAATGATCATTTCTAACTTTTTTTCTCCCAATCTTGAAATTTCATTACTTGGAAAAGCACTTGTGAAAAGAACTCCATAATTCTAAATAATACAAGTCAAAAAGATGACAGAAGTTGCACCAAGACGACGGTTTGTAGGAAGAAGAAACCATGATACTTCATCGGTTAACACTATTACAGTCGATGAAAAGTCAGATAAAAGTTTAATACACAAGAAAAGTGAGTAGACTGATTTGAGTCTGATGATTTTGCATCTTTTCTAACTTTAGCAATAGAACCAGCACGACCTAATAGAATAGTGAATCAGATTCCGGATGATATCTTGAACGACGAAGAACTGAACAAAGCTATAGCCATTCTGCCATCGAACTATAACTTTGAGATCCACAAGTCAGTGTGGCACATCAGAAAATCAGGGTCTAAAAGAGTTGCGTTACAGTTACCCGAAGGTCTTTTGATTTACGCATGTGTCATCTCTGACATCCTCGAGCAGTTTTGTGGAGTTGATACAGTTGTCATGGGAGATGTGACGTATGGCGCTTGTTGTGTTGATGACTTTACGGCTATCGCACTAGGTTGTGATTTCATGATTCATTATGCGCATTCTTGTCTTGTTCCAGTCGATGTAACGAAGATCAAAGTACTTTACGTTTTTGTAACTATCAACATTGACACTACGCACTTAATTAATACTCTAACACACAATTTCGCTCACGGAACCCGACTGGCACTTGTTTCTACGATTCAGTTTAATCCGACGATCCACGAAATACAAGAACCACTTCTTCAGCATGGAATCACCACTCTTACCCCTCAAATCAAACCTCTTTCGAAAGGTGAAGTTTTAGGTTGTACGTCTGCTAAACTTCCTCTCGCTTCAGACGCCAATCCTGACGGCTGGGATGCGATAGTATACGTCGGAGATGGTCGTTTCCATCTCGAATCGGCTATGATTCACAACCCAAACCTTCCAGCCTACAAGTACGACCCATACAACTTAAAGTTCACAATCGAAGAATACGAGCATGCCGAATTGAGTTCTGCACGGAAGCAAGCCGTTGCTGGAGCGCGAGGTGCACGCACCGTTGGTTTAATTTTAGGAGCTCTTGGCCGTCAAGGAAACAACTTAACACTTAAAATGCTTCGTGAAAGGTACGAGAAGCAAAATGTGAACATTGTGCAAGTGGTGTTATCAGAAATATTCCCGGAGAAACTTGCGCAGTTTCAAGATGTTGACTGTTGGGTACAGGTTGCTTGCCCGAGACTTTCTATTGATTGGGGGTACGCTTTCCCGAAACCGCTGTTGACACCGTATGAAGCTATGGTGGCACTGGAGGAAGACAAAACTTGGGATGAGTTGGGGTATTATCCAATGGATTATTATGGAAAAGATGGATATGGTCGGGGTAAAAAGCCTGAACGCGATGTGTAATAACTTTTCAAACAATTTTATCTATTCAAAGGAATGTTATTGAACTGAATATTTGCGTTGTCAATATATTTTACTTGCATATACGTATAGGTTGCATCGCTCATATACAATAGATTTTGACATACACACCAAGTCGACACTAGTGAATTTAGTACAGTTCTAAGGAAGGAAAACACATGATATATACGGGTCAGGTTGGCGGCATAGCTTTATGAATTCCATGAACTGTCTTGAAATTTATGTTTATGACTGTATACTATATACTGCAATGAAGCGGGATGTAGAGTTATGACAAATGCTCTATCTACACGTATAGTTATGGTTATTATCAAACTCAGTTAAACTACTATCATACTTACAGTCTATCACAGTTCCTATCTACAGACTAACACCTATTAGAAAAGGCCGTCTAGAACATATTTAAAAATTTGAAAGTTTCTATATTAATAAGTTTTCTCTATGTGACTTGTCAAGCGTCAATTTTCAAGAACTAATGCTGCATAAAAAAAGCATAGCTTCTTTTTACAACTAGCCTCTGGTGTCGTTCAAACAATAAACGAAAAGTATGTATCTATATAGTGTGTTCAGGTGCGGAATTTTGCTAAGCATTCTAGTCAATCTTCTAATTTGCGAACCAATTACCAGTACTGCCTGCTAGCGGCCACGTTTAATATAGCAACTATTCCATTGACACGTCGTACGCATGTAGTTTGGAACCCCGGCCTGGTAAATTTCCGTAATCACAATTACATACAGCCTAAAAGTGTAGCCAGTAGTCTCACTTTTAGAGTTTTTAGTATGATCAAGAACTTTTTACTTTGCTAGAGCATAGAATTATCTCTGAGTGGAAATTAGAATGCTATTGCAATTGTTGATCGGTACAAGCACTCGGTCTCTTGAGGTAAGTCAATTTAATTTTTACATAACCCGACAGAAGAGTTCTATATAGAATAAAACCATTGCTGCAATCAGTTCAACCATCCCAAGTTGCCTCTCCCTCACTTCAGGGACTATTGTTTCCTCGTCGGAATTGTTTTCAGAAATATTGTCAAAAATGCCTTCAGAAGTGCTTTCGGAGATGTTATCAGAAATTTCATCAGGAATAGTATCAGGAATATTATCAAAAATACCATCTGGAATAGTATTAGGAACATTATCAAAATTGTTGTCTGTTTCGCTGTCTTCAGAGCTTTCATCATCCATTACTAGCAGAGGTTCCGCATTGCCAAATGAATTTCGACGTGAGAAAAATCTATCTTCGTACACTTGTTGCTCTTCGTTGTCCGATACTGAAGTGTTAGAGCTTAAACAGTCGTAGACACTCCTGTCGCTTGTGTCAGTCATTTCTGTATCGTATGAATGAACGTCCTGCCATGCCGGTCGTGGTATGCGCTCGTGTAGGTTGTTTTCTTGTCGGACGTTTTCGTGTAAAAAATTTTCTCGCAGAATGGTTTGCTGTCTTATAGCTTCTAGTCGCATGCGTTCACGTCTGATATGCTCCCGCAGAATTATTTCTCGGCGTATGCTTGCTAGTATAATCCTTTCTTGACGTATATGCTCCCGTAGGAGGTCATCTATCTGTAAGGTTTCCTCATGCCTTTCTTCAGACCGCGTGTCTTTTTCCTGGTCAGTTCCAAATGGTCTGCTCCTCCCTATAGTAGGGCCAGTATGGCCATTCTCAGAATTTGGCGCATCTGCTCTCCTGCCATAAAAAATATGCCTACAAGAATTCCTCAAAGTATTGGCAAATCTCCAATAAAAAAAGGATTGATGCAGAAGTTCGGGATTATATAGGTTTGCCTCTTCGTCAAAAGTCCATGTAAATTCCCTTGAATGCTGCTCAAAAAACGCTTCTGTATCACTTTCACTTTCTTCTCTTGGAAATGGGTAGGGCGTTGGTATTCTCGCAGGAGGGTTGTTTGGATCATATTCCGGCTGTTGATCAAGTCCTAGCATCTTATCAAGCAAGTCTCTGTGGGTCAATCGCCTAAATTCGTTACTTGGTGAAAGTTTCTCTATAGCCATAGTATTTTAAAATCGCAGGAAACGTTGTTGTCTCAAGAAGGAGGTCCATTTTGAAAATTTCAAAATTATGAAACGCGCTTTTATTATATACGTTTTCTTGATAGAGGTGTAACTATAGGCGCTACTGTGGTTCCAGTAAAACTCAAGAAGAATAGAAAGCAGTTTTTTTAATGGATACATGTACTGCAATAGAAATCTCACAATCTAAGCGATATCTAGGAAAGTGCATCAACAAAACTATAGAATGATGTACTCAAGCTAATGTAGTACTTATATAGAAATGTATTTCACAGTACTTTGAATTCTGGGTTATCAACGCCATACCATCAGTATACATCAGATGTCCGCCGGGCCAGTTTATTAATTGGATACTTATATTCACCGCAACCACGACTGATTAGAATTTCATCTAAGACTCTAAAGACCATCAAAGTCATAGATATATATATATATATATCTTAGTACACTTCATCATTGAGAAGTGTATTAAAAGACTTGGTCTATATTCAACTCAATTGAGCACACTGCCAAAGCATTCTATCACTGTTCAGTACATAGCATAAATTATGCTAGTTGCAAGCAAATACTTCTTGGTGCAAAAAAGTTCAATTTTTTATGAACTAGTGCCAGTAAGAAGAACTTATGAAACATTGCTAATTGTGAATAAAAGCCCTTATTTTGCCTAATTTGAATATGAAAAATAGTAAGCGTCTAATACACCTTATTGAATAATTTTACATGCTCATACCATAATTAGATTCTTTTTTCTTGCAACACATACTCACAGCATATTAGGGATCTTTTAACATTCACGCAGTTTTTTTTTTTTTTTTTTTTTTTTTGATAAGTTCTCATGCTTTTGCCAAAGTCAAAGCTCAGTTCATCATTTTTTATTTGTGTTAAATGTTACTCATTTAGTCTTCTAATACACATCTATCGATATAAACTATTTTTCAAGTTCTTGAACTGCACAATATACCATTTTATATTCCTCAAGATGCACGTTCCCGTAAGCGTGCCTATTAAGACCTACCAAATGTCTGATGTAAAGGATACATTTTGATGAAAATAACTTTACATTTATAACCATAGCTGCCTAGAGCATATCATATTTACGTCTATTGAAACCTCTTTAAGCATTTTGCAATCACACAAGCACCAGAACTCCTTCGGATGTTGATACTTAATTGAGAATTGTGCGCAAAACTGATGTACGGAACAATGTATTGGAACAACTCGTAATATCTTTCCTGTAATTTAAATGGGATGGTTCCTGGAAAAAATGTATCGTAAAGAAAGCTTTCAAAAGTCAGCAGTTTAATCATTAGATAAAAATAATTGAGTATCTTGAAATTAAGCAGAAAGAAATCCATTCCCATTTTAGATACCTGCTAAATTTGCTGCTGCGTACACATTCAATACATTTTGTTTATCTGCTAACCCAGATATTCAATTTCGAACAAAAAAATAGCGGACAACTGCAGGCACAGAAAACTGTGTTCAGCTATTAGCGAATATATACCATGAGACAGAACGTTCCAAGGGTACTCCTCAATGCTGAAAGTCTTTATTTGTTTTCGGAATTCTCAGTCACTTAACTGATTACCTGGATTTTAACACCATCTCGCTGTTCGATACTTGGAATACTGAAATTTCATTCTGCTGTTTCTTCTTTTATAAAAGTTGAGCCTTCACGACACTGCTCAATCAGTCTTTATTTGCTAGGGGATAACTTGTGTATCTTTCCCAGTAAGAATGAAGCCTTCCATCTGAACGAATCGGAAATAATTAATTCTAAACATTTTTCCCAAAAAAATTCGACATCAGCAGGACTCGAACCTGCGCGGGTGAAACCCAAAAGATACCCTGAGTACAGAAACCCGTATTCAAGTCTTTCGCCTTAACCACTCGGCCATAATGCCCAACATTAAAAAATAGTATTTTTCTATACATCTTATAGCTGGTCCAGAAAGCTACATTTATGATAAAAGCAAAGTTTATAGTAACAACAAAGAAGTTTTCAAAAACTTTTTTGTTGTAAGCAATCTAAAAAAAGTGGAATGCATCTTTCTGAAGGTCGAAGCTTGAAATTGGACTTTAATCAAGCCAAAACGTTCAAAAACTGGATGTAGAGGACAATAAACTGATTATGAATGAATGAATAGAGTACAGCTGTAGTGGCATTTAGCAGAGTACATCATACCAATCCCAGCCTCTATAACTTATGACGCTGTGACACACACTGTGTATTTTTGGTCAGTTTGAAAATTTGAAGATTGTAACACAGGCTGTGTTGACACTCAAACAATTTATCCATGATATATTCAGCTCGCTGCGACTGCGCACCAACGTTTGTTTGCTTTTAATTTCATACTCGGAGAACGGCGAGATCACTCGAACCGTTTTTCCAAAAAAAAAAAAAAAAAAAAAAGCGATCCACTGGTTGTAGGCCAATCGTGTCGTAGTATCTCGTTTTCTTCAACGTTGAGGATGGCTGGTTATTGAAACCTTGAACGAATAGAGCCTGGAATTACCGGAAGTTTTGTGGAGTTGGGGTAAAGCTTCGGATCGGAGAAACTACCGGAACTTTCTCAACAGGTATCATATTAAGTATGATGATTGCAAATATCTAGTTTTGAAACATGGAGGTTAGGATATTTCGTATTTTGTCGAGGTTGAAGATCGGAGGGTAGAGGTTGGTTATGTTAATTGACAAATTTTAAGAAAATTAATTAGTATTGGTTTCACTAGAGAGTTTTGTAGGTGGTTGGTTACGGAAGAATTGGAGAGTAGGCTGTAAAATTCTGCGATGTATTTGTACTGATTGCTTCTGGGATTTAGATAACAGGATATGGAGATGCAGTTATACAAGTCTGTAAAGCATTTGTTGATTCGTAGCAACTCTTACCTGGATAAACTAGTTCACAGCCCTTGTACACGATTGCACACATTCATGGCATGTCTCATAAAGACATCCCAACAAAGTTGCAGCATCTAGCAAACAAAGCATCACTCAACCCCAGGATGCCTATCCACCGAATACAAAGTACAAACCTTAGACCTTCCATTTTCTTAGAGCTGCCAGATTTTGGAGCTTGTTTGAAAGAACGAACAAATGAGGAGGAGGGGTTAAGATAAAGCGCTGATCTGCATCGTGAGGATCGAACTTTTACTTCCAATATCGTGTTTGGTACTGGCTCACAACTGTACCGGTGGAACTTTGACACACCACTTTCTGCACTTTGCTATATCTGCCTTAGAAGATAAACCTTAATGTCTTAATCGCTACTAGAGCTGCTTTTGCAGTCTTAGGTATCAAGTATTGAGTAACAAGCACTTTATTTAACCTTATTTTTAGTCCATTATGTAGCAGAGTAATTCCCCAGTCTTTTTACTAAGTT
Organism: Geotrichum australiense; assembly: GCA_030563945.1. Classification (NCBI taxonomy): domain Eukaryota; kingdom Fungi; phylum Ascomycota; class Dipodascomycetes; order Dipodascales; family Dipodascaceae; genus Geotrichum; species Geotrichum australiense. The sequence continues at coordinate 155,990 of JAJMKR010000005.1, read as the reverse complement.
TTTAGTATTATTATTTTTTTGGTAATTTTTTGCTCGAGATTTGGGACGTGACTAAAATTAGATTTATTTCCCGTTTTACTTTGGGTGAGAGTAGAAAATTATTTTTTTACGTGATTGTGACACCAATGATCATCCATATATATATTTTTTTCTCGAGATTGCTTCTACGCATAATTTGCATTTGTGATCGCTGTAATCTTCATCAGAAATGTCATAATAAAAACCACAGTGAATTGTATTTCTTTATCCTAATCCTATGGTTCCTGTGTTGGTTTAAAGATGTAATATATAAACGTAGTTGACTAATAAATAAATGAGAATAATAATAATTTAGATAATAAAAGAATCAAAATCTCGGTGAAATCGAGATTTAAAGAACCAAAAGCTGCAAGATTTGCTAAAAAGAGAGATAGGCATCCAATACCTACTTTTAAATATACATTCTCTTAGCACCGCAGCAGTTGCCTTCGTGATGATAATGGTCCTCATCATCATCATCGTCGTCTCTATTTCTTGAAACCTTTTTGCTATCAGGTTTAGCGTTTATTCTTCCCCCAGCAATGCATAATTCCCAAAAAGTGACCAGCACTTGCGCTTCCTCTTCGCCAAACTTTGCGTTTCTTCTAACTCTTCTTACTTCGTTAACAGCTTCACCCACGGTCTTTCCTCGGGTATAAATCAAGTAGCATGCGGCCACCAAAGCACTCATGCCATTGCCGTCCTCACAGAATACCAAACACTCGACGCGACCATTGGAAGCAGCCTGGCATAAGCAAATGGTCTCACAGATTTTAAAAAGTTGGGAGACTCGGGCAACTCGCACATTGGGGTCGTAGGTCAAACAACGGTAAATGGGTGAATTGGCGTAGGTATGAGTGAAAAGTGCGGGAATGTGGGGTGAGAGACAAATAAGAAGTCGAATGCTGGGGTTCAAAGTTAAGAATTGGGTATCTCGAAGAAGGGTCATGGAACCGATGTGGAACCCGGGGAGAAGAAGAGAACTTCCAGAATCCGCTGAAGGTTCGTATGAAGAAGGAAGATGGTTGATATCATGAGACTGAATGGGAATTGGAGAGTACATGGTGATATAAGAATTTGCGAGATATATATATATATTTTTTTTTCTGTTGGTAAATGGTGTGCACACAGCGCTTGATAGAATGAAATTTGCAGGTTGCCCCAAAAAAAAGGTTATCAAATGATGAATTGATTGAGTGGGTAGCTGATGAATTTATCAGTTGAAAGAATAGCGATTAGTTTGTAGGTTTTCTTTTAGAATTCCGTTGTTTTGTGTAGACTTCCAGTAGTCTTAAGCCCAATTAATATTAACCTGAGACTGTCAAAGTCCTTGTATCCGATACTATGTGTTATTAGATGAATATCAACCCAAAAAATCGACAATGAGTTTAGATATTAGTATAGAGTGAGAAGAATAAATTCAAATCCAAAGAATATTTCACAAAAATAATCGTCTGTCCGAATTCAAAAAATATTGAAAAAGTGAGAAACAGTAATGAAAAGATAAATAAAGAAAAAAGAATCTCTAATATGAAGGATTAATATAATTTTTTGTGAAAAAAAATAAAAAAATATAAAAAAGAGAAAAAAAAAGTGGAAAATTTCAGGTCTAAGTAGTTTTTCACACATCACGTGGATACGCACATAAAACTTGTAGACTCTTGCATATAGTACATGGCATATAGACCTAAACAATCTTAAACCGCTGCAGGCATTCTCAAAATAAAAAAGCTGCAGTTGATATACAGTACCGTCTGTACTATGGTGGCTGAAGTGCAGAAAAATGCGTTCCCTTGTATTGGTGCGTATATTGAGTACCAGCTTAATGTGCCAAACAGTGATAGAAATTACTGAGAATCTAGATAGAACCAGTTGTTGAGACCTTGAGACAAAGGGCAATAATTCACGTACTGCACGCTAATAGTGTGCCAATCAAAAATGTCTAGCATCCTAAGATATTTTGCTGATATTGCTAGCTGCATCAAATTGCTTGCTACACTTTTTTTGTCCAGCTAAATTTAAAATGAAATTGCTCTATAATTTGTGCTCATTTTATCTGAACTTGATTTCCAAAGGGTACCAATACACATGAATACAGACATCTTTCTAAGTTTTTTACCTTATGAAATTTTGCCTGATATATGGATGTTGTGCTAGTCTTGCTATTTTTTGCTGTTATTTAGCAGCTCAACATTTAAAACATTATTTGACTTTTACCAGTATGGGTAGTTAGTTATTGACGAAGCTATTTCATATCCTGCTAGAAGCATTAATTATGCACAACCTTCTGCGCATATACCCATTCAATTTTTTCTGCAATTTCTACGCAATATATAAACATGATTTATGGATCCGAAACTGATATGAGCAGATTAGCCCATCCAGAAGACTTTTTGAGTGCACTGAACTCGGCTCCAGATTCTGAAACCATTGCCTGCCGTTATATCCCGTCAAGTTTCATTAAATTTTGTCGTCCATTTCACCATTTACCCGCCTTGACTGTCCTAGCCACTTTCGGGGTTTTACAATAATAACATAAACCACAACACTTGAGCTAATTCTTTCAAAGTCCCAAGTTATATGCATGTCGCAGTTCATTAAAAGTCTTAAGTTTTGAAGCGTATGAAACATTAACTACAAACTATCCTTCAAAGAAGAGTCGCGAGGCTCGAGACACAAAAGAATTGCATCCAGTACCACTTACGTACAGTGCAACAAGTCTGTCTCCGGTCGGGCTGCACGTCGATAGAGCACATAATCATGCGTACGAGACAAACACGACTGATATCCTTAACCATATACCACGATGCATTCGCTTTCCACGGTCGATTCGTTGTAGCTTGTATTCCGCACCACCTTACCTAGGGTCCAACGTGTGCCTCCACCCCACAGTCTTATAGGCTCAAAGTTGTGTCTAGCTTGTTTACAATACACAGTTACAAACAATCAATTATTCATCCCCAACATTTAATAATACTGGCAAATCTGAACTTTTTTTCTTCCTCTCCCCTCCATTTTGTTCATCGCCACACTGAAAACTTGTCACGTATCGGTTTGGAACAATTCTTAGCACAGTTTCTCAAAAATGCTTCTTTTACGCTCAACTAGATTGATGGCTCGCCCAGTTCTTGGGTCATTGCTGCTTGCAACGCTCACGGCACAATACAACAAGCAGCCCATCCGCAATGAAGTCGCGATTCCTCGCCAACAGCCTGTCATTCGCAGTCAGCAAAAGCGCATAAATTACAGAAATCTTACTATTGGAAGCGTCACTGGTACACTTGCTGGGATTTTACTATCGAGAATGTACAAGCTTTTGGCACTTCTCTCGGTGGTGGTGTTTGTTGGGTACAAGACGCTAGAGGCACAAGGAATTAAAATTGAAGTTCCGCTCGAAGTGAGAAAAATTTGGAGTAATTTGGGTGATACAGAGTTCAAACTGTCATTCCTGGCTACGCTGGGGATTGCTGTTTTGCCGATTTAGTTTCGATGTATGTTTAGTAAATAGTCAATCGCTCAATATGACAACTCAGTCGAAGAAGCCTGAAACTAATAGCACAATTTCACTCCCCCTCAGCCAAACATTCATGTAAACTTTAGAAGATGCAAATCAATACAGTTGAATACACCACAATGACGTCTCCGCCGCATGTCAATGCCTTTGTTTATGCACAAATTTTTGCTGTGGTGAATATGTCAAATGTCATAAGACTTAAGTATGTCAATAAATATTCTAGATAATATATTTGTAGTATGTTACTAATCATGATTATAAATGATTTGTGCTTCCGCTTTACAAAGGCACACAGAAAACAAAATGAAATATTCAGTAAATCTTCTCAAGATTGAATCATGATAGTTAGCGAGTAGCCAAACACAATCACCACAAGCGATCCAAAATGGCATCACAAAATCCAGTTCAATTCAGTACATCCAATCTTACATTTACATTTGATCCATTTCTCAAATCTGAACACAGGTTTGGTCTCGATCCAACCCGACCGATATGCCGATACTACGACAAGGGCCACTGTCCCAACGGCAAATCGTGCCCTGACAAGCACATCCATCCATCGTATTCCAATAAAATCGTGTGTAAGCACTGGCTCCGTGGCCTGTGCAAAAAGGGCGACGCTTGCGAGTTTTTACACGAGTACAATCTGCGAAAAATGCCTGAATGCCAATTCTATACCCGCAACGGGTTCTGCACGCAACTGCCTGAATGTCTATATCTGCATGTGGACCCAATGTCGAAGATACCAAGGTGTCCGAACTACGAAAAAGGCTTTTGCAAAGCTGGACCGGATTGCCCGAAAAGACACGTTAGAGAGGTGTTCTGTGCAAGGTACCTGAAAGGATTTTGCCCGCTAGGGCTGGAGTGTCCGGAGAAACACCCGAAATTTGTCGGGATCACAGATGCTATGCGAATTACTGTGGATGAAAATTTGAGAAAGAGGGTGAAGGAACTGGAAAAAATGCTGGAAGGTAATATGCCAGAGAAATCAGAGAAGGATGAGGAAGGTGGAGATAAGAAGGAAGAAGGAGGAGAGGAAAATGGAACGGAAGAGAAAGACGAAGGAGCTGAGAACGAAACAGAAAAGAATGAAGAAGTTGATGGTGACAGTATAAACGCAGATCCAGCACCAGCACCAGCACCAGCTGAAGAAGCAAAGGAAGGTGAGAATGGCGTGCATGCATCGGTGAGTAGCGAATCCGAGGATTCGAAAGCTCTGAAAAACGGAAATATCCAAAATGAAAAATCGCCATCTCCAGAGGATAACGGACCCGAAACAAGCTCATAATTGCATATTGTACTAGACAAATTGACAGTCGTTTGAAATGCTGTTTTTCTGAAGTCGATTCATCATTATTAGATTTTTGATAATATTATTTATATGTAAAGCATTATGTTTGTATAGTCTTTTAGTTGTTTTAATCAAATCATTTTCATAGAAAGCTAGCAACTTTATATATTTTATTATAACCACGTTCGTTAGTTCTATCGCAATCACCGAGTTACAAATTTTCATAACTGTCATCAAGACTATAATGTTAGGTTTCAATATTGTCTTAGAGGTACAGTATGGTGTAAAACGTTATGTCCACTTTAGTTGAGTGTACCGTGTAATAGTTTTGTAGAAATTCTTGTATAACTTTTTTCTTAAGATGAGTGTGTAGAATAAGTCTTAGAAGATATCGGCACTCTGTTTGAGCTTAACAGAGTGTCTTTAATAGAGTCGTAGAGTCAAAAACTTCCCTAATATGACTTGGATTTCAAGTTTTGAATTTTTCAGTTTGTCTTGTTTCGAGGTCAATAGCTTGCAAACGCCGCTACAAGAGGAACGTTAAACAAACGATTTTTCCAAAACCGAAGCAGAAGCTTGGTCACTAGCTCATTTATATGCTGTTGCAACATATCTCACAGTTTTACTAGTTATAGCTCCAAGAACACTTTTTGTTATTGAAGCTGTCAGATTTACTGGAATATTGTTAATGGTGTACAGGGCATACACTTCACGCATGCACCCCAATATTTTACAATTATTCAAGACAGGTTATTCACACAAAACTGTGGATATAATTGAAGTAAATTTATTGCCGGGGCAAAGTATACCCGGCAGTAGGTAAGGCCATGTTGATAACTCTTACATGTGTTGTAAGTTTGGCAACATGATGATTTACATCTGCAAAGACCATACTATTGTTTCAGTCTGCTGTATTCGACTATAAGCACATCAAGATACTTCTCAAGAAAAGCTACGACTTATTTATTGTATAGTCTTAGTCGACAATGATAAATATATAATATATAGTTCCAAATTGATTGGAAAATATACATTATGCCAATAACTTGGTTTTGATATGGCAAATTTGTGGTGAATACCTTCCCTCATACTAGATATGATAAATATAAGATCATTTTGTAGACAATTAAAATTGGTTTGTTATAATATCATCTACAAAAGCTTTTAGTATTGTGTACTGCTTTTCTGTTTATATGGCTGGAGATTATTTGTTAAGCTTCACAAGTGCTTCAAATATTATCGGCTGCTTTACTGCTCTAGTGGCGTTTAGTCTGCCTCATAGTATTAGGCCCAATCTCAAAGAGATAGACCCGTAGCTGTATTCTACTTCTGGCACATTATAACTCAAGATACATGACAAAAGCTGTTCAAACGATCCAATGTTAATCAGCACTTGCTCGTATTTATGACTCACCCAAAAAGTTCCATGCTTTCAGGAATACGCAGCCTCTTGTTTTCACTATTCAAAATCCTTTGAAGACATTGCAAACTGGTTACACGTTTTAACATCAACAAGATATTAGATACGAATGCGGTGGAGCAGAAACTATATCATACACTCTGTCTGAGTGCAGCAACTATGAGGCTCATGGGCCTTTACAAAACGTTTCTTCAGAACTTGATATTAGTAATTCGTTACATCCTGGCAAAGGACTTAACCCAGTCATTAAGTTCTTATCCTTTAACCAGGCTGTAGCTCGGCGATAAGTTCTGTGGCTCTTCTGGCCCTATGTGTTTGTTGTAAGGATTTTCTCGTTACTAAATGTGGCATTAAAATCACTTAGATAAAAGCAGTTTTTCCTTTGAACCTGAAAATAAATGAAGTTTACTACGAGCACAATTGGCAGCGACAAATTACAAAAGTATTCATACAACAGTAACGCACGAGATTGTGAGCCTCGTCGCAACGCAGATTGTTTGGTTTTATTACTGAACCACATTTATAGGTTGTCTTTATTGCATTTCACACTATCGATATTTGTATGTTATTTATTAGTTAAATTTTTAGTTATTTGACATAGGGCAATAAACTGATTATGAATGAAAAATAAACAAAAGCTCTTTATATGCAGTGTTGGCGGTTTCCACTTAACTATCTATTTACATCTAGTTAACATCGCCCTTTCAAACCAACCTGTGCAGTGAATATGAATACTCTGCCTGTGAATGTCATTTGGGGGAACCAGCTGCTTTAAGTATCAAGTGTTGTATCTTTTTTTGTTAGTATACTTCATTACGAGATGATAATTGGTTGTCAATAATCTGATAACTTTTGCATGGATTCAAAATCAAGCTCTTCACAGTTTCTGAGGAGCTTTTCGTACTAGATATACTATTGTATTTAGCACTCGCGTGTTCAATTGCACGTAAATATCTGCGACGGCCGTTATCTTAGTCGAAGATATATGCTAGAAACAACGGGAGTTTAAAATCTTTATTTTGATAATTGGTTTCATCGAGAGTATCATACGATCCAAGTTCTTGTTACAGCTCCTAGTTATCACATCAAACCTCAAATTTGTTTAACAACTTGCTGAAATGCTATACAATTGCTCTGGTATGAGTAGGAAAAAACATCATATAGCCGTAGAAGATTAAGTGGATGAATACTAGTACATGACATTCGTCCTTAGTATAACAACAGATCGTTTGACTCCAATTGTAATGCATTGGTTCTTTTTCAGTTACCATTATGTTAGATAATTAAGAACATCTAGAAGTCCCCTTTTTTATTCATGTCAGAGCATGGTTTTGGTCCGACTGTTAGTGTCATCTGATCTAGGCCAGCAATTTCTTGGAGGAGCCATTTTAATCGCTTCTCGCGGGGTTGGCTGTTCAACAGTTTGGGGTATCTGATTTCCATAGTTCTTGTTGTAATTCACAACTTACTTAGAAGAAGAAAATTGGCTGACTATTGCTCAAGTTGACCGTGTAATTTCAAGATAGCTGCGAACGGACACGAGTTCAACCAAACTTTGCTCGGTAAAAGTGATTAGTACAGACATTTTCTTTCGTGTTCTATATCTAGCAAAGAATCATTACCCTAGATGTGGGTAAGATGGCTCTTATTATTTTTTTTGTGCTACTATCATGATTGTTTTTTTATTTTTCATTCCGAAGCTCCCTCAAAGTTGAAATACTGCTCTTGAATTACCCATTTCTTCCTAATTGGTTTGCTAGAAACATTCATTACTGAAGAATCGCAGAATTTCTTTGCGCAATACATGTATATGAAGCGGTTATTGTCGTGAGTCAGTGAAGTTGGTATACTTGAAACATTTGAATGAGTTGTTCTCTTTTCATTTTCTGTCTAACAAAACTTGTTGATTAAGTAATTCTCAGCATAAAACGCTGTTCTTTAAACTATTTATACATTGAATCTTTGATTGAAAGTATTAGGACGTGTATAATCTGCATATTTCTATAACAATCGTGTTCGTTTCTGTTTTGATAGTTGGAAGTTCCTGGTATGCGTTTGAGCAAGCCAGTTTCACTTCTAGGTTCTGATGTTTGACTACTCGTTCAGGAAGTTGAATTGAAATTTAATTTACGACCAATTAAAACAGCTAAATCGAACTCGTACACTACGGAGTATAAGCTATAAGTCGGCATTATCTATCCCAGTATACTTTTGTGGTAGAAATTAGATTATGACGTACTGTCCTTCAGCTAAACCCTCTTTACTAGACATATATATTCACTTGTATAGTATACACAAAGCTATGATCTACAGACACTTTTTAGTATTAAACCTACAACCACAAGCTGAAATCTATCAATATCTCGGTTCTTTTAAATACAGAAAGATTGTCTTTCTTAATTTGTATATCAGCACAGTTGCCGAAGAACGTTTCATTCATATAAATCTACCACAACGCAAACTCACAACGAGAACCTGCATTATAACATTGAATATCAGGCTTAACTTTGTTCAAGGCGTCCCTATCTTTTACATTGTTTGATGTAAAAGGTTTGAAAACAAGTCAACTCGCTAACATATTGTACAAACGGACACAAAGAAAACTTCAGCCTTCTTTTTGTCTTCAAAGCGAACATCAAATGTAGGATAGTAAGTGGATGGAGCTGATTGTAGATGACAGGATTGTCCAATAGGTAGACATAGACATTCGGCTAGTTGGGCAGTGCTTTAGACTAAGTAATAGCTATATCTCATAGGATAAGATTTTCAATATAAAGGGCTACAATCAAGGGCATTATGGATATCTAAAGATAAATTTTGGTCATTGTTGGCTTATCGGTTTCTTTTAATGTAGTTTAGTAAATAGTTTACTCATTTTAGAGTCGTTGTCAACTCATGACCTTAAGGCTAGTATTATGAAGGTCCTTGCAAATGCGGAAGCTGTTTTAAAAGGAATATGAGCGTTTCATAGACGCATGATTTAGATTTTCTCAATTTTTCAAAGGAGCAGTTTTCCTTCAGGTGAATATTAAAAAAAGCACCCACAGTTTTTAACCTCCCGTTTAAAGTGTTCAAATAAGCTTTGCACGTAGAGTAGTGTGCATCGTTTAGTTGTTCTGGTATAAACAACTACCGAAATTAGTGAATGACAAACGCTTTAAAAAAGTTATTGCATCTTTAAAACTGATATTACATTTTATTTTATTTTATTTATTTTTTAATGGTTCTGACTTGGTATTATCTTACTTGTATTGTCTAGAATACATCTCATAAACAAAATCTGTTTGCCATATACGCTATTTGACAGTAACATGATTGTCATTCGTTTACAAGTTTTCAGCTTGTTGTATCGAACAGAAACACTTTCAAACAAGTACACCTGATAGATATTTACTTCACTATGATGTAAGAGCTATTAATAGTTAATTTCTCTACTTGAATTCCAAAATAATAACAATCAGCTGAATATCTGTTACTTTCTAAGGATTTTAGTTTTTAGTTCTTTGAAACACCAAGTAGCAAACAAAAAGTTCTGACTTACTCTGACTTTATCAAATTTTGCGAAAATTTTGAGTTATCTTTTGGAGTCAAAACTTATATATGCCATGCTCAGAGCATATTCAACGTTTGTTATTTGAGTTCAAAAAGGTTCTGATAATCGTAGTAAAAATTTGGCAATTCTAGAAATAAGGACTACAAATATTTATGAACGTTTCTTCCAAGTTTTTTGTATTGTATATAAACTAAGTGGGTGCTGTGTAGCAGTTTTTGAAAAACTAGCTGACGGTAAAGTACTTTACAATAGGTTGAAGATTTTCAGATTTGTTTCCCAATATGCGCTATGTGCACTTGAAATAACAAGCGTGATGAACATCATTTACTGAAAAGAGAAGAAAGCTCTCAAATTGAAGATTATTAATGATTATCTCTGTAAACTGTCTGTACACATTAAATTTTGAAATATGTTTAGGTTGTCAATGAGTATCAATAGTTCGGCAGTATTTTCATCTCAGCTTTTAACAATCTTTTGTTATCAAAAGCTTTAGAAACATCTCTAGTTGCAATTCTATTTTAGCAGATCTACAAGCTGCTTAATCCCTATTGAAGCTCATATAAATGCATTCAAATGTTTTATATTACTGTGAAAAGAAGAATTGATTCATTGGTCTAGTTGTACAGCAACACAGATTACTTACATGTCTTAAATTTGACATGATTATAAAATTTCAAAATTTTGGAAAAGTATCATTTTTGGAAATCATTAGAATAGTTGTATTCATATATTTTATGTTGCATACAAGCTACGCACACTGAGAGGCTGGTTCTACTAGATGGTCAGCACTATGATTGGCTTGTTCTCTACCGAAGCATGAACACACTTGCAGGTGTACTATAATTAATTGCAATGATAGCCCAGTTCAAAATAAGTGGTACCGTCTTGCTTCAAAGAATTGAGCTATGTTTACTTGAAGTTATAGAAAAGATGCCACATTGTACAGTAGATACATTATGTTTGGTGGAATCTGATGTGATCGTCTTTTAAACTCCTTCGGGTTCTAAAACTGTGAACAAGAACGCTCGGTAATCAACTAAAGTTCTTTTCCCAATGATGTTCAATGATCTGTTTAGATAATAGTCCAGTTTAGCTTGTACAATCATATCAAAAATTTGCTTGTTGTAACGCAGATTGCGCAGATAGTTTTATTGCTGATAATTCAAGACGTGGTAACTCTGAAATAACGAGTTTATACAGATTTATATAACAGTATCGACTTTCTTCTTAAAGCCAGACATTGCTAAAGTGCCTTTTTCTTCCATGATTTTCATACCGTTTGAGGATCTAATATTGGTGATCTATATGACAACATTCCGTTCAGCAATCTTGATGTATATATGACATTTTACACTTATTAATACAAGTCTTTAATTAAGTCAAATTAACGAAGTATGGTCATCTAGCAAAATATATTTCTCTTTTTGGCCAATTAATGCTTTAAATCAAACATATAAAGTGGATCTCTAGAAAAGAAAGCCCACAGGCTGGTTTTTGGAAAGAAATATTTCTTCCAAAGATTTCTAGTGTCAATGGCGTGAGAAGTGGCATATATTTAGTATATCTTGTCATTTTTGCATGTATGTGCAAGAAAAAAGAAGAGATACAAAGCTGATTTTGCTAAATGTTCTTTGTAGTAAAGCTTGAGGAGCGTTCAATATATTTTCGTTAAATATGAGATATGCTTTTCTCGACATGGTTTTAAGCAGGAGGCACGCTTATACAGTTTTGACAGCACCTTCAATACTATTACGTTCAGCAAGCTTATTCAACATCCAATGTGCAGTAAGTAGCGACTTGCAAAGCATACATAATATTATTGGCATGAGACGGAAAGTGAAAATCGCCCTTCACTGGCGTACAAAGAAGAAAACATTTGAAAATCATTTCTAGATTCAAAGCATGAAAAAATCATATCAATACTTGATTTAATGTTGGTAATAAGTATTGGACTTTTTCAAAAGGGAATACTGCCAACTTTATGATTGTCCGAAGCAGGTATATTTAGATCTGTCTAGATATAGAGCCATTTGAATTTGCAGTAACATGTACTAGTACATTGTTTGAGCTCAACCGCTGTTCACATAAGCAATATGCTAGGGAAAGTGCATTACTGCTCTCAAGCTGTTAAGCTCATTTATTCCCGATAACGGTGTCAATTCTATCGCAATAAGACACTTTTATAGCAGTTTCATGTAGAAGTGTAGAAGCAATGTAGACACGCTTAAAACGACTTTGGTTTACCCTTGGAAAGTGAGATAAACAGATGCGTCAGCATCGAAATGAATATGGACAAGTTGATGTAGTCTTACAGCTGCTAAAGCACTTGAAATTACCCGTTTCGAAAAAATCCCAGTACCTTTTAGCGGTCTGGCTACAAAGAGATTTAATCTAATCTTTGTCGCTTCTAGTAAAAATCTTTAATGTACAAGTAAGCCCTTTGACGTTTAAGTAAGGATGTTAATGTAGTAGCGGGTCCTTAAATGTAGGTGGATGTCCGTTAATGTAAAAGTAAGCTAAATAGGGGTGTACAACGTACGTATTGAACCAGATCTATTACTTTACTTATTTGCAGAACTAAAAAATACCGTGTGAACTATCTGAACAGCCTGTAGCATTTTACGCCTGCTAATATTTAATTGATATTTGTCGAGCACAGATGGGCATTTTTGGGTAAAAAGTCACACCATACAATGCTAAGATCAGCATAAAGAGAATGTTTAAACTGGTTCAATAAGCTGTGATATCGCGAATATTATGTTTACCCAGAATCGGAGGATTATTAAATCGTAGTCGCCCTAATGTACAGTAATGTATTTAGTGAGAAAGAATATTGTATCTGTGAATACAGAAGGAAATATACTTAATGTAGGTGTCATGCCATATTCTAGGTTATCTACAAGTGTTTAGCCTAGTTGGAGATTTTCAAAAAAATTAGCCCAAACGCGTGCATCGCGCAAAGAATATGCTGAACAAGGAAAGTGTTTTTTGGATGCTTTGTTGTTAATCTGTTCTGATAAAAAATAATTGAAGAAAGTAACAGTTAGAAATAGGGAAATATTATGCTCAACTGCTAAATTACTCTAATGGAGCCAGTTAATATGCATCTCTCAATATTGCACTAAATACTTTTTAGATACAGAATATAGGCATCTTGTGTTGAATCTACATTTCTACCCAAATATACATGCAATAAACTAATTTATTACACTGATTTCATATTACACGCCTCCTACTTTTATCTTCTTAATCTCAATATACTCCGTGGTCCCTTGAGGAAACTTTTGGCTTTTCATACCGTAGGGCGGAGGCATACAGGTGCATTAGTAGGGAAAAAAACTTACGACCACCAAACTTGAATTTGAACAGAGCCTTACAGATGTTACCAACCAACTGTACCAAATGCATCTAGAATGGTATAACAAGGACATATTGGTTCTCACAATTTTTTAAGTACACTTTTAGATTATTTCCAGTTAATATGCCAGTAGTAGAAAAAACGCAGCGCTCTTATGCAAATGGCACTTCCTACTTCAACGGAAAAGATTCATAATCGATATCTTCAAGCTCACTCTTATGTTGAATATCATAGCATACTATACATCCGAAATAGCTAACAAGAAAACAATATAAATTAGCTCATGATTCTATTTCGTTAATACACACATCTTATAATTATTAACCTGCCATTTTTGTTTGTTTTGTTGCAGCTGGATATATTGTCATGCTGTAGTCAACAAATTAGTCTACTTCTAAACTGAGCTTAGTATAAAGTGGAAAGTATACAACTTTTCAAAGTAGAATGCTGTACAAAACTGACTATCATCAACAAATAAGTGACGCTGAAAACACAACGATAGAGGGAATATAATTGAAAATTGAATCCTTTTTTGCAACTGACGAGCTTTGTTTGAAGTATTTGGTGTCTGCATTTAGAACTGTTTATGGTGATTGTGTAAATCTTGTCGAGTTTTATTACACAGATGGTACAGTAGATATATATGAATGAGGTAAATAGTCCGATGTTGGCGAAGATCATTGACTAAATGGTAAATATTTTGATGAGAGCTACCTCAAAAATAATTTCCACCGATATGTATTATTAAGATCTATTAAGGGTAGGTCCTTGATAACTGTACCCAGCATTACTAAGTTTCTTCTGAATTCTGTCTTTAAACAGCTTGTCGTGTAGAGTATGCGGACTGTTTTGTTTTGGAATATCAAGCTAAACTGCCATAAGCAAAAGGGGAAAGATGATTCCTGAATATTCCAAAGAATTTATTATACGGAGAACAAGTTACAGTTTCAGTAAAAAATACATCAGGGTCTATTTAAATCTTATGTCCGTGTCAATACGACACGGCTATATAGTACGGACTTACGGGCTTTGGTATGGATGAATCAAAAACTCAAATTAAAACACAAAACCTTCTTGTATTTTACCGCTATTGCAGAATCTATTGATTGTAGAGGCAACAAATACTGAAGTGTGTGTGTTAGAACAATATACCGACAGCCAGTGGTGGAGAATAACTATTCATCCTTCTATGTGAAGGCAACCCATTTTGATGGCCAAATAGCTTGAGTATATTGCAACATGCTCGACTCGCTCAATATGCTGGGAAAAAAGAGCAAGTTTTTAGATTACCGTGGGTATTCAGGAATTGTGCCGTTTCTAGTTCATGATTCAGTCTTAATTTGCATGTCGTCCAGTAAGAAAACGTCGGAAGGCAACACGAGAAAAGATCTTGAGTTGCACGAGAGTTTAGATTGGTAAACTGCTAAGACAACATCATCCATAATTATTCTAGCTTAAAGACACCTTTTTAGTTCTATCGTTGAAAAGCGACTAATTATGTCAAAAGTCTGTCATTTACATGCCAGTTAACGTCTAAAATAGTCAAAGTACTGCACTACTAGTAGAAAGGTTCCAGTTATATCTCACTGTCTCTATCACTCAAAAACCTGCTTTAACTCCACATTCTAATCATGTTTTGATGCTGAGCTCGTTGGAACAAAACTAATGAAATAGGCAACTCAAGAAAGAACACGATAACATATTTTGTTATTTGTAAAATTTCATTTGCGATGAAAATACATCAACATTAAGCTGAGATGTTTACGACTTCTATGGATATACTTGCCAAAGGTTTGAACTTAACAGTGGCTTGAGTGCATGAGAGTGTAAGTGTGGGTCTAAGTTTAGGTGCATAATAACGGAACCTAGGAGTCAAATGTGTAAGGAGGTGGAACTTCATGAAAGGCTTTTGAGTAAAAAAAGAGTATCTCAGTGAAACGCAAAATAGAGAATCACAAATATTGATATGGTACTAGTTGATTTGTTTCTATTGTTAGTTAATACGTTCTCGAAGCGCTATAGCTCATCACTATGAAAGCACTTTCAGCATAGTCAAAGCTTTCAAATGTTGTTTTTATTGGTATGTTTCCACAACATCTGTCCATACTTTTAATTATTGTTGTAATTGGCTTTCTTACCTATCCCTTACTTCGCATTGTGAGATAAAAACTTATGTATATCCACTCACTTGATATACAAAAGTGCAAATACTTGATGCATTAGGAATCGACTTTATTATTTTAGATACCAAAGCATGCTGTACATATAGATCTAAAATCATGTTCGCCACTACCTATCTCATGGACAAGTTGCAAGGTGTGACTTGAAAGTTCATCATGGCTACAGAATCAATACGGTCATATTTTCGTGACCAGGTATTATTTCGCGTTTCACCTGCGTATGCAGCTTCTGCAATCCCACTATCAGTTACATTGACAGGATTTAATTTTATCCACTCGTATTTTAAAACACTTACCGCGCATACTACGTAAATTTATAAGCTTTGATGTGAAAAATATATTGGGGTGAGTTTATGTCAAAGCTCTGCGGTGATTTTCTATATATCGATATTTCGTTGTAAAAAATTAGTTGTGAAATTAATGAAGCTATTGTTTTGGTATCATTCTGGTATTTTGAGCTGATTATTTTGAATGCAATGTAGTCGAAGCCGTCAATTATTTTACTTTTTCAAAATAGCCACGATTATATCTATAGTTCGATTTAGGCGATGCTCACAACTTTTTGTTGAATTGGAAGCCAATATCTCCCAGAAAATCTATGCGGCACAATATATATCTACCAAATGTATCAATGCTTATTCATACACAACATTCCTTTGAAATTAAAAGAGAATGGAAAGCTAAAGATAATTTATGGCAAGTTTCTATGGTTTTTAATTTTAGCCAAGATGATTCGTACTGCATTTTACTTTTGGAAAGTATGAAGATGATCTTAGCGGACTAATAAGAGGTGATGAATACTAATGCCTCAATATATTAAGTTTTAGCATAAGAGCTCTTTGTTCATGTAGTTTTTCAATTTGCAAAATGAATAGACAACAGAAAAGCTCAGTCCATCTATACAGACTGTACATCTTGTTTTCTTAATATCTGGTGATAGTAGTTGGATGGCGGGTCAAAGCTTTTTGTCTGGAGGATCAAGATGCAAAAGATTAGGCTATCAATAAAAGTAGTATACCAAAATGAGTTTTTCAAAATCGTTTCATTGTTGTGTATAACTAAAAATTTAGAGATTCAAATGAGTTCTTCCAAAGCAGTCATATATACACCACTTCTATAATATAGACTATGTCTATAATGTGGTTCATTGCCGGGAAATCGTTTAGCACATAGCTAAGGGTGTGCATAACTACTAAAAGCTTATACGACACCTGTAGAGAAAACTGATGTAGCTGGAAGCCAAAAACTAGAGGCAAACAGCGCCGAGTCTTCAATTTTCTGAGAAAAAAGGTTTACTCCTGAACTGAAAAGTGCGAGCTTGCAGGAAATCTTTGAAAAGTTGAGTCGGCACGTCATACAGATTAACTGCGCAAAACAGGTCCTTATTGGGTATAAATATATTATATGAATTGTTTGACTTGTTCCAATGGCTGTATATAAAAGTTGGGGTGTAGCTAAAACTGATATGGTGTATGTAGATATGTTTGTGGTATAACGATGTGTATGGATACTAACACCTACCCAAGAAGAAACAAAAGCTGGATGCTTTGATAATTGTAGCCATTTCCTTGAATAAAAAAGTAAAAGTTAACCAAGAATACTGTGTTATTAGACAAACAATATCATCACTAATATTCTTGCAGTTTTTTAGTGTTCTCAGCCTGTAAAATTTGATAGTACGTTGTGACGTTCTGTGTCTAAAAGATTGAGGATTCCAATATAACACTTCTCACAATAACCCTCTAAATTTCCGCGCGCCTTCAAAAATGTATCTAATAGTGTAAAATCTACTTATCAGGAAACTTACAATTCTGCAAGGCTTCATCATCCCCAGATTGTTTAACGAATCTATTTTGATTAATTGTGTTTCGTTAGTTGAATGCTAACTCTTTGTTTTCAAGACCACATGTGTGTGATTTTGAGTGTTGAGGCTTGCACAACAGACTAAGCAGTCAGTTCTTGGTTGGTGCTAATTGAATGTAGCCACTGAATGTGAATTCAACCCCGCCTTATTTCGGTTACTCAAATGACTTTTGAGTTTTTGAGCTGGTCGCCAAACGCTTTCAAAAATAACTTTGGGAAATGTTTAAAAGTTGACGTAGTGGTTTTACTTGGAAAAAGAGAAATATGTGATTGCTGGCAACCTAATATAATTGCTAGTGAACAAACATGATCCGATTTTGTATTAAGCATATTCACATTATCTTATCCGCTGGAGCAAGGCATATATATGCTACGTTATCTTGTAAATTCGATTTTAAATGGCTTTAAAACAAACAGTTTTAGCGTTTTTAAAGCAAGCCGTTCTAACGGCCAAATGAAATTCAGTTTTGATAGTACACATACTGTACGTACGATCCTGTAAGCTATGTCAATTGGTCATCCTTTTAGCCTAAAACTATGTCAGTATTATAGTTTAAATCAAGCTACGATATCATCGTAAAAAAGTAAACAGTCTCAAAACACACTTCAGATTGTCCTTTTATGCCCTTCTACACAAGGATGTTTTTAAATCTCTTGAAATGTTTATCCTTTGATCTAAGTAAGCGTATATTGGAGTTAGTTTGCAAAGTCTAACAGTCATCTTGAAAGAAAAATTACTTTATTGGGATAATGTATAAGAAGGTTGATTTTAGCAAGCTATTCAAGAATAATCTAAACCCCGATATAATTAGCTTAAAGCACAATATATTGACTGATCAGTAAAATAGTTTAGTGTTCGTTGGATTTAATGGCAACCTGGTTTGACCCATTCTTTTCCCCGTTTTCCCGTTGAATTCAAGTTATCAGGGAGGTGAGATGATATGAGGTTGTACGATATGTGTGGTGCATATTTGATGAGCCTTTATACAATCTCATGCCTTTCAAAATGCAACAAACCTATATTTTGGAGAAAGATATAAGTGTGTGATCGACAAAGCCTATAAAATATCGCAGAACTACTACATACTTTCCGCATACACAAATTGCATAGTTGGTTGGCCAGCTCTACTCAAATACTCACGTCATTTTTGCCCACTTACAATTCCTGAGTGAAGGACCCTACATTTCGGGCATGTGGGTGGAGTGAGGGATAAAATCAGAAGTACACACGTTAGACCCTGTCTTTATCAGTATGACGTTTCAAAGTCGATGCCGTCAATAAACTCAATTATGATTGACCATAGAATCTCATTAGTAGTTTAAAAAGGTGTTGATGCTTGATAGGCCCACTAGTAACAGTTTCTGTGCAGTTACTTCAAATTATGTGATGCTCTCTGTCGATCCTAGCTTAGTGCATCCGCTATGATCCCACCTAAACCAGTTCAATAACTTCATAACTGGAATGGCAGGTTCCATATAAGGTTTACTTCGCAAGTATCCCATTAGGTACCTTGTTAAATGGTAAAAATACTGAGATCAGATCAACATCAAAACAGATTAGTATTCTTACCACCCTTTATTTCTCTCAGGGCTCAAGGAGCAACTTTTGCTAGACACATCGGTACTTAACCTTATTTACTACCTATCGATCTGGTAAGGTATGGAGAACTTACGATACGGGGAAATGAGATCGGGAGTCTATATTCGATTGCAAAAGTACTGGTACGTTCATCAGAGCCACTACTACTAGGTTTAATGATCAAAGTTTGATAGATCGGGTTGGTATGAGTGTGTTCAGTACTTAATATTTGAGAAGAAAGTGAAATTGTACTCATACCTACACCTACAAAAACTCGAATCGTAACTAACGAAATCAGAAATGGCGCCAAAAGATGAGTTTCTAGTTTACGGATATTCTAGTTTCTAAGCCGTAAAGGGTTTTTGACTATTATTCCAAGCCAAATAAATCCATTGGGTGCTATGCATTCAAATTACTGTAGTGCTCGCTAGCTGAATTTTGTACCAATCAATCTTGATATCGTCTTGCTCGTAAACACGATTGATGAGACTGTGACAATCGACAGCGGGACGACATTATAGTACAGATTTATCTTGCTTATATTGCTGATTGTGTTTCTAGAAAAGGCAAAAAAGATAATATACAGTCTTTTTAGAGCAGCTCTTGGTAGTGAAAATACCAGATTGTCAGTTTCATGATTTCATTTCTAGAGCCATGGAGGGAGATATTGACAATCTCACAGCGATCTGGGGATTTATAGTTCAATTAGTTTGCAATGTCAATTGGGTTGGAAGTCTGTCAATGAGCCTTATTACAGTAGCTTTGGCTATAAATAGATGTTACAAACAATTTTGTGAGAGCGTTTACAATTCTATGAAGAAACTTAAGGTGGGCTGGTTTAAGCAATCGTAATATGGTTACAGAAGATACTGTTCGTTTAATGGCACCATAAAAGTAAGTTGCTCGGTGTATTTCTGTGTCAAATCTAAAATATAGCACCCAATAAACTGCTACGTGCATTTCAAATATTCACCAACTACTTTCAAAACAACTGGGAACCCCACTGTTGTTTTTGGAGGGGTCACCCGACCAACTACTAGGGTAGCGTAGTACAATTACATGGCGCTGCTCATCATACTATTTAGAGGTAGAAGCAAAACGTCGATGAAACTGAGTAGAATGAAGAACTCGTTGAGGATGAAGCTGAAATGTTACTTTGGACTATTTGCTTTAGATTTCCTACGGCATCCTAGAGAAAAAAGAAACAGAAATTTAGCTCATTTTTAATGGGATGTTGATTATCTGATTTCAGAGATCAACACAGCTCCATACCACGTTAAGAAATTTATGATCTTTGTTATGTTTCCCAAAAAAAATTGATGATATCGAAAATAACAGTAACTTTTGACTAGTCGAAAAGTTTATGGGATACGAAAAAAGTTGTATATACTACATCTAGTTTAATATTACGAACGATACCAGCCGCTAAAGTTTTTCATCAGAATTGTTCATGGAATTTTGAGTAAATAGCTCAGTCAGCTCAGAAGGTTTGGTATATGATGAAGTTTAAATACAGAACCAGTAGCTTTCAGTCGCCAAGTAGTTCCAAAGTCACCTTTTACTATCATATTGATGAGAGCACTGTGATCGATATGCTCGAGAAGCAGTGAGCTATTAGCAAATGGTTTATGAAGAAGCAAGGTAAATGATGAAAAAGTAGAAATTCGTCAGGATTTAGCGGCTCGACGGATAGCTGAATGTCAAAGATGGTCAATGCGGAGTGAATCTGTACAGTATTAATCTGTCCATTTGAAGCTGGGGTCTAACCTCGATGTGACATAGTTGGGTACAAAAGTAACCTTACACTTTGTTCAGCAAGTTTTTATGTTAACCCCGTAGTGAAACGACTTTCTCGAGAGACTCCCTAATTGAAGATGATACTGACACAATTTGAGATTTCCCTGCCTTTCATCTGACTTATTGAGACCAGTCCCGATCCAAAAATTCAGGCTGGAAATATAGTGGTAGGCTTTTGGGATGTCGGGAGATGCTTAACGGTTATTCTAAAACTTTTCTTGACAACAAACTTTGCCATGCACTATAATAAAGTTCGCTTCTAGTACCTAAAACGATGTAGAACTAACGACAGAAACACATTCACCCTCACGCACATGACGCTTTAACTAGAATCATGAATATATATAGTTCCCAGATAGAGTGTTTTTGAGTTAAGGTGATTGATTCACGGCGGATGGCTTGAATACTGACAAGCCAAGAACGACGTCAAATGTTGTTGTTTCACCAAATACTCGAAATGAAAACGAAAGACAAAAATCTTTTCATCTAGGAACTCTTACCAAATACCGGGTTCTGCCTTGATCATGAATGAATCATGGTAAATCAAGTAACACACAGGATCTTTAAGATCTGTATAATGGACTCTATACAAAAACGATAGTAACCGTAAAACACGCGTTTGCCTTATCACAGAGCCTTGAATATTGTACTGTAGGTGTGATCTGTACAGTGTACACACTCTCTCATAAAGATTAGCATCAGACCAAATTTTTTTTACCGAAATCTTGGGATAGTTCCGACTTAACTTGGAATATCACGACATGTTTCGATAAAACTTTATAATACAGAACCCTAGCGTATTACCTTTCATATTTGTACTAGCTGAATATACACTTTATATTAATATAGAATTCTAGCGTATTAGTTTTTGTATTTGAATTTGAATTTGTACTAGCTGAATATGAGATGATTATGAGCTGTTTGTAGTTTTTCCAATCCCGTGCTTTTGGTCGAGGTCCAGATAATTCTCAAGTATTCGAAATGATGTTCCATTTATATACCACTCTTTAGAGGCTACACAGTCTGCTCCAGCAACCAAACACCTCAGTTCAGACAAACTTTGACCATCTGCGGGTATTCGATTCCATAGGATAGCTCTTTTTCCTGCTGCCAGTGTAACTTATCACTGACGGCTATTACAGTACATGCTGATCCTTTCCTGAAGGTTACCCTTTCGGGCATTTTTCCAACTTTAGCACAATAAAGTTCAGCATACATTTGCCTACAGAGGTAGTAAACTCCAGTTATAACGATGGGACCGTGTCTCGAAGTGTCTCAACCGGAGTGTCGATTAGGCTCTATGCTTAAAATATATTGCGTTTAGTGTTCTGACTATCTTCAAAAATAAGTGAATCATTGGAGTTTTTTCCATAATATAAATTTTAGGCAGTCTGGCCACCAGTCATTCGAAAGCATGAAAAGCCAGCCATAGTCACCTAACAATATGATATCCAATTTTAAGCCTTCCTCGATATCTGTAACTTTAATAAGCTGTGACCTTCCAGTATAGCATTTTGTCTCAAACAAACGTGCACTCTAGTTCAAAAAGTTTGCGACTCAGTCTCACCAAGTTCTGGCAAGCTCTCGATATGCCGTTTTTTCTGTCTGGCTGAAAGTTTTCAGTTTTCAGCATTAAGTGCTTGGACAAGGCTCATGAATCCTTCGTAATTGGCATGATTCATGTTCTTGAAATGTCTCAACTTTGTGTATATACATGACGAAGTAAGTAAGACGTGTTGGTGTACAAGAGTATAAGCTAGGCCCGCTACATGTTAGACAACGTGAATCAACAGGGTCCTGTTGGGCACACGCTGGTATTCCGGTCAGGCCATTTCGTCCCAGTCTGCCAGGGTTCATCAGGAGCTCAGAGATACTTCCATATCATCGTATAATCCCGTATGCTATTCCAAAAACTCAGTACCGCAACATATGTTGAAATGCACTCGTTCGCTTAATCACCTACCGCTATAGTTATGTGTCTCCAAATGATTTTTGTACTTACTGTACTTTACATGGACTGAGTGCCCGTGCCGAATCAATAGAGTCCTTTTTTTAATAGACATTCACTATTTGTAATATTAATAGTTGAGGATTAAGATATCTATTCTAGCAGGTGTTAGAGTCCATAAATTTTGCATCAAAATACTCTCGTGGTAAGTTTTCAGGATTTTATTGTTCTGAAATTCGGCTATCATTGATTTTCAGTGATATTTCTATGAAACCACAACTATCGATAGATACCAAACCACTGTTGGAATCTCTACTTCTTCTCTTTCTGCCTGTGAAAATTAAATAGTAAATACGTTGGAGATATTCAATACGCAGCCCAAAGTCAAGGCGGTTGAGAACGCATCTGCTCCAATTGTCAGTTTAATCAGTATAGGTATAAACACCGTTACTAGTTACTTATTCCATAACAAGCTTCTCTTAAAAGTAAAACACATGCAAATGACATGTATAACCCCAATTTTTGAAGATTGTAAATTTAGCTGTTTACGAATCAATAAACTTGCTTGCTGGCCTTCCAAGCACCGCTTTTTTTTTTTCTCTCTCTCTCTAGTTCATGTAGGAATGAAATCGAGTGTTCGATCGAACATGCGCTCATATGTATGTGGTTTTGCAGATTTATTTCTTCTAAAAAAAACGCCAACAAGCACCTCTAAAGAATACAAAACTCCTTTTTGATGACTTTTGATAAAATCATCTTTCAACAGCCAATAAATATCAATGCCTTAAGAAACTGTAATAGCATGGATTATACAAAATCTTAATCACCTAAGCTTCGCTTTTATAGAACCACCTTACCACCAACTTTGCTGAAAGCTAAGATATTTTCAGAGGTCAGAACCACCAACTCACTTCGTTACAGTAGGACTTAAAGTTTGTTCATGGCTTTATGTTACCCGTTTTTGATTCTTTCTTGCTCCACATTACCATGGCACAGTGCTAGCTTTTAGCTTAACTTTAAGCATCTAAGTTTTGATTATGATCGTCACTTCATTATGAATAGTGCAGTAGAAATGACCATAAAAGCTGAATGAGGAAAGTAAGATGGATGTGTTTGCATTTAGAGTGCGTAGATGATGTAACTTACGTTCAGTAGTAATTCGTGATTAGATAGAAGTTATTACTTACAGTACATTTGGTTCGTACTTGAGCAAATACGTCAAAGGTTGATCGTTGTTGAAATGCAATTACTATCCTTAATTGGAATACATTCAATATCATAAACTAATAAAGGCAACTATAAATGATTGTGGTTCACGCTAATAATACTCTATCAGTTCTTCACACCTGTAACACGACAACTTCAAATGGTGTATACACTGTATTGAACTCTTTTCCAGCTTTGCGTTTTTCTTATGTAATAGCTTAGTACTCAGGTTAAGCCCTTTTACTTGGTACTTAGTATAAGAATTTAAAGCTGAAATCCAAGTTGGGTAGAACGACAAGGTAGGGTGATAATAGAATAAAAGAATTGATTATTCTTCTGACTATATTGTTTGCGAATACTCGCTCCTTTTATAGTTGTTCCAATACCAGGTTATTGAATCCAATCTTTGGTTCTAACTTTAATAAGATTACTTTCCTAGGGCTCATTATAATTCGGGACAAAACTGTCCATAGTTCGAATATAATCCATGTCCCATTCCATAACAAGTATATATGTCTAATTTCAATCCACAAACAGGGCCCAATAACTTACACTTATTTTATTGTCATTATTCGCATGCCATCTGGGTGTGACCATGACACGTTCTAACTTCTAATCCCCGACCTTTGATTCCGGAGAGGCTCAATATATGGTGCATGGAATAGCTCCCGAATATATAAACAGACGTATTCCCATTTTTAGTTTTAATAATTCTTTATTATTATTATATGTCAAGTTAGATACTATCATCCTATTGGTCAACCCCTTCGGTATTCTACCCTTTCTTATACGCTTATATTCTGTTCTGAGTATTATCTAAAACTCTATACTAGCTCTTCTAGTAGTACTATAACCCAAGATCCAACAACAAACGTTTGTTTGTCGAGAAAAATATATACAATGCCGACTGATCCCCATTCGACTGATCCCCATTTGACTGATCCCCATTTGACTGATCCCCATGCGACAGCCAGAAAAGTTGCTATCGTCGGTTTCTTTTTGTATCTAGTTTTGGTAGTGCTCGCTTTGTTTGTTTTAAATTGGAGACTATGGGAAGTGGAGCTTTTAATAGGTAAGAAGACCTCGTCTGGGCAACTCGGTGGCTACAATGGTCAGCTAGTACAAACCATTGAGGACATAGCATCATGCTGTTGTGATACATCCATACAAGTCTAAGTTTTATGCTCTTTAAGTCATATGTCCTGTGTATATGCACTACCATAGCGCATCTCGGAATTGAGAAACGTGCCGAAGTATCTACATCACTCAAACAAAACGCACAGAATTGTGAACTCCGTTGCAACGAAGATTGTTCATTTGAACCGGTATACACCTGTTGTTTTGATCGTTAGTAACATAATGTTGGAGTTGTTGGTATATAGTTTACTTTATCACACCTTATTTTACTGGTTTTATATTACTGTTTATTTATCATAGTATTTCTTTTAGCTCCTTAAATACTTCAATCTAGTTTACTCAATTATAACTACGCCCGTGTGATTAGGTCTGTCCAACCAAAACACACAACTGACGACCATACAGTAGCCCTGACACTCTACAGTACAATCGTCTCCCTTAGATCTCTAGTCTATTCAACTTATTGAGCTTTCAGGTGTTTCGTAACTTTGACTTGGTCAAGCGTGACCAACCTGCGAACATTGCTCAAGATATCGATCATGAAAGCGTCCAAAAGGCGTCAAGTCCTCCAACAATTTCCGTGTGGCATACATTACCAACCCCACAAACTCACCGTTGAACTCAAACCCTTCTTCACCGAGGTAGGAACAGGTTTTTGCTAAAAATAGGGTGTGAGATAGAAGAACAAGCAGATAGTTTTCCTGTCACCAAGATGTTGAATTTGATGAGGGCTGCAGCTCTGACTACGTGCAATTGGCCGCTAAACTTTCTTGTCTTTTGAAATTTATATCTGCTTTTGAACGGCTTTATGATTGGCTCCGAGAAAGAAAAGAAAAAATTCAAAAACTTTTGTTTCAGATTATGTTTTTCTTTTATCGAAGATAAAACCTAATGACAATGAGCACTGACCACTAGAGCTAGCTACCAGTTTCCTAGTTTATTTTGATGTTTTACCTTCTGTCCACCACAACTCCCAAACCTACTAAATTCGTAATGGCCCTTAGTTTGGCATCTCGAAAATATGAAAATCTATCGAGTAAATTAAGCTTGATGTAAAATAAAAGCTAGAGCCCACTTTTACACATATGTTGCTCACATATCATCGGATTTTAAGCACAGCACATGCTATATAAGATTCTGTTTTAAGTAGGACTTTCAGTTAAAGTATCACCAATAAATCCGGGACTTTGCTTGACTTGACTTTACAATTCTTACAGATTATGGGATCTTCATTCGATTTCAGGCTCCTACATTTTTACTACCAGATCTGGATTATCACCCGTATGCACTACCTCCAGCGTCAGTATCTAGGGCACCTATCCTTTAGTTAAATTCATAAAAAATAAAATCCCCAGATTCTGTGTACTTTTGAGGTTCTTTCAGCTGTTGTTTTTTGGAGGCAAGAAACTCGCATATTGCCTACGGGATATAACAGTACAAAGATTGATTTTGGGAGGATTAAGTCATAGAAATGTGCATGAGAAATTTAAATTTACCCAAAAAAAGTTGCAATCTGCTTTGAAGATCCTTTACATACCTTGGTGATACATGTATGTTATATGGAAGTTCTATTGGGGTTCTTATCAAAATCTGTCAACTTTCGGGCTGAAAGAATGTTTTACTGACCTCCCGCCATCGGAATTCCTACTCGAATAACAACGTTTTGGAACGTATCACATCTCCAGTATTCTTATCGATTAAATTATGGCACTAACTTCAAGTCTTCACGAACCTCACAAACTCGAATCTCATCTATATAGTCATATTTTTATCATGGATCTAGTTAGATTCTTGAGGTTGAATAATATAAAAATAGCAATAGAAACGTTGTATGATGCTATTCAATCGTTAATCCATATTGTACTTTTATGCAGATTCTATTTATTTCTAAAAATGCGTAGATTATACGAAACCAACTGCTTTTTGGTTACAGACCACGCACGCACTATGCGCTTCTGCTAAAACGAACTGAGTACACACAAAAGCAGAATGAAAAAAAAAAAAATCAAAAATTTGTAGCTTATATATTCGTGTACCCGCCGTTGTTACTGCCACCGTACTGTACAGTGTGGCGACGAAGAGAAGGGCTCCGTACTCTGCCTTGCAATCAAGTTGGTCGGGGCTAAGCACAACTATGCTAGAAGCCGGCGCTGGGCTGGTAATATTTATCTGGATAGATAATAAGTTTCGTCATACATGAGACCCTGCTAAGCGGTTTCGTATTGTCTTTTTGGATCAGTATAGATAAATGAAGAATGTGTGTGCATCTAGCAGACTGAGATATTATTGCCTTTAATATTGAAGACTATCATCAACGGTCTTCCTCACAATCTTGTTATAAGATAAATCAAAGTTTCTTCTGAACAGCCCAGTGTTGGGATAATACGATATTATACATGTTTTCATGACACTTCTGACACTCTACCACAGATGTTTGTGTTCACAAAGTGGTTCAAATCGAGAGGCTGCCAACACTTGTGTGTGCTTACTCTAAGTAATCGAAAAAGCCAACAGCAGTAATTATCGACGCCCTTTCCCTTTTTCATGGCATTCTAATTCTCAAACACTTATGTAAATCACTATCCAAAACGCATTTCCCTCTCTCTCTCTCAATTCCAAAAGAAACAAGAAAAAAATAAAGGTAATAGAAGGATAAGGCTAACACTTTTTAGAATTTTTTTAGTCCATCAACCTAACTTTGATGGCTTTAATGCTACAACTGGACTAGCGCCTACACCATACCAACAGATTATGCACACATCCCGTTTTGTGGGTCTTGTGAGAGAGAGGGAATGAATGAATAAATGTACTGTGCTAATTTGCACACAGAGTTCGGAGAGGTTTGAAACTTGTGTGGTTTAAAAAGCATTTCAGCGACCCCAGCAATCGTCTCTCCTCAGTCTACATTTGGTTTAGAGAAGTAGAGACGATCTTGGAGTTGCTAACTAAAGTGCTATACAGGCTTGCCGCTGTCAGGTGCCCTGAGCGAGCGATTGAAGATAAAAGAAATGAAGGAATAAGAGACTCGTATTACAATTACATTCACATTCACAATCGCCATAGTCCATAATAATACTATGGAATTCTTTCCATGATATGAATTCCATGATATTATACTCCATATCCATACATGTTTATATATCATGTCATTCCATAAACTAAACAAATCAGCAATGAACATTCGCTCCGTATTCTCTGCTACTGAATACTATTGTCACAACAATACTTGTTCCATCTATACTGACCTTCATATCCAATTTATTCTTCCTAAAAAGATTTAGGGCCTTTTTCACTAACAATTATTTTTTTCATTTTTTTTCTTTTGACCAAACAGGTTAGTCTTTAGAATATCGAACCTGCATCTGATCTTGCAAAAGCCGCCCAATCGTATTGATACCCAAATTTTCTAGAAATGTCATAGCGTCACTCCCCTCCCAGTCCCGGTTGATGGTTGTAGCTGCCAGTACTATTTGGGCAAATCTGGTAGCCCACCCACCCACCAATCATTTCACTGTAGCAGTATCAGCAGCAGTAGTAGTAGCAGTAGCAGTAGCAGAGAATTAGTTTAGTACGGTACGGTAGTGTACAGTACATACGGTACGCACTGCACTCGACGATTGGCTAGTGCGTAAATTGTCAAAATTGTAAATACACTGGTTACCAAGTCACGGTTACTCAAGACTTTCCTAAATAGTTTGCTAGCTGGCCATTACTTTTGCTTAAATATATATGTGATCATCTACAATTTCTTTAATTTGGCAGTGATAGTGACAGTGACAAACCTCACCAGTGCTCCTTACAACTAACTCGGCATGAGAAATGATTGATGCGCGCAATTACAATTAGCGCAGCCCTACCTGCGAGTTCCCTTTTTCATTTTTATCTAATTTTTGCTTTTGAAGGTTGGATACATGACATTTGGGGATCTGTGGGAAATATGCGTGCAAGCAAAGCAAAGCAGACCAGACCAGAATACTGTGCATGCCGCCCACTTACTCCCGGGGTTGGTTCCCGTAAAAAAATGTTCTGGCAGGTCCCAGCTAAAATAGACAAAAATAAATTAAAAAAATGAATGCCGTTATGCGTGCGTGGTGGTGGTGGTGGTAGTGCTCTCAATAATCTCGCGCACGGTCATAAATTTCCATTAGGGAAGGTCGGGAAAAGGTTTGTGTAAAGGGGGGGGACCTATTTGATATGCCACCATATGCTGGTATATGGGATCTCCAACGTATGGTCAAGGCAATGGCACGTTGATTGGCTCTTTATATGTTTAATATGCTACTCCAAAACGATGTTACCATTTTTCGGATATCAGCAGTACATTAGAAGATTCAGCGACATGTCTAGTATGTAGGATCCATATGAAGTATTAGTTCAGATTGCTCCTTCAAGATACGTTAGCGATGTCCACTCCGGAATCTGATTCATACAACTTTCTGCCAGAACTCAGACATTGAGCAGTTTGTCTAGGACCTACCCGAAGATGAAGCGTGCTAGCCAGGCGTTTGACCCCTTTTGCACTCCTGCCGTCACCTCCAACAGATACCCTACATGTTCAGTCCACCTAGGTAACAATATTTGTGCAACTTCATGTAGAATCCAATAGCATCCATGTAGCAATGTCAATGAAAGCAGGGAAATCCAAAAAAAATTGCTAATCCATTAAACTTTCACGATCAAGAAATAATATAGCATCAGAACTCACACCATACTAGTACCTTCTGACTCCTGGTGTATATACCGTGAAGCACTAATAGTGCACAATTGAACCCTCTTGTACTTCCAACCCAATGTAATGGATGGCATGGTCAGTCAGACAAGTTCTAAGGCTTAGATATGTAGCTCCAACCCACCCAAACTCTGTTACACGAAGTTGCACGATCAACCTAACCTTATGATATTACAACCCCTACCAAGTTGTACCAACATGGCATTATGCTATGCTACAGAAACACCGCCGGTCCAGCTTATACGTGCGTGTAGAGTACCACAGTTGCGGGTTCGGCAGGTAAAACTGCAACCTGCAAGGCCGCAAAGCATAGAGCACTGAAAATATTCTCCTTCGATCTTTTATTTTTTATTTTTCCTAAATTTTTTAGTAAATTAAGAATAAAATTCCTGATGCGAAAAAGGGTTAATCAGAAATCGGCGAAAGGTCGCACCGATCGTGATTTGAATTCGTTTAGTATGTTTGATATGGAAACAAAGTGTTGTTGGAAGTAAGAAAAAAAATGATGGGCGTACGAAGCTAACTGTGGTTGGTGAGATTTACGTATAGTACAATACAAACCAGTTAAGAGATGGCTTCACATGGCTCTAACAGCATTTTAGAAATGTACTGCTTAGTTTGTCAATGGAATTGTTGTTTTTGTGAGCTACAGTGGTATATGCAAGTGCTTGGGTGTCTGAAAAGTATCTGTTGTATGGCGATTGGAAATGAGCGTTTGCGTAGTTGCAATGATGATTGAACTTACTGCTATCCGTTAGTGGAAATAATCTTAGTAGGTGGCTACGTGGAAAGGTGATTATCGAAACTAAGAACATTATTACTGCTCTACAGTCTGACTGATAAGCATTTTTTATCAAAATGTGTTAATTCAGCAGGGATAGCAAATATTCACTGTTACTAATAGCAACTGGCTCAATCCAGCTGCATTCAGGACAGTTGACATATAATCAACCAACAGCACTTTTTCACTGATGAAAACAGCTTTCAAATCATTTTCAAAAGCTATGCCAAACATGACCCCAGTCATACCTATTCATCTAACGATAACATAATAAGACGGTGACATCGAGCCCAATATAACAGTCCTATTTTTTTTCTGTAACTTTCAAATACTTATCAGGAGCGAAAATACAACCAATAACAAATTTATTATAGTCGCAGGCAGCAGTTAAGAGCTAACATTAAGTTACTCGTTTTTTTGTTTAGCAAGTCAATGGCATGGCTCATGATAGTTCTAAAGGTCAATTGGTTTTTGTGCGTAAGTACATTAAATCTTGATCTTCTCATTGACCTGGAATGTAAAATAAAATACAATGAATTGCTACCTATATGTGGAAAAAGCATGCTGTAGCAAGTATACAGTTATAATTAATTATCTATAATGTATACAATATATGTCACTAAGGGCACTCTCATCCTTTATTTGTACGATTATACATGCTCAGGAAGAATTTACATTATCTATACATGGCAAACTTTACCAGCCTAGATTGCATAATATGATAATATGAACATTAATCCAAGTATATAGTATAGCTGATAATCCAAGCGTATAGAGCACAGGGACTTTCTCGCAGTAATAATACCTTTCAAGTAACATTCAAATTGAATTTCAATATCAAGTCGTAACTAGCACACAAACAAATCCAAGCAGCTAACTTACTGTACATCATTGATCTTCTTCCCAAATACCACCCAGAACAAATCCTTATTTAGCACTTTATTTTCCTGCATTCAAAAGTGTCCAGCAGCACCTTTTCCTCTTCTTAGGAATTTCAAACGAAGCTAAACGTGTAGCTTGTACTGTAAATGTGTACCTTAACATCATCTTATTACTATAGCATAGATACATGTCTTTTCCCCTCAAGAAGGTGTTGTGATTCGAATCACCCTATTTTCTTCTCAGCCCACGTTCCCTAACAGACAAATCCTCTACTCTACCGCCCAGGCCAAACTCTCCCCGTCCGTTCGTCCCTCTACAAGTATTACGTTCTTTCGTTTCCCACCTTTTTTTCACTCCCACCCTCCCCCTCTTCGTTCCATTGTGTTATTCCCTACTGTATATGACAGCTCTACTCCAAGTGACCGTTCACGCACGGGTTCTTGGCCTTTTATTCTTGTGTGCAGTGCTATTATAAATAAAAATTAAGAAATGCTAAATGCAAAATGAAAGAACAGGAATGGGTAAGTAAATTTATGAGTTTTGGTAAAGCAGCTGGCGTGAACAATGGGGTTTGTTGTCTGGATTGGGAAAGAGAAAAAGTTTGGAGGAAAAGTTCCACTTGGTACGTCCCGGTTTCCGGGTTTTGGTTTTGGTTTTGACTTTGTGTGAGAATCTGGGGGAGAAAGAGAGGGTAGGTTGGGAAGAAGCTTTGATCTGTTTATGTTCATTCATTCCTTTTGTTACTGGAATCAGTCTTTGATTTACTTGGTTATTGCTAAATCATGGTTACGAATGAATGCGTGTGTACAATACATGGCATCTAAAGAAAGAACGAGAAGAAGAAGAAACATACCAAATGGTGATGAATGTGAATAGATCAGTGGTATATAAATTACAGAATATAATTCATTTTAATAATAAAAAAGGCTGGAAAATGACAGATTTTTGGAGACCGTACCATACCAGAGTGTCTATCGTTACCACCTTCTTATTTACTCTTTGTACGGAAGAGTGAAATGACCATGGAACTCCACACAGTTGGAGCTCATAAAGCATCACAATACAGTAAACAACAAAAAAGGGCCATGAGCTGGCTGACCATGTTAATCTTCCCTTTTTTTTTTAACTCAAAGTCATACAGACCGCCGCTAGTCCTATTTCTGTACTTGTCAATCGAAACTAACTCTTCCCTTACGCGGAGAAATAATTGTATGCATCTATTATACATTATAAATGAATAAATAGTTGATTTTTGTTAATCATGATCCAACTAGTAGTGAATATGACCCGTTAGGGTTCACAGCTATGCCCAAATCCTCCATGATCTACGGGTATGACCACGCTCTAACTTAATACATCAAGCTGCAAATAGTAAATACAATATCGATATACCACAAATCCGATATCCCCAATAAAAACAAATAAGAGATCACACGGTTATGGTACTACCACTACCTTTTCCAAACCAGCCCAGTCCTGAGTTCTCGATTGATTTATCAATATCATTAAATTTTGACCTTTTCCCTTTTTTTCTATTATTTCTAAAAAGATGTATAGCACAAATAGACACACAGACCTTCACAAGTTTCTCTTTCCCTCCACCTCCCAGAAACAAACTAATAACTTCTTTGTGACAGCCCACGCTACTACCTCGCTTATTTCCACACCTGGAAATTTGTGTACTACGCTCAATTCCAGCTTCCCAGCTCCAAAAAAAGAATTCTTAATGAAAAAAAAATTAGAATTTCAAAGCTAAAGAAAGTATAATGTTATAATACGTTATTATACAGTACTGTACGTTCACTTCACCTAAAAGGCTGAATTTTATATTGATATTATTGCAAAATTTAAAAATTTAAGATTAAAATTAAAATTCAAGACTAGCAAAAAAGACAAAGAACCAAGGTCCAAGTCAAGTTTAGCGTCTGCCCCTCGTCATACTGTAATGTATCACACACTTTGAAGTAAAAGCAAGACTAGGCCCGGTGCAGACAGGACACCCATAATTCTAAGTTTGTGGAAGGACGAAGGAGGTATGACGGATGGCGCAAAGGCAAGATACAGGTTTTGCTAGACAAACCTGGATATGTGTGTGTTTTTGAGGCATCGTCATATGCGTGTTTGGTTTGGTCGGGTAATCTGACCGTTTTATTTCTTTCTCAACGTGTGTACGATATGCTAAAACCGATAACACCCCTTATCTTTGCCATGACCAGAGTGGTTATAGCACCTTGATCATCCTACACAACGGTCGCTCCAAAACAGTCATAAACAGCCCCAATAACGATGAGACACTGTACCGTACAAGAACCAAAGAGTTGAGCGGTCGAAGGAGTTAGTCTAAGGCCGCCCTTTTTGGGAGGCTCCCGAGAGAGTGTGGCAAGAAAACTGTTAAACTGTGGGATGGTTTTATGTGTATGAGATCCACACTGACAACGGCGCGCGCGCGTGTGTGTGTGGGGAGAGAGATCTTGAAGACGTGCTAAGCTCTTCGCGTGTGTACCATGTGTGAGTTTTTTGTGGAGATCTAAGATTAGAAAGCTTAGATTTCGTGGGTAGACTGGCTGGCTGGTGTTGAAGGGCGAAGGCGCACACGGTCGTAATTGAGTTTGTAGATGTGTTTGCGATAACACTAAATTGACTGAATGCCAAATTAATTTACACCATCAGGGGGGTGAAGGGGAATAGGAATGTGTATGATATTATTATGTACGCCTAGGGCGATTGGGTGTTGTTTTCCTGGTAGAGACTGTGGAGGTTGGTTTCAAATCCCGTTAAAGTCTTGCTAACCAGCCAGTAAAAACGCTCGTGTCTTTAGCTGGTTTTTTGAGGTTTTCCTACGACCATCAGACAACTTCAACACCACTGAATTTGAACCAAATAAAGCAATAAAAAACAAAACTAAATGGCCTTTTTACCTTACTTATGGAACTTTGATCATCGTACGTTTTTTTATTTGATATATATTACTTTTAGGTCGCATTAATGTATATTACATATATGTTTCTTTTCTTTCATATTTGTGTATGGGCTCGCTCAGGAATGGCACGGTAGTTGCAGGTATTTGGCATCATGGTATATAGACGTCTATCTAGACAACAACGAAAGAAGCTAAAGGATCCATAAAACCCCAAAGTATGGGCCCATGATTAGGTACTAGTCCGTGTACTAACCAATAGCGCTTGTTTGTGTCATAAAATTCTGATCTCTCACTTCTTCCGCCTTTCAACAATATCAAAAAAGGTGGTAATGGTGGTATTGGTGGTATTGGTGGTATTGGTTTTGTTATCATTTTGAACATCTGGTGTTTGCAAGGCTGCTCGATTAGTTCCTTATCTCAGCGCCACCAATGCAGCACATAATCAACTGTGCGTACAGTGTACGTGCACACTCCTGAGTCTTAGAGAACCCGCACAAATTCTCTTGTTCCCAATATCAGGGCGGATACAACTTACATTCAATTAACTAGCACAGCAAATAACTGAGATCACCAACGAGGAGGGGAGGTTATTTTTGTCACATTTCATTTCCTTACAATACACAACTCTCTTCGTCATCCCACCAAAAAAAAAGGTCAACCCCTTACACAAAGTGTAAACACACATCGTTGTCCTATATCAGTCCATTATACACCTTCATACACACCACTTATACTTGAAAGACAAGAAAACCAAAACCAAAACGAAAAAAACAATTGCTAAAAAGACTACCATTGAAAACGTGTTTTTTCTTATCCTTTCCCTCCCATAATGGCCATTTTATCCCACCCCCGACAAGTCCAGTTCCTATTGGTCCCTCACCATCACCATCATGTCATACCGACATGGACTATATTAGATATGCACCTTCTCCAATCTACCACAGTACAATAACAACGAGCTCCTGCTGTAACACATACATGCCATTGCCAATGCTTTCAAGTATAACTAAATAGAATTTAGCCATGATCTAGGAAAAGGATGTTTTCCTTATTCGTTTACAGTACCAACACCTTGCAAATTTTGAAATTGCCAATAAGGGCAATATCTCCTTTGTTTGCTTAATAGCCGAAAAGTTGTTCTACTTGTTGACAAAAGGCTTGTACAGCTAAAAGATTCAACTATCACAACTAGCGCCAAAAAACATCGAGAAACAAAATACAAATGCAGTAATTAGAATTAGCTAAATCTCCTATTTCAACACTCATCCTCATCTTTGTGTATATATATTCATCTATGATAATGGCACAATTTAGAATAACCCCGAAGAATACAATATAAAATTTTGTTTATTTCTTATTTCTTTTGACATGTTAAATAACAACAACAAGTTTACATATCCATTTCAGCCAACATTCATCATTATCATCCTGTCCCAGTTTTACCAGCCAGAATTACATCTTTTCTTTTGTTCAAGCTTTAACCCCTTTAGACGTAGTGTTTTTCTTTGGACCTTGGCCTGAGTTTTGTCCACCCCCTGTCGTATTTCCACTTCCACCACTTCCACTTCCGCCCGTGCTCTTCTTCTCTTCACTAACTACTACTCCTCCCGCAGCTAATCGTTCGTTCCTGTCCATAAGTTGAACTGATCTGTCAGCCAGATCCAGTGCCAACTTTTGCAGCTTGGACAACTCCCGGTCTTGCTTAAACACAATAGTGCCGGCAATGTGGTCAAAGGCTGCATTGATCTCATCATTTGAAATCATTTTACTGACAACAGCACAGACCTTTTGCTCGGAAAGATCAAAGAATTCTGAAAGAATTGAGATTGACAACGCAGGATAAGTTCGGGTTCCATACTTGAAAAGATATGTTCTTAG
The DNA here is from genome assembly GCA_030563945.1 of Geotrichum australiense. Taxonomy (NCBI): domain Eukaryota; kingdom Fungi; phylum Ascomycota; class Dipodascomycetes; order Dipodascales; family Dipodascaceae; genus Geotrichum; species Geotrichum australiense. Next base: position 119,936 of record JAJMKR010000005.1, on the reverse strand, counting down.
ACCCTCAATTTGCAGTTTAGCAGTGAGCATTTCCTTAATCTCCTCGGTATCAGGGAGCATGTTCCAGATCTTGATGGAACACAAAGAATCTCTAGCCTCTTGCCACTCAGTCTCTAAAAGAGCTTTTGATGCTTGAACAATATGATCTTTCATAGTCTCAGGAGGACCAGTAAATACTTGTCGTCTGCTGTAATCAAAGTATCTCTTGTAAGTCTTGGATAAAACTACTGTGTTCTTACCAGAAGCCATGTGAGGAATCTCGATAAGCAGAGATGATGCGAAATAGACGCATTCAAGAAGCTCAACATTGATATGCATATGGAATGGCAAAGTTCTGGAACGAGCTTCAGCACTAGTCATGTTAGCACCACTGCCAGCCTGTCCAAGTAGTTCTTTCAAACGAGCGGACGAACTGAGTTCGTTCAAACATTGTTGTGATTCAGCAATTAGACCCAATCTGAAAGCTGCAAATCCAATCTGAACCAAGGTTCTGTTGAACAGGATTTGGATAGGAGGTTCCGCTGAGTGAATCGCAGATTGTAAGTGTGACATTAAAAGCATATCTCTAGCTTTGTAGTATTCTTTATTCAAAGCATAATGATAAATATTGCTCAAAATAGCCTTTGTGCGGAACAAGGTGTTGGATTGTTTGTACAAGACACTGCATATGGTGTTGACGAGCTTGATTGTGTCCTTAGCAGGCTCAGGTGTGAGTTTGGAGCTAGCACCCTTGGGGAGAGATTCATAAGCAACACTTTCAGCAGAAAGAATGACAGAAGCAGGCTTGAAGTAGACATGATCCAAACGTCTTAAAAGAATTCTTAAAGCTGCTAAAGACTCGTAAAGAGGTGCCTTTTTTGTGATAGACTCAATGTAGAATTGAGTACGAACAATAAGAGAATAGAGACTGTTTTCATCGCGGAGACGGTCGACGTATTCGGTGGTATGAGGATCAATGTCCAACAGCGAACGAGTAAAGTCATCATCTAATCGTTCAACAAGCGACACCAAACTTCCTGGGATTTCCACAACACCATCGGGACGAGGAGGCAGTCCTTCTTCCAAGCTATCAGGTTCAGGAGCAGTTTCGGAGATTTCGTACTTGTCAGCGTTGTTTTCCAAAACCTCAATCAAGGTCTTAATGTATTCCAAAACAGCTTTCCATGTTTCCGTGTTGGTTGAAGAATCAGCCTTGACGGGAATTAAACGCATCAAAACAACAATCTTTTGGTAAGGAGTTGCGGCAACATCTAAAAGAGATTCGAGGATCTTTACTTGGTCTTGTCTGTTTGTGTTCTTCTTACCTCTGGACTCAACAATGGATTGAATGGTAGCGAAAATGTTTTCGGTAGTGTACTGAATAGAACGGCCAGTTTTACCAACAGTGGAGAATCCGTCGTCAGCACCATCTTCGGGTGAAGCTTCACTACGGTTAATGGGGGCGGCAGCGAGTTTCAAAGCTTTGGGAGCAGTGGCGGTGACTGATACTGATTTAGCTTCTTGAGCTTTGGCGAAACCTTCAGGATCCTTCTTGTAGTTTTCGATTTGAGATTCGTATGCCTTGTTGTTCTTCTTGATTCTTTGCTTAGCAGTATTGAGAGCACGGGCATTCAGGGCGTTCATTTTCTTCTTGGCTGATTTCTCATTCTTAAGGGCATCTTGTAAGGCATCCTCTAGTTCAGTAATGCTTTTAATGTATTGAACAGGGACAGATTGATATTGCTTGGTGAATTTTTCAATGTGCTTGTTCAATTTTTCGAATTCAGCAGAAATGGCAACCCAATCGTTAATCTTCTTTCCGTTATCGATACCCTTGATGTCGAGATCAATTTCGTCAAGTAGTTTATCTTTTGCACTTTTGACAACTCGCTTCGAATCGTCGTCAGAATCAGATTCAGAGTCGGAGCCTTCTTTTTTCATGAAAGATTTCTTGAGGAAGTAGCTGGCGCCCTTCTTCTTTCCTGAATCGCTATCGGAGTCGGAGTCATCAGAATCATCGTCGGAACCGGATTCATCATCGTCGTCTTCTTCTTCTTCTTCAGAGGAAGATTCTTCTTCTGATTCGTTTTCAGATGAAGAGGAGGAATAGAGTTCTTCTTCTGAGGAAGAAGTCTCGCTGTCAGAGTTACCAGCAAAAAATCTAGACATTCTGATCTAAACCAGGTACGAGCAAAAGTTAGCCTTATTCACGACAATTTTCGTTTCTTTAGGTCTACAATCGGCGTTGTGCGGTTTCAACATACCTATTATATTATATCCACGATCGATGATTTAGTGTTGATATAAACCAGTGTATGAGAAGGATTTTTTGGGGATGCTGAAGTGAATTTTTTTTTTCTTCAGTTCCACATCTACTACTTTCGTAAGCACTACGAATTATTACTATGAACGTACAGGTAATAGTCTGAAAATTTTCCAATTCCCAAATGTTCATATGTAAATTTCGGACTCCCCTAGCCCAGGTGTTTAGATTATCTATTTTGGCTTAAAGCTTGTGTTGTAAGGTCTGACAATCTAGACGTCTGAGAGTGTAGAGTTATCTTCTAAGTCCTTTTTGCTAAACAATACAGTATGTCATAATCTCGTACTTTCTAGGTGTTATACTTACAAAGGTTCTTCTCTTATGTCCTAGTGATTATGATTACTTTCCTTGAATCAGTTAATTATTCGATTGTCAACTAAATAAGGCAATTACAAATAATTATTGTTGAAGTAGTTGGTTGCTTTCCAGGAGTCGTTCTCTCTTCCAACACTGCTTCTAAGAAGAGTTTTCTGTTTGTGTGTTGTCGTCATTTCATCTGTTCCTAGCCCTAACCTTAGGACTTAGACTATTTGGTCGTTGTCATGAGTTCCAGTTGGTTCTAAGTGGGATCCATGACACAGTAGATCTTACAGTACATCTCATTACTGTAGAATCTTGACAGGTCGACAAAAGTAACCCTCAAACATGACATGCCTGAACATCAAAGAAGTCTACTACTCCTACAAAAAGCAACGTCTATAATGGAATGTGACCAACTCTGTTTTATATAGACCTAATTTGGTATTATTTCAGAGTCGCAAAATGGCTTCAATTGTCTATATAGTCTTGACTATAAATGAAAAGTGTACAGTCTCGGCTCAGTTTTAGCAACGGCTTCTCTCTAAAATAGACTATCATTCTACTATGAAAAATAGCTTGAAGTAAAGAATGAAGCCTCTTGAGCACTATAACCTTTGACCATGTTTGATCATCAATGTAGCAAAATGATGATACAATTATTATTGAACATCTATTTTGAATTTATACAACATGATCTTGTACCATGGCTGTTGAAGGTTTATTGCTTGTTTATGGTAGACGATTGAGTGTTATTATTAACTGAGTGGCGCACTGTACTACCTTTGTAATGAGGACTGTGATAGAACAGAAAGAAGCTGAGGAAATAATAAATCGGCTAACTTACCACAAGGCAAGTTATACATTGGGGATCGATAGCCTGGATGTGTTAGGAAATACAAGCAACTGAATTGAGCATTCTCCAGGAAGATTTTTACAAATACGGACAAACTAAAAAAAGACGAAAATAAAAAATAAAAAGAAAGGGAACGGTTGGTAAATTGTAAATTTCTATCTGATCAGGCTATTTTTTATTGTAAAGGAAAACAAATATTAATATGATCAGCTTTTTCGGCTCCGTACGTTTACGGTAAGAACTCTTGAAAATCTTTTCATGTATAGGTAGGTGGTTCAATTGCTGATTTGTGATATACTTATATCGTGAGCAAAAGTGTATATAGATATTTGGAAGGAAGATGAATTTGAAATACGAGTTCAAAATGGAACTGGCCCTTTTTTCTTCATTGCTGAATACTCTCGTGAATATTATTTTTTTCTTCTGTTTCATTTCAATGGCCAGGCACCATAAGCTAATTTACACTGCAATGTCATGCCATATTAAATTTATATGGGAAACTTATTAGGGAAAAGTTCAATCAATCAGCCACTCGTTGTCCTTTACCAGTTGGGAGGTTTACATTTGAAGGCAATGAATTAAATATAACTTGAGTAAAAAGAAGTTACATGAATGGAATTTATCAATTGGGGTTGGTTCTTCTCGATCATGGTCTTTATAAACCCAATTAAATGCTTATCATACAGTTCTGTTTTCAGTACTGTTTGTTTGTTTGTTAGTCTGTGCGCTCGATTCTCCAATTGTATAAAGAAAATTTTAGTCCAGTTTTTATTTCACTCTCAAGTATAGAATTGACTTGTATAGCTTAACTCGAATTCTACAAAATTTTAGACTAAAATGATATCATCTATGAAATGATAGAGTAGTGGATAAGAGTGAATATTAACTTATGAAAACTGTAGGAACTTAAGAGAAATTTTAGGTTGGTGAAAAGTATTACAAAAAAAAAAAAAAAAAAAAAAAAAAAAAAAAAAAAAAAAAGATCAAGCCAGAATTAGAGAAAGAATGAAATAATAAACTTTTTTTTTTTCGTTGTTGTTGTTGTCAAAGAAAGAAAAAATATTATTATTCGACGTGCTTCGCGGGAACAGACATGTCGTGCGTCAAAGTGCTTAATATGCCCTCCCCCCCTCCAATCAAACAAAGGCAGTCCCCTCCGGGATCTTGCTTTTAGACCCTTCATGAGATAAAATATGCCAATCGCCAACAACCCCAATACCCACCCAAGCACCACCGCTTTCTGACTTTTTTTCGGTACTGAAACATGAAAGAAAGAATGAAAGAAGAAAGAATGAAAGAAGAAATAATTATTGTTCGCAGGTTCTTGGTCGGCCTTAGTTGCAAATGCAACTTCCCTTTGATGGCGTTGGGTGGAGAAAATGCGTCAATGGAGCATGACGGCGGTCATATCATAATATCATCAGAACTATAGATTTTTTTATTTTTGGTATATCTGGATATTATGTGACTGTTACAGATGGATATATAATATCTCCCCGACTTTTTGCGCTTTACAATATTTTTTTATGAGCTATCATGGCGCTAAAAATATTATTATTATTATTCATAAAACAGCGAAGAGTTCCTTTTTCTCTTCTTCTGTTTATCTCGCTCTCTCTTTGAGCTAAAGCAAGAAACAGGCAACGACGTACTTTGTTTTTTTGTTTTTATTTCGGCATGATTGATTGAAACGAGTGGGAACAAACAACCTCCCCTGATTGGGAAAAAATAGTAATTTTGTACGTAGATTGTTTTAAAGTTCCTTAAAAAGGGACCGTGAAGAAGGTTGATTAGGTTAGTTTTGTTCGGGTTTTGTAGTTTTAGCAAGCTATTCGCAGTATATAGAGTATATTCTGAGTGGATTTGTACGCTCTTGTACCTTATGTTCAAAGTACGCTCCATGTCAGGATCACTGTGCTAAAGGTGTTGGCTACATACCATGACAGAGTCTGCCTAAATATATTCTTTATTCCAAAAATCGTCTCATACAAATGGCATAACAGCATGGCCATACCATAAGTGACGATTTCCAATGTGGATAACACATGAAGAACGAGAGCGAGCGCGACAAAAGAAAGTTTTTTTCTTTTGGAAAACTCAAAGTGGTAAAGAGTGTTATTCATTGAATGAAGAGGTAGAATAATCTCGGAGCCAGTTCAGGAAAAATTATCGATGATGCCATATGTATGTACTGTCCAGCACGCTTTCTCGCTGAAATTGTCGTGGGACGTGGTAAAGTAGAGCATCTGCAAACCCGTCAACATACCGGCCAAACATGTATACGCGCATTCAAACAACAGAACTGCCGCTGTAACTGTTTTGCTTCTCGTTTTGCAATTATTAGAACACTCAAGCTAAAGTTTAGTAGTAAATAAAAAAAAATCTCGTAAAGCAGCAGCAACACAGTCAGATCCATTCCCAATATGAAAAATTCTTCATCCCATTCAACCGCTTTCCTTCAACGCCTTGCTTGACTTGACCGTATTCATGTATAAGCTGGGCCCTTTGTTGCTACGATTGAACGGTAGTTTGGAAACCTCCGCTCCTAAGAAATTGCGTCGTTTAGACAGTCGGTTTGGGAAGAAAATGAAAATCTAAGACTAAATAACTTTGGACTGCGGGTGGTGGTTGACTCAAGTGTTGGCGTCGGTTGAAAAACAGAATGGCCAGTGAACTCTTCCGAGATAATGAATTTTGGATTACTCTATCCGCACTTCTTTTTCTTACAATATATTTTATTATATTATACGCATGTTTTCTCAAGAAGCAGGTATAAACTGTTTCTATTAGACCGGTATGTAGAGAGATATAAATGCGTATATTGTTGATAGAACTGGAGTTGATTTGTATCATCTGTAGATTTATATCTACACATTATAATTGTCTTTTGTTCTTTATATACAATTAGTTGAATCTACCGCTGCACCATAGCACTTCGAAGATCAAAGTGGCCATACATAACCCGGCCCAACCTAGCCACAATTCCATATACAACATATACCAGTCACATATTACATCACGAACATAAACCTCGATAATATACCATGTAGATTTACCTCAATCCACATCCCATTCACATTACATCCATTTTAGCACCTCCATCCCCCCTCCAATAAGCTTTTCCCGCACTCTGGCTCTTTTACCCAATCCAGTCTAGCTTCTTCTTCCCTCTATCTCTCTCTGTGTGCGAGATCCTCTGCACTAGGCCCAAAAGTCATATTGGATACACACAGCGTGGTATTCTACTTTCTGGAGAACTGTACCGCACGCTGTATAACACGAATTTATAGAATTTGATAATATTGAACATTTACTGGTACGTAGCGTAAGCACACAGTCTTTTTTTTTTTTTGGTTTTTTTATCATGTTTCCTGCAATCTACAGTAGTAACAGTCGCAAAAGCTGAGAAGAAGAAGAAGAAGAAGAAGAAGAAAAAGAAATGGATAGATGCAGGTGCTTGGGCGCCCTTAAGACGACTTTGACGTTGACGCTTAAAACTTAAGAATTTGCAAGTACGGAGGTTCGTTGGTTGGTATCGGAATCTGGATCTGAATCTAGAGGTAATAACTCTAGGTTCTTTTCTATTTCTTTGATATTGAGTCTCGCAGTAAGAAACAGTGCTATACTGTATGTGGTATATATTCCATTCTTTTTATTCTTATTTGGACGAATTGACAAACTAGCTTATACTCGAAATTCGTACTCACAATCTGTATTAGAAGATAATTCATGTTACACTACATTATCTCTCGAATCAAAAAGAAAAGGAAAATAAAAAAGTCGGGTTAGATCAAGTGGGTTTACTGAACAGACTTGATACTCGGAAAACCTCCTATTTTTATGAACGATCGAAATCTACCATCACCATGGTATACTCTATGATCATGATGCGTGATACTACTATCTCTATACAGTACGTGTACTACATACCAGTTATTATAAATACATGTCTCGAGTAGTCCCATACGTCCATTTCCCTCAATCACTCACTGCTTTCCACAATCACCGCAATAATACCACCAGTTTTCATATCAAACTCTCTATGTCCAATAACCTCCAACACCGCATTAATAACCCCACTATGCGCCGTTATCCCCACAACCTGCTCCTTCACCTCCGCAAACACAAACCTCAGAAACCTCTCTGTCCTCTGCGCCTGCTCCCTCCTAGTCTCACGCCTGTCCCGGTCCCACCTCTCATCCTCCTCACTAAACCCGTCCTCCACCACGGCCCATTCTCCAAACCGGCCCTCAATATACGTCCGAGACCGCCGTTCGTCGCACGTATGAACGCCCATCGTCTCCCGAAGGTCCTCCTTAACCGTCGCGTTAGCGTGCGGCCACGTGAGGTGCAGCGTGTCCAGGGCACGCGTCAGCGGCGACACAAAGTGGATTTCTGGAACAAGTCCGTCTTGTTTAACCACGGACTCCCACACCGGAACGTTGCGTTTCGCCTGGTTCTGGCCCTTGGTTGTCAGCTCGGGGTCCGGGCCCCAGACAAGATCGCCGTCGCCGTTGAGCAGACTCCAGTGGTCGTCCCAGGCTTTTTGGCCGTACTTTTCGATCGCGAGGTTGTGTACGCCCTGCCCGTGGCGCGCAATGTAGAGCAGCTTTTGGGAAGGGTGCGAGGCGAGGTGGGATCGGAGAGTGGACCACGGGGTTAGGAGTCCGAAGTTTTGGGTGTAGTCGTGGGTCTGGTCTGAGGTGGAAGGGTCTGAGGTTGAAAAGAACCCGGTGCTGGCGTTGGTGAATTGCGAGCGTGTCATGGTTGAGGGAACAGTTACTGTGTAGAGGATAATTAGGGTCAGTGAAAGGGCGATGAAGGTCTTGTAGGTCCACATGTAGTAGTTGGTAGCTGTATAGTACGTGTACACACAAATTGGGGTTCTTTGTGATCTTAAATGGATGTATACATTATTTGTGAGCACACGTGTGTGAGATCTAAAAGGTTTGAGGAAGAAGAAGGTTTGGTGTACTTTTTTTAAATTTTATGTTTGGTATAAATATTTGCTTCAAGCCGTAAACTAACAAGCCTAGCAGCTGCCAAGCCCTAACCAAAAGTTATATACCAGAATCTTATAACTTGTACAAAACTGGGAATCCTAAAAGTTCAGCGGAAGGCAGACTCCATCGAAATCGGACTGGCCTCTGTATGTAACTTGCTGTATATACTTGGAGTATATACAGAACAGTCGCAAACAAACAGTTCACCACTTGAGACTGGGATAACGACATATCTCATCAGAATAGACTATTATTAGGTATAATATATATAATATGTATAGAAGCTTTTTATAAATGCATTTCGTTTATTGTAGTGAATAAGTGTAGAGATTGAATCAATGCAAGACATTAAACTACTTGAATTCGGAATTGATGGCTGACAGCTGAACTTTTTTTCTTCATCATCGGCTATGTCCAGCTACTCAGCTCCATTCACCAATATCCACCGTAATCAATTCCATATTTGAACAAGACCATATCAACCTGCGGTCTCACTCCTTCCACCGCCATGCTACCTCCCGAATACCACACTTTCCCCTTCGCCTCTTTGAGCCCGAGCCATGCAGTGTGTTCGCACCGATCCGATTCCTGCCGCACCACTACCACCGGCGTATGCACTTTTGTATCCTTACTACTCCCCTGCACAGGCTGGTACCTGGCGGCCCACCTTGACGCTGCACCGGTCTCCGTCGCGACTATGATTCTTTCGCCTGATTCCTCGTGGCGCAGCACGCACCCGACTTCGGTCACGGTGGCTGTGGTCTGATCATGCTCAATTAGACTGAACCGGTCGGCGCGGATGTAGATTGGGTATATAGCGAGTTTGTATTGCAGCGATCTGAGCACCGGCTGAGTCCATGCTGTGTCGTTTAGAACAAGTATGTCCGGGTTCAGATTACGCAGAAAATGCAGCTCCTGGTTGGAAAGCGTACTGGGAGTATAGCAGAGAAATGTGAAATGCATAGTGTCGTTTGTGTCGGATGGAGTCAAAGGCGGGCTGTCAACAGCGATCCAATGAGGGTCCGGGAAAGGGCTGTGATCCGGCGGTGTCTGGACATTGTTTTGTATTGTGTGACCTTTGAGCTTGGGAGCATGTGGTGGATGTGAAGGAGGTGGTGGAGGAGGAGGATGTGCATGCTTTTGTGTACCTTTCGATTCATTTGTACCCGGCTGCGATGGTTTCTTTGAAGAAGGTGATCTTTTTAGTAGTTTTGATATTTTGAACTTCATTAGATGCTTCTATATTCATGGTATATCAAAGATGATTCAATTGGCACTCCTGAGTGAAAAGAAATGAAGAAGAAAGAGTAAAAGTGACAAAATGGAAAACCTCTCAGTGCATGAATTTTTATTTTTTTTTTCTTCTTAAAACTCTCTCCACACACACACACACACATACACAAAATTTAGTCATGGAGAGCACGCACGAATTTACACTTTGTAGGCAGGGCATAATTTCCGATTCCCGACCTCACACTGTGAGCATTTTCTTCCCCTTGGTTTACACACCGTTTGTCCAAACCCGACCAGCGTCGGATTAACGTCCGTCCACAACTCTCTAGGCATCCAATCCTCCAACTGTTTCCTCGTATCTTCTGGTGTTTTTGCGTTTTTAGTCCATTTCCACAGCGCTGCTAGTCGGTGCACATGAACGTCGACGCCGATTCCTTCGACGCTGCCCCATCCGCGCTGCATGAGCAGATGCGCCATTTTGGGGCCCACGCCGGGAAGTTCCATGGCTTTGGAGACGGTGTCTGGGATGTCGCCGTTAAATTTTTCAACAAGGATCTCGCAAGTGCGTTTTATGTAGTTTGCTTTGCGGCGGTGGAAACCTACGCTGTAAATGAGGGAGTCGATGGTGGTCTCGTCGAGGGTGCGTAGGGATGAGAGGCTGAGTTCGGAGTTGGGGAGAACGGATTGGAGGTTGCGGACTGCCGCCGCGGTTGTTTCGTCTTTGGTTTGTGAGGAGAGCATGAGTGCTATGAGCAGTTGGAAGCGCCGGTTGCGGGGTGATGAAGAAAGGTCTTGTAGACGTTCACAGCCCATTGTGTCTACCGGTGCGATTGTGTATGAGCGTACTTCTTTTACTGTTGTGTAGAGGGAGAGCCAGTTAGGAGGGCCTTTGTTGTAGGAGGTGTAGAGAGCTTTGAATTTTTCAGGGTTGAATGATGTTCGAGCGGCATCAAGGTCTGTGAATAGTTGCATGGGGTTTGTGGAGGTGTCTTCTGTTTTGATCTCTTGTTTGATAGTGGTGCTTTCTTGCTTGAGACTGGGAGACGGTGTAATGTCTACGTCTTCATGTTTGATTTCTATATTTCGATTCTCGACTTTAATCTCCGTATCATGATCAGGTTTGACCTCAGCAGCAGGGCACATCTTCTCCATATCCTGTTGGGACATGTTTTTAATATCGCCATACTCAATGTCGACTCTTTCAATCTTGCGCCGTTTACTCCTTCTAAGAGTAGTGTTGACAACGTTATTTATCGCCATTATTGTTGATCGGGCATGAATATATGTGTAAAGCTGTACAACAGTTAGACGAAACAAGAAACAAGAAACAGATCCCTGATGATTGTTTTCTAATCTAATGACATTTTTCAACAATCTGAAATTTTTTATTTATTATTTCGAGTTTATGTTTTAGTCAAGTTCTATCGCCCATGTCAAAATGTCGAGGTCGTAATCTACAGTATTATCATCCTATTTTTATAGTCCATAATAGTAGCCCAAGATAATACAGTAATTGTGATATCGTATGATGTCTCTATTTATAATCTGCTCCTCCTTCTCCGCCCTCTGCCAGAACGACGGCTTGGTCTGTGCTCGTTGCTTAAGCAACCACAGCCACATTAAAAACTAAAAGGGTAAGGGGAAACGCACATAAAATACTTTTACCCCATACCGGGAGGAGGAGGAGGAGGAGGAAGACAGGTAGAAACTACACGAACACAGTGGTTGTGGTGGTCTATGCGGGATCTACTCACTTCCAGTGACTGTTGTGGGTGGTACAGTATACTGTACGCGGAGTGCACACCTTACCCTGGTCAGGATCTTTACATGGAAATTATACGATAGAAGCCAAAGTTTGTTTTGTTTATTTTGCCATGTCATGTCATGTCTAATGTCTAATGTGAGTTGTGCTCGCTCGCTTAATATATGGCCGGGGGCAGAGTCGGTCGGTGGGGGTCTCGAGTTGTCAAAACCTGCGGGTAGCAAGCGGGCGGTTAATCAGTGCCGCCAAATACTTGGCCTTTTCTTATACTACTACCCCCGTTCTCCCCTCCCGCTCTGCGAAACCGGTTTTTTTTTTGTTAGTTTGCCGATTTTTTTGCAGCTGTTGAGAATCGTTATGACCTTTTCTCCTCCTATCTAAATCAGCTAGGTCGACTTTTGAGTGTAGTATATCAGTCAAGTCAGGGAAACGAGTTAGAGTGAATCAGGATTAGCCTCCAAGGTTGTTTAGTACTGATAGTAAGTATTATTGGTCATATTTGAATTGATGAAAGAAGCTTTCCCGCATTTAGTTCTGGTTAGATCTTTGATGTGGTTTTAGTGTTTGTATATATAAAGTAGATGGATATAGATAGATATTTTTGTGAAGTACAATCTGAATATACCTTGAACATCTTGTACAGATATAAATACTAACAGACTCGAACTATATTTGATATATCCATATCTCTGGACTCTGCGGTACTGAAATCCATTTGGTTACGCTTAGCAACTCATTTGTATAAAAAACCCCCCACCACCACCACCACCACTCGCCGTAGTTTCCGTCTCCTCCACAGTAAAAGCACATTATACTGTATTATTTACTTACAGTACAGTACAAAAAAAATTGTGCTAAATTTCCTTTCTGGGGGAACCGCCCCGGCCTCTCCAAAATTACTCAAATCTGTACTGGTCTAACCGGATCTGGACAGTGTGCTGTGCTGTGTAATTTTTATTGAGAATGCACGATTCCGAAAACTGCACTAATGCATGCCGTATGAGGGTGATGCAGTAGCTGTAGCTGTAACATTTTAAAAGAAGGCAAGAAAAGAAGAAAAAAAAAAGTAAAGTAGTAAATACTGAATAGTCCAGAAATTGTAAACTTATATATTTTATGTCACAGATAGATGTTGACTTGTAATTTATACGATTTTGTTTTGATATTGTATATTATCTGGATCTTGAGTTCTACTTTGACTTCGACTCTGATTTTACAACAATAAAATACGATTAATATATTGATTTATATATCAAGTTTACTACTTTTCATGTTTATTTTCTATAAGAAAAGGAAGAAGAAGAGGGGGGAATGAAAGGTTTTTTTTATTCGATAATATATAAATGATTTTGATTTTGTATAACAGGTTTTTAATAATTCCAAAACCATGGTTCTCTTCAAGTCTTGTTCTTTGAACTTTGGAGTATAGTTTGAAGAATTCAAAATCGAGTAAGAATAAGTAAAAAGGAGAAAAGGTAAGATAAACAAACAAGATAAGGAATCATCTACGTTTTTATTTAATTCATTTTCGTCACTTCAAACTTTACCAACAACAAACATTCATCTTCATCTTTATCTTTATACTTTACCTGACTTCATGAAACAAGTATAGATATGATTAAAATTGAATAGAAAAAGAAGTTAAACGCACAGTCCAGTTCAGTCTAATTCAGCTCTCATAACAGGACACTTACTTACAAAATGACCCGTTCCTAAATATTTTCTATCCCGTCTCCCCCTTCCACCACCACCACCACCACCACCACCAACAGGAATATAAACTACTACTCCAGGCAGGCGGCCAAGTGGGTGCCAGCAAACCCACACGACCGAGACCTGCTGCACCAGCTCAGAACCTCAGTACCAATTCCGTAGCTCCTCTCTCCCTCCTTTCCACACGAACCTGCCCTTCCAATTATCCTCTCGCTGGGCCTAATCTCAGTAGTAACCCAACCTGATCTGGTCTGGTCAGCTCTTACTTATTTACTTAGTTTCGAATGGATCCCTGTGTGAGTAAGAGAGAGGAAGAGGATCTTGTTCGTTTTGGGGAGCGGCTGATCGTTTAAATACGGGCCAGCACTCAGTCGAAGGTACACGCTACACTACTTTGAAAAATACTACTAGTATATATCATAGTATATCTAAAATACTGTACTATGTATTGTGTACTGTATTGTAGAGCTTGGAGAAGTGTACATAGTTGAAGAACATGGCGGATGATCGTGGTGGTACCATATTCCGTATAGATCTGGGAGGGCGGAAGGAAGGAAGGAAGGAAGGAAGGAAAAAGGGTACTGTAGTGTGTGCAATGGCAGATGAACAATTGGGGGGTCAATGCTGATGTTGATGTTGATGTTCTATGGTTTTTATATTCCAGGTTTTGATAGCTCGGGACTTGTTGTCTGCCAAATTTATTAGAGCAAAAGATAGCAGCATGTCATGAATTGTCGGTATAGATATTTCGAGATGGTGATTACTTGGACATCTGTCTCTGATGGCTTGTATTGCGTAGAGTAGTTATACTTGTATGCTGGTTTGAATAAGATATTGGAATATATAAACTCGTTCTTCTTTCGAAAGAAAAACTTACCCATAGTAATACATCACCATAACACCAACACTTTTCTATTCTATGACTACTCAAACTACACCCATTTCCATTTCCATTTCCAAGTTGATTTAAAGCATTTTCAAAACATGTACTGTAAATTCATGGATTAATAACTATACGCTCAGCCAACAGCAAATCTCGTCATTTCAGCCAGTCTCTATCGTTATAACTAACAATCACAAATCTACCACAAAATTTTCTACCCATCTCAGACGGCCATGCACAAGATTCTTGCAAAGAATGTATTCATATAATTCAATAAGATGAAACCGCTTCGTACTACGTGCACAATGAAAACGTATTCTAAATATTATAATGCAAAATGTAACCCCGTTATATTCTATATATAAAAAAACTTCTCGACACCTGTCGTGTATAAATTATATTAATAGTAATGAATAAAAATGACAGTAAATATATAGTAACCACCATCACCACCCCTCCTCTGCTCAGAGCTCCAGATTATAAATAAAACAATTATTAGAGAAATGAAGAAAAAAAAAGATTAATAGTAATAATAAATAAATAAATAAATAGTAATAATAAAAAAAGGACAAAAAATGATAATAATAATAATAAAGTTCTACCCAGCATGTCTCCAATTAATCTCATCAACTGCCATACTTTCCCCTTCAGGCGCCGGTCCATAATCGCCCTCATACACAACCGCCCCTGCCTTTCTGTGTCTCTCCACCCATGCTGCCTCCTCCGTCCCCAAAATCTGGTCCACATTAGGCCTCTCCGCGGGCTCCGGCCGCAGCATCCACTTCACAACTCTGTCAAGTGCCCCTGTATTCTCCACCATGAATCGTGGCGCCCAGCTCGGCGGCCCGTAGGGCATCGTTCGCCCACCCGGTGCGCTCATAGACTTTTGCTTGGACGCCACCATGTAGCCTTCGTTCTGCTGGAGGGTTGTTGACACTTGGTTGTACAGGTTGCCTGAACTTAGTCTCCCAGCATCGGATAGATCTCCAGATCGGAGCTTCTGCCAGTGGATCCCATTGTCAGGTAAAATAATGTTAGCCGCAATCTCAACCATCATCAGGCCAGTTGAGAAAACATCTGCAGGTTTTCCATACTCGTTTCTTGACAAGATTTCTGGTGCAATATATTCTCGATCGCCTTCCCTCTCAGCATCGGCGCTAACAGGCAACTTTGCAGCCATTCCGAAATCTCCAATTTTAAGCGTCCCTTCAAACGTAATCAGCACATTTGCTGGCTTCATATCCAAATGAATGTACCCTTCATTATGAATGAACCGAAGTCCCAAAATGACTTCAACAAGAATTTTCCATACTCGCCATTCATCCAGTCGCGAAACATTGCCTCGCTCTGATAAAAATGTGTCAAGGTTACCGTTCTCGCAATACTCAGTAACAATGTATAGATGACCACGTAGTTCCCATGCATCGATAAGATTCAAAATGTACTCTTTCCCGTCTTCATCTTGGTGTTTGTTCGAAAATGTCAAATTCCGCAGAATCTCTACCTCTTCGTACTTTCGAGCTCGAGCCTTCACGCCCACAAAAGGAATCTTAGTTCTTTTGACTGCATATTTAGCGGGTTCTACTCCCGCATCTGGAGATCTCTCAGAAACAGCATAGACCACAGAAAATTCTCCAGATCCAATAAGTTGAACATCTGCAAATCTCTCTTTTAGCACCAAATCTGTCCCATTGTCAACTCTCATTTTGTTCATTCCCATCATCATACTAGCTGGAACTGCAGAATCTTGACTAGACGCAATCGCTTTGGCTGGTGTTTTCGGCGTTTCCGACCCTGAAGAATTATTAGAATTGCTACCAGATATCCGCGGTGTGGGATGAGGATCTTCATCACACTGCATTGCACTATCTCCAGGGTAGTCATCATTAGTATGATCCATAGAAAGTGAAAAAGGCATTGCGTTTGTATTAAGGTTGACTTCAGGTGTTCTCGGAGAAGAATTCCCGCTTGGTGAGCCATCAAAAAACCTTGAGGCTTGTGATTGCGAATGCGACTGTGGTGTAGATGCGTACCGTGGGAAGCTCGTAGATGAACTGTTACTGCTCGTAGGCGTTGTGGACGTAAACTGATCTCTGGGGACAATTGTGCTGGCATTTGAAATAGTTTTGTTTGCTCTGACCGGAATGTTCACAGGCATCGTGGTATATAGTTCTTCAGTTTTCGTGGGTGTAGAAGGATTGTTTATTAGTGATTCTTTGATATTTCCAAAGTCCATAGAAGAGTGTCTGTTTTGCCTGTAGTCAGAACCTGATCCTTCAAGTGACATGTGCTGCTGGTTGTATGGTGTATTATAGTTTGAAGGGAGTGACCGTGGTTCTGGGCAAAACGTATTTCCAAAAATGTTTTTGGTATTTGTTGAAAGTTGTGAGGATGTTGGAGTGATAGGGAAAGAAGGGCGCTTGCACGGTGTGTCTGGCGGGGCCATATGCGGCTCACTGAACATTTTTTTCCGATTTCGTTTAGACAATAGACCGGTACTTATAAATGCAGTTTGTAGAGGTTTAGCAAATTTGAAGTTCTCGGGTGTTGAGTATTCTGAATTCGATAATGAATTTCGCATGCTTGTGCCATGGTCTAATGAAGAGTTCGGTTTAAAAGGTCGTTGAAATGCAAATGATGATTGTTTTTGTTGATGAGTATCTGAGTTAATAGATGAAGACGATGATGATGATGAAGTGCTACTATTACTGCTGAATGATGCATTTAGCGACGATGATGGAGAAGTCGACTTTGTAGAAGAAAATGTAAATACAGGCGAGGTAGATTTATTTTGAGATGCATGCAAGTCTTCTTTGTGAGTTAGGGTAGGTGATTGAGATGTTGAAAAGGAATATGCAAGAGGATGTGTGTTGTTATTGTTGTTAAATTTGTTTGCTGATATCGTTGGTCTCGAGGTAAACATGTAAGACTGGTTCTGGTCAACAGTATTCACTTTCCGTACCTTCAGTAACGGCTGAGACGGCGATGTTGATTCTCTCTGGTTGTTGAACGGTTGCCGGTTTTGAAAAAAGTTATTTGACGACTCTGAAGAACTGTAGAACGGTTGATTAAAAAAGGGCGAAGGTTTGGTTGTTGGTTGTGAAAACTGCCATTTTGGTCGTGACGTAAAATCAAACCTCACCTTTTGATTATCTATATTGCCGCTGAAATTGTTGGTGGATGTCCATTTTGGTTTCGCGATGTTTTCGTTCCCGTATATGCCAAAAGGGTGTGGTCTTTTCATTGGTATTGTTGAATTCCGTTGCGTTGGATTGTGCTCAAAACTAAACTGAAACTGTGAGTTGTGTAGATGTTTTGATGGAGATAGGACGCTCGAGTTCAGCGAAGACGAAGACGAAGATGCATGCGATAGTGCAGAGGAGTTCGAAGATGAAGACGATGAACTTTTGAGATAAGATTTTCTAGGTCGATGCAGCGTGTTTTGTTTCTTTGTAAATGCCGAACCGTTTGACGCTTGGTCTAAATTTAGTAATCCTGTTGATCTCCGTAGGCCTCTAGGGGCGTCGCTATTGTTGTTGTTAAGGTTGCTGTTATGGTCATATTCGTCGATATTTGAATGCATGAATGAAGATGCAAGCCGTTTTGAGAAAGGTGGGGGAGATGTTGTGAAAGGTGACGACAGAGGGCGTCTTGGTCGCGGTATGGCTTGGTCAACCATTTCGTGATCGGTGTCTTCTTGTTGTTCTTGCTGGTGTGTGTACCGGTTATGGTCATTAGTTTGATGGTTGCGAATGTGTTGCCGGTCTATTCGTGAAAAAGTCGAGCAATCTAATAGCTTACCTTTCCGCTGTTTGACGGGTGAAGTCGATGGAGAGGGCGAGTCGGAAGAGCATGGAGACGACGCGTGAGATTGCCTAAACTGGGACATTCGTCTATGTGGAGATGGAGAAAGCGAAGGGTCGTTTGCAGGTATTCGCAGAGACATTCCAATGGTACTTTTTGAGAGGAAATACCACTGCAGTATGTCAATAGGTTTTGGTATTGGAGAAGATATAAATAAATGAATAGTAAAAAATAAGTTTGAAGGAGGGAAGGGAATTAGTATACAAATGGTAATAAAAATAAAAATATTCAACAACACAAAAAAAAGACTTTACTATTGAATGTTTTGATTGTTTTCAATAAAGGCAAAGTTAATGAATGAACCCTTTTAGCCCATATGTTTTTTTATTGTTCTTTCTCAAAGTTTATTCTTCACAGCAAATTCTACACAGCTCATCGGAGATTATAATCTGGAATGAAGTCAGATCAGGTCAATAATGGGCTCTATCTCAGAACTTATCACAGTACTATTATCTCCTCGAACGGTTAGCGATGTTTAGTATGTTCGAGGAGACACAAATGGCCATCTAGTCCAGTAATAGCACGGGGAGAAAAAATGTAAACAAACCATATTTATAGAGGTCCAAACTTTGGAAACACGCGCTAAGCTCGTTTCGTATCCAATCCCCAAACTGACATTGTACTGTGGTAATAATCCAAAATGTCTGTTCTACAACAGTTCTACTTCTCAATTAAGTCCCTTGAGTTTGAGATATGGAATCAATCAACCCAAATTGATGAATAAATACATGCATCATTGGTGTGTGCAAGAACAGATAAAAAAACACCAGGCACGTAAAGTGGCGTTTTTTATTTATTTTCCAATCGATTTGAGTTATTAGTTCAAGTTCGTGTTTGTGATTTGAGTATGTCACCTAACAATGAATGAACGTACAGCAAGTACAAAAGTACCTGCCTGGGCTTCTATCTACTGAAATGCCATAATATAAACCGGTATATAACACCACCGTAGGCCGTTTATCAATGATATCGATATCTACATATCAAGATCTGTTTATAGATTGCTGGCATACTTCAATCGCAAAGACTCTCAAAGTGGCCGTTTTTACTTTACTAGAAATAAAATTGGAATTTATTGTTATAGGCAAACCAAACCGCTAGACAGTTCAACATTGATTTGATCCTCAGTACCAATGCATAAACACATAGTTTGAATGATCAAATTGTCGGCACCTTATCAACCATTATCACAGATGTGAATTCAACAAATTCTACAGTTGCATTAAAGGCCATCCGGCAGACAGTCTCAACGGTTGAAATGAAATATCTTAAGTTACCCGGGCTGAAAAACAATTTGAGACTATGGTCGTCCATATTCAAAAATGGTGGCTGTGAAAGTTTTCCCCAACTCGAACAAATTTGTGAACAGATTTATATAATCATATTTACAACATGTGTATTCGCACTTGGACCTTACATTTATCTGCCTAACAGGTGCCTGTCTTTACGTGAGATCTATTAAATTCAACAAAATCTGTAACGCACCCTCGTGTGTTTTACGACATCGTAGCTGCTAAGTCTAAAGCTGGCTCAGTCTACAATATGAGTTGTCTGGAAATTCAGGTTCTCAATGCTTTCCACAGATTCTTAGCGGTATTGGTTCTATGTTTTCTACCACATGGAGCTATACGATATCACCTAATGGACCATCAGCTGTGCAGTACGTGCAGTTCACTACAGGTTTTGTCAACTGTGTGTGTTGCACTGTACTGCGTTCTATAAATTTTTACTGTACGACACAAATGCTTGATAAGATAATAAGCACCATAATATTTTTACGCGCTTTCTTACTGTTTTGAAGTCCAAGTTCTATTATTTATTCTCCATATTTTATTTAACTCAATATTCCCCCTCCCCCTTTTTCATTATTTTCTTCTCTCCTTAGGCTCAGATCAATTCATCCATCAATTTTAGACAAACTTTCCCTTGACCGTAATTCTGAGATTTTTTCTTCGCATAATAGTCCCCTCTTTGGCTGATCCATAGCGGCAAGTTGAAAACAATGCCCCAACCATCTACGCCGGCTGGAAAAAAAGAAAGCATACGAAAACCTTTTACAACTCCAACGCAGACCCCAACTACACCAAGTCCTTATCTAAACGCAGACCAGTCTGAGGATTCCTATGACGATTCAGACGACGACTTTGACGACTCTTCGGGCTCCCATGAAACTACTAAAACTTCGTCACAACCAAAGAAGCAAAAAACTCCCTTAGAAATTGTAAAGCAAAGCATAACTTCAAACTACTCAAGTAACAATGGTGATGACCAAGTAGGATCAAACAAGCTGCCTAACGAAAAGAGCAAATCGTCCAGTTCACTGTCAACCATGTCAGAGAGCTCAAACTCAACTGTTAAACTATCAGAAATTAATAATAGTTCCGGTAATAAGCAGAACACTATACCACCTATTGCATCCACTTCCGCTTCCGCTTCTGCTTCGGCGCCAGTCAATCCAGTGATACCTTCGGAGTCAACCGCACCTCTTCCTACCCTCTATACACGAAAAACTGTTACCACCACTTCAGTGGCACCTACATCGCAACAGTCATCAACTAACAATAATTCAATGACTGTCGAAACAGAAACAGTATCAGCGGTACCCACATTGGCTATGGCTCCTGCTAATGGAACAACTAGTTTGAAAGTGAAAAAAAGCATCGATAACGTTAATAAATCGGCACAAAGAGTGAAAAAGAAAAAAACTACGACTACACCCTCAGTTTCTAGACCAAGTGGATCCTCGAAAGCTCAGGTTTTTGCCGCAAAATTAGCAACCGCAATAGACGGAGCACAATCTTCGGACTCAGATGAAACTTTTGTATATGAATCCAACCCCAATGATGCATCAAATCACCATCACGTAATGGCCTCTACTTCCACGGGTTCCATTAGACCACGATTTCATGCCAGAAGTCCGTCTTCATCGTCGATAACGCAACCACCCCCGCTACATCAGGATTTACCTGAAACTCATCAAACTCTTACCCAAAGTCGCAGGTCAAATGCTCAAAAACAATATCAACACCAGTTGCAGCTTCAACAGCAAAGCCAAATGTTATCTGGAGCTCAACAATCCGACACAGACTCTCAAAATTTATCCCAAGCGAGCCAAACACAGCCTAAGAATACTCTTCAGCGCCAAGCTTCATTGACTTCGGTTTTTAGTAACCGAATGTACCAAGGAATGTCGACCATGTCTTCAGATAATCTAGCTGCAGTTCATGAAAACATGGCTGAGGCACAAGAACAACAGCATCTGTCTCATCATCATCAACAACAACAGCAACCGCGTCAACACCATTTGCATGCACCTCCAATGATTTCGATGGAATCAGCACCCTCTGTACTGAGTGCTGGGGAAAGTCATCATACTAACTCCCATAAATCTGCATCGCCGCACTCTAAAACTAGAAGAGCAAGAGGAGGAGGGCACCCACGAATTCATGGCCGGCTGAACCAAAACCCCAGATTGAAGAGAACATATTTTTACGACGATTACTTGGATCCCGAAGAAGATCTATACAGGGATGAAGACGATGAGTATGATGACGATGACGAGGACGACTTTCTCGAATTCACGGAGCGGGCGCCGTTATTCAGTGCTTCTAGTAATAAGAGTCTAGCTCATTATGGACACGATCAAGTTGTGCGTAAAGCTAGAACTATTGGTAGCTCGAATGTATACTCGCCCCACAACTATCAAAGATATGCATCGAGTAAAGATGTTGAAAGATACAAACAATATCAAAGGCTGAAATTTACGTTTTGGTTGACTTTGGCCGTGTTGTCTATCTTGGGTGTGGGTTTTATAATGGGGTTTTTACTGGCCACAACTAAACCGCTGCACGATGTAGGCATAGCAGATATATTTGATGTGCTTGTTTCTGACGAAGAGTTGATGTTTGATGTGGTTGTGGAAGCAGTGAATCCAGGGTTCCTGAACATTGAAGTATCACAAGTTGATTTGGATATATTTGCCAGATCAAGCTACGACACTCCCCTTTTGGAAATGGATGCAGACAGTGGCGGCGGAGGTAGAGTTGTTGAACCACATACAATATTACTAGGAAATATTCAGCATTTTGAGGTCCCACTGACGTTTGATGGAGGTGTTTTTTCGCGAGGGCTTCGAAAATCAGTCGGTCAATTGCGACTGGTTCATCCAGGTAAGAACTCAACATCTAATGGAGATGGTGATCATGACGATAATGAAATGTTGAGTGTGAGTGTGGGTAGTCATGGTGTGGTCGAGGGAGATGAAGTGAGGGAGTTGGCTAAGCTGGACAATGGGCAAAAAAAGTGGGCGAGAGTCAGTCGACATCCTTTTGATCTAATTATTAGGGGGGTTCTGAAATACAAGCTTTTGTTGAATCCGAACACTAAGGTGGTATCTATTTCCAAAGTGAGTTTATTATTATTTTTGTTGTTGTCGTCGTTGTTTTTAGTCGAGCATGGCGTTAGTTCGTTTTTTCATCGAGGCGGCCGGAGATGTATTCTTTTTGGGAATGTCAAGTCTCGTTGGGTGATGGTTTCGGTGAATGCGAAGATGTCTGTGTTTGAATTGAGATCTTTTTGGTATGCAGTAACTAACTAGTTGTATTTTAGAGCGTACTAGTTGACCCTTCAGGAGACGGTGATGACGATGATGATGGTGGTAATGACGACGACGGTGACGATGAAGGGCATCAAGACTAATCCGTGTTACGTTGTCTAACTATTGTTT
The DNA here is from genome assembly GCA_030563945.1 of Geotrichum australiense. NCBI lineage: Eukaryota > Fungi > Ascomycota > Dipodascomycetes > Dipodascales > Dipodascaceae > Geotrichum > Geotrichum australiense. Next base: position 97,297 of record JAJMKR010000005.1, on the reverse strand, counting down.
TTGTAATCTGGTTCTTTCTTCTTGCGTTTAGTGTCTTTCTACACCTGAACGTATGGAGATCTTTAGCATTCATTTATGTTGTTGTTGTTGTTTTTTATTTATTATTAATTTCATCATTTTAATATTGTATCATATCAAAAGTTGTTTAGTTTAGTTTCTATTGTTTGCCCGGCTTGGTTAGTTGTTAGCTCGTTGTTGGTACAGGCTACGATGTCATAAGACTTGATTTTGATAAGTTAAGATATCACTGCCTGCTTTGTCCAGCATTGTTGTAACTTATAGATACCGGTATGCAAACAAATGTGTATTTATACTAAATAACGTATATGGAAATACTCATTGCCAATCATCAACCAAACCCAGCCAGATCAGATTCCAACTATACTACATTTATTCCTCGATACGTTATCGCATCTTTATGTCAATTCAACTATAGATTCTCTAGCGTGACATGAAAATAATTGAAACCAACAAAAGGTGACCCCAAGTGTAGCAACCGTAGCTTTTGAATGGTGAAGGTGAAAGGTACGTTCGGAGACGAAAGTTTGGACCCTTGCATCAAAGAAAAGTTGGAATACAATAGAATATATAAGTGTCCCCGCCTTGAAATGGACTGGGGTATGGTTTCTGGAGTTAACTTGTGTATTACTGTACCTGGATACTGGACGGGTTATGAGATTGTTTTGGGAATGTGAATGTGGATGGAATTTGGGTTGATGGAGTTGGTCAAGCGGTTGGGGGTTTTGGGGTGGCCTAGTTTGTTTGAATGTTGCAAATGTTTGGGGGGTGTGTATGCCATACGTATGGGTTAGTAAAGTCTGAGTATGTGTACGTTTATGGGGAACTAAGGAAAAGTGTTGATGTTGTGTCTTTGTACTTTGTGCAACTTGTTGGCTCTTTTCGTTATGGCCGCAAATTCTTTACTAAAGTTGAATCATGGTTTATAAACGTAGTTTTAGCATCTTATGGTTGTACGTACTTAGTATAATGCGTATGCTTGGATTGTCTTGCGGGCCAATTAGGTAAAGAAGAGCAAAGAAATGGAATGAGAAATTGACGGCCGGCCCGTGTCCTATACACGTTTCATTTGCGTCTGTTAAACGTAGGTTTACTCATATTGTATATAGACATTACTCGATACCAGTATCATACTCTATCTTTTTATCAGAATAAAACTGTTTTTAACCCCTCCAAAATAGATCTAACAATGTCCCAACTAAACACAAACACCTTTGTTGTTATTGTTATTTTTCATCTTGGAAAGAGAATTGATATAAATGGAAAGCACTAAATTTCATTTTGGGTAAGAAGAAGAATGTTTTTGGTAAAAGGGTATGATATACTGTAGATTTGGGTGTTGAATGAGTTCTTTTTTGTTGTTCAAAGCAGGTTATGGACTAGGCTAGTCCTGCTTTCTGGGGAAGTATCCAGAAGTAGTAATGGCTTAAGTCTACATCGTTTGTATATTTAGAGCTGTCTTGTCTTGTTTTTGTCTGCTTTATACCTTGCTGTTGGTACGGACATATCTGAAGGTCACAAAGGCTAGTTAGTGTGTAACATCACCAAAAGAATCACAAAAGAGTCCTGAAAAAAATAAGGCAATATCAGGATTATTCATTCATTCATTTATGATCAGTCAATTGTCTTATAAGATTATGAATACTTAGTTCCCGTCAGGTCAGGTCGTATCTGCTGCAGGTAGTATCGGATATAGGAAGTAAGCTCAATCCACAGTAGGCTAGTAAATTGAGAATTGGCAATCACTGTACGTACGTTACGGAGTAGGCTACGGTGCGGCTACTTGTACCGCTAAACCTGCCAATACCGAACTTACTGCACCCTGGCGGAAGAAATTCATTTTTAGACTGAAAAGAACAGTGGGTGGGACCCCATTGATGAGACACAATTCAACCCGAATGGGCAATTTGTGCGTGCAGAAGCGGTAAAAAAAAGATAAAAATAAGGAATCTTGAATACTTTGTCATTTCGTACTGTACGATAAAATAAGCCGTGGATGAGCCACATTATCTTGACATTACCTCCAAAAATTCAACATTTCTCGAACAAATCTTGACGTTTATCAATACTCACATCTGAATTTGATATATATATTATAGAACATTGTCACCATCATTCCTGTAAAAGTTGTACAGTAATATTACGTGTATCGTGCGCCCGCCCAAACCATCTTTAGTTTCTGTAAACCGTCATGACCACACTTTCCCCAAGTGAAGTGAATCAAATACCAGATTTGGCTGTGACCAAAATATCCAGAGATCCATTTGTCACGTCTCTGAAGTTCTGAACAAAAAATTCACGATGTGCCCGGCGTACATACAAATTAACTGTGCAGTAGGTTTGAAGAGGCTCAAAAATGAAAAAACGCGACTATCAATTTTTTTTTTATTTATTTTTGAAGATTTAACTTACTACAGTAAATAAATTTGATTAATTATCTTGTGTACTGCTACTAACTACTGTAAAGTACAGTACAAGTTTTTTTTAATCTGCATCAGCTCTTTTCATAATCAGGCCATATCGTAGTTTAGAAGAATATAATTGATGGAAGAGGGAAAGCGTATGGGATTGATTGTCATTGACTTTAGGAAGAAAAAGGAATAGTTCATATTGCATGTATAGATTTATCTAAGTTTATATAGTTCGCTATGCTGTGTCGACGACGTGATGTGCACAGTTCTGGTTAGACGTAAGGTCATGATTCTGGACAGGAATGTATATAAGTAGCTGCTGTATATACTTGTTGGTATCTATCTATCTATCTACCCATCTAACTATAGACTATGATTTGTATAGTCTTGTATATTATGGTATAACCGGGTATAACTTATCAGTCTGTTTACGTCTTCCTTGATGATCTCGTATGAGCGATACCCCCTCTCCTCCCCTTTCTGGCCTAACTGAGCTAGCAAGCGGATGATGATGGGCACAAGCCACTAATTTTTACTTTCTTGCTCTCGCATTTGCTCCTGCTCTTGCTCTTGCTCTTTCTTGAAGCTGGTAGTCACAAAACACCTATCTAGTCCCTTTTTCCCTTCTAGGCAAATACTCTTGCACAGAACGTACTGTACTGTACGTACTACTGGAAATTGCTTACTAGAGATAATGAGATTTCGCGTTTTAGGCTCGTTTATTTTGTACAGTACGCGCTTGAAGATATTAGCCGCGTTTGGATAGGATCCATTTATATATTTGATTCCCTCAGAAGAAGTTGAGATTAGTACTTTGTGTTGATATAAATTTTGCTGGTGTTCGCGTAGTGACTACCTTTACCTTTACGAGATGATGCCAGTGTGACCTATCTAAATCTATCTATCTATACATAACTGTATCTATATAAACTGATGATAACTTATAAAATTAAACTACACCAGCGGATCTGATTGCTTTATTTGTTTCTTAGCTTACTGTAGTTCTGGAACCAAGTGCATCTAAGATCTAAGTTAGCCATTAGATATGTATACAAATTTAGCAAACAACTTGGCCAGCTTATTTTTATTATTATTTTTTTTTTGTTTTTCTCTCTCAATAATATTGATATTCGCAATAAAAATATTAATATTATCCATATTGCAGCGCGCAAGTCCTGCACCGTACCGTTAATATTATTTCCCACCATACCTAAATACAACCCGCACTTACCACCATCCCACACCCACACCCGACACCTACAAACATGCAACGGTCTTTCCAGAAGCCTATACAAACCAGACCAAGCCAAACTATACTAAACTATACTATACTAATTTACAACAATGCCCATACTTGTTTGTTTTGTTTTTCTCTTGAGGTTGGGTTGGGTTCGTTAAAAAGGGAAAGGAAAACATCAGTCGTAAAACTGTGAACTGGCGGTTGCAGTATAATGTAAATGCATGTGGAACCGTTGGCTGTACTTTGTAAGGATGCAAGTACAGTACGTAGGACACGACGGGACCTGCTTTTTTTCTTGATTTGGTTCAACAGTGGGCCTATGAACCCGTCGTTCCAGCTTGCCTGAAAAAGATTGAAAATTGTCATTTTATGGCATCTATTAATGTTATTTTAATATTAGTATTGTCTTCATGTTAACTTATAATAGCAGTTATTTGGTATGGTACGCACGCACTCTGTACGCGTATACACAAAACGGCCGACCCCACATAAACCAGTACTTTCACCGACCCGCGTCTATCACTCGTTGAAGCCGTTATCGTTTAAATCTCGAATGACGAGAAATTTTCACGCGTTGAAAAACGTTGAAACCGTTTTTGGTCACACTGACCGTTGTTGGAACAATAAAAAATTCCACATTTCAACGGCAACGCAACAGCAATCAGAACTTGGCTGTCCGTACAATATTTGTCCACATTTTATTACTGGTAACCGTTTTATACAAGCAGAGCTGAAAATCCAACGTCCACTTCCTGGATAAGAATCATTTTGGAATCTGTTATTTTTTGGTATTGAAAGATAAGTTATATTTTACTAGTGTAGTAAATTTATTATATATCAACATGTCCGTAGATACTGAATAACTGAATCATATAAATCTATTTCGGATCGGTATTAGTGATAGCACTAAGCTCATACCATACAAAACTATATACCGGTATACGCCAACTAACTATATAGCAACATTCCCAATTCCATCTGCTAAATTAATGCCATTCTTACACACAAGCACACACACCTCCATTTATGAGGCCCCGAAACCAGTTATACTAAGCGCGCCCCGCATACCACCCCACTACCAAATAGGCTAATATTCCATCGCGTCCCTCCCCGACCGTTGCAGCAATTTTCCCAACCCAGCATACAAATCAACCCAGCAGCCGCAGGGACCTCTCTCGGTACACGACCGTTTTTCGTTTTGCCGTTGGCATTGATTCCATCGGCTCCGCTAAGAGCATAATGGAACCGGGTGGGGATTTTTAATGATTACTTACTGTACAGGACGCGTGGCTTTTATGAAACGTTCGCGGCCCGTGTTGGTTTGGCATTTAAATTGCGCTTTTTAGTTGGTTGTTCTTGGATTGATGATTATGAATCAAGAAGCAACGCATTTTTTGGATGAGGATGTGCGCATGCCCGGGACGACGTGTCGTTGCTCCGTTTAATGCGGTTGTGACACGCACGCGTGGGTCATTGAAACCTGAATGTATGCTGGAGTCTTAGTGTCGCCGCAACGGTGTAACACTTGACGCGTGTACAGTGTACGTGTGTGGGCTTACTTGAGTGTGTTTTAGGATGATGATCTACAATGGCATGATGAGTCGGGGTTTGAAAGAAAAATAATAAAAAAGTGTATTTGGGTTTGTGACCTGATGAATTTGGAATTTTGGATTTTGGATTGATTTTGAGGTATGGATCTGGGTGCCCTCCAGACATAACTCTGGACGAACTTAGACCAGAACTGGAATGGATCAGATTCAAAAGCCAATTTGTTGTTCGTACTGCATGTAAAATTTACCAAGTTAAGTAAGTAAGTCAACCAGCGTCTATATAGTATATACACACATGTCAAACGTGAACTTGCAAAATCCTCGTATGTATGACCCAAAAGTGTCCATGATGACCCCAAAAATTAGCGCCATAGGTCAAAGTCATGAGAGAGCAGCATAGCTCAATAAGCTAAAAGGATTTTAGTTAGGTCTAGGTCCGGCATCCAAACTAATTGCCCAAGCTCAAAAATTAGTCCCCAAAGTCCTCCACCTCGCTCCTCCTCGCTCCATTTAGATTCGGGACTAAAATACCAATCATTGCTCTGGTCTTGCTATATAAGTCATAACTCAACTCCCCATAGATACGTGCTTTAATAGGTCTAACTAAATTGGTCCGCTAGCTGATTAAACGCTAGCTCCAAAAGCGCTATATCCACTATGCTATACATATCTCCCCCCAGTCGCACATGTGAGCCTAGTACGTAAAGCCCAATAATCCAATCTCCTAGGGCTTTGCAGCCTAAACTTTGCACGGTCAAGATGCCCATATCCATGTCGAATAACATATAATTTTTGGGTTTAAAATGTAAGATGATCTAAACTAGTCCATGTGCACATTACTTACAACTACAAGTCCCGGAGACTAACGCGGTCGACTCAAAAATATAAAAGTCATATCCCATAGAAAAAATAAGACATATCTGTTTTAGGAGAGCAAATGCGTATACAATGTAGCGTGACCACATGGTACACCTGTAAGGGACCATTCGTTGACCGCCGCAAAAGCCACACATTGTCAAGTCGCAGTTCCATACTTAAAATCCCAACTCTTTTTTTTTTTTGGACTTTCCACGCCTTACCAGTTGTCTTACTCTGCGAGTTGCCAGACATAAATGCGCTCGCTTATTTCATCCCTCGCAACCATTCTGATCACCTCTCTCTATCTCTATCTCTTCTCCCCCATATAAACCAGTGCCAACCCGCATTAACCATGACTGCTCGCCGGCCCACGTCACCTACGTACGCGCATGAACCATCCATTCACCGAAGGCAGCCACTTCTGCCACTGTCTAAATCCCGTTTTTGTAACGCACATAAAAAAAGATTGTAAAATCCCATAATATATTATCTGTTCTTTTTTTTTTTGTTTTTTGTTTTTAGCTAGACTTGGAACTGAGATTGATGCAAGTGGTTAAGATGCCTTTTATAAGGCGGTGCATTTATATCTACCGGCCGTCGAACGCTTGCATAAACGCTGATGCAGACGGCCGGGATGCTAGATGACGATAAAATGATAGAAGTGTCATCTGGGGGGAGAAGGAGGAGTAAGAGGCTTGGCTGTGTCTAATACGCTTAGGTAAATGGGACCTTTTGGTGTTAGGAGATGGTGGGTTGTATCTATTTTTGGCGGTTCATGATGTCTTGAGAGGCTGTTGATGTATCTATGCTGTGTGGTTTGCATGAATGTCATCGCCTACAATTGCCCATTGACGTATATAGTATTAGTTAATTCAACCTACCACCCGTTTCTATTCCATGTTCCAATCCTCAACACCCTACGATCGGCTATTCACACAAATCCTCCAACACCCCATCACCAGCCATCCACACAAACTCCCTTCAACAAATGTCCCGGCCCTCCCTGGAAGCCATCTCGTCTCCGGACGTCACACCGCACCACACCACACCACCACCGACCAAACGCACCACATTAGTCGACCGTTATTGCTGCATTAACAATTCCCCATCACACTCCGGCCAACCTCAATGCGCCGCTCACCCGATCTCTCCCTCTCTCTCTCTCTTCCAAGCATTCTGCGGTCGGGAAGTTGAACTGATTTGTGTCTTGACTGAATGCTGCACTTGTAAGGTGTGTCTGGGTATACGATTTCTTGGAGCGTGAATGGTCATTTGTTATACTTTGTAATGGTACGGAGCTTGGTATGGATGAAGGAAGAAGGAGATTTGTTTGGGCTTGGGTCTTGGGTCTTGGGTCGATGGTATGGCATTGATGTCGGTGTCTGTAGATCAACTAGAATTGAATCATGTAACGGGATTTGACCCAGAAATTGACCAAGTTAATACAATATAAAATGTCCATCGTTATGACTAGAGATAATATTATGCGAACGGTCAAAAGATATCAATCGTTTTTAGCTTTACAATATGAGAGTTAAATATTGACCTTATACAATTTCCACAACCTTTCTCAACCACATACAGAAAACTACCACAAACACACAAAATATTGAAATTACAAATTCCAGTTTTTTACCTCACAAAGTCCCAATTGGGCAAAAATTTTCTACTAATTTCCATTTTAAGAAAAAAAGAATACTGTACTGCGGTAACATTCTAAGGTAGGTTTGCATTAAGTTAGCACTTTAGCAATAGTGCACTGCATTTGGAGCATGTTTTCAAGCAGTAAGTAGCCGATATTTTACTGTTATCGTGAGCGCTGTTTTTAATTCGACACTATAAATTTATTTCTAGGTGGGATGTTTTACGTAGAGAAAGAGGTCAATTGAACCAAGTCAATCCTTGGAAAATGAAAACAATCACCAGATATTCATGTATCCGTTGTTTTTCAATTATCAACGCAGCTTATACAACTTCTACTAGAACACTACCATCTATCTATCTATCTATCTTTTGAAAATCATTTATTTTAAGTCATATAACCGTACACATTATTTATATATTCACATCTGAGGAAGAATGAAAATCTATAAAGCATGAATCGCAAATCTAGATTTAGTTGTTCTTCTCAAAGTAGGCCTTGGACTTTTCAGGGTCAGCGACCATACCTTCGTCACCCTTGTGCCAGTTGGCAGGGCAGACTTCACCGTACTTCTCAACGAATTGGAAAGCGTCAACCAATCTCAAAGTCTCTTCAACGGAACGTCCAACGGGAGTGTCGTTAATGGTGATTTGTCTAACAATTCCTTCAGGATCAATGATGAAGATACCTCTAAGAGCAATACCTTCTTCCTCAACAAGGACACCGTAGTCTCTGGACAAGGTGTGGTTGGTGTCAGCGACCAAAGGAATGTCGACCTTTCCGAGACCACCTTCCTTTCTGGGGACGTTGGTCCAGGCGAGGAGGGAGAATTCAGAGTCGGTTGAGGCGAAGAGGACTTCGGCACCACGCTCCTTGAATTGAGCAGCAGCCTCTGAGTAGGCAATGATTTCAGTGGGGCAGACGAAAGTGAAAGCAAGAGGGATGAAGGCAAGAACGACCCATTTACCCTTGTATTGTTCGAGAGAAACTTCTTCGAAAAGACCGTTGACGACGGCTTGCTTCTTGAAAGCGGGAGCGGGTAATCTGACAGTGGCGACCATTATGATAGTTGATGTGAGGTGTATATGTGTTGATTTCGATTTATGAAAAAAAAATATATGAGGAACGAAAGAAAAAAAGAGAGAGAGAGAAAAAAATCAGAGCAAAGAGTTGGCGAGATGAATTGATATTTATATGAATTCTTACTGGTTTTTTTTGAGACTCGGATTGATAAGTAAAAAATGTTCTGGAACTTTTCTAGGGGCGATTTTGAATTGGAATTCATTCTCTAACCTTCTAATTTTTCCGTATTTCGATGAATCTTTGGCCATGACCATGTTGAAAAAACCATCGGGATTGCAAGGAATCAGCTAAAAATAGGCAATTGGTGGTAATCTAGATCTTCCGTGATTTAGAATTAGTCCGAAAAATTAAGAAATTGTGGTCCAACAGCGCTTACCAATTGACTGAACTATGCAATAACTAAAGCTCATTTGCTCGATATTGGGTAGCCAAAGTATCACCATACCATAACGAAATTTCGCCAATGAACATTATAAATAAGACCCAGTTCTAGACCTTTTTTCTTTACTTGGTAACTTACTAATTTCACATACTGATGATTATGTAAAGACAGTAATTTCTGAGGGTTCTTTCGGAACAATTTATTATGGGTAATGCTTGTAAATGGAAACTTTGTCTGAAAATGGAAATACCTTAAATAGGCGTTAGCATGTGGTAAATCTAATTTGTGTGTGTGCGTTTGCACTGGGTGGATCAGTGGCAGCACACTGAGCCAACCATCCCACCATCCCACCATAGAACCATCAAATCATCATAATAATATTATCGTGCCATTCAATGAACTTCTGTGTATCCTACTCTATGACATATACCGTTTGAGCTTGCTACAAGTCAAACAGTCTAGAGTACATAAAACACACACACACTGACACAAAACAGCCCTTAAATCACAATAGCAGTTAGTTTATACGACTGTTGGTTACAGAAATAACCTCAACAATAACCTCAGTAATAACCTCGAAACAGTTTCTTCCATAGAACATTCAACGAAAACCAACAACACCCTCCACAATAGCTCGTTCAAATACTTTGATTTGATAACACTGAACTTGCTGTTTCTCTTGTTGCTCAACTCAAAAATCAACAACAACATGTTGTCTTGCAGTAGAGTTTCAGAAAACCTTTCCCAGTCCATTGAATTAAAGACTGAGAAGACAGCCAGAACAAAGTAGACCAGCCCCTGTTTCTTTACAGCTCGCCTAAAAGTATAAGTAAAGACCATATCCACATCGCAACAATAAACAGATACTAATTTTCATAAACGGGAAAGGACAAGAGATTTTACCAGATTTCAATCCACTTCATCTTGGACCATTATAAATGAAGGTTTTCTAGCTAGGATGGATGTGTACATCGTTGTCTTTTTTGTGAGCCATTATCATCCATTGAAATGCTAGAAGTATCGCTAAACTAAACTTACTTTCAACGTGAATTTGTACAGAACATATAGAACCTGCCAATGGAAGAAGTCCAAGCACAAAGAAAACAGGAAAACAACTGCAAAGTTAGTTCTTGCTATGTGTTAAAGCATTTTAGAAAAGACGAATAGTATCCTGACTACACTACAACACACACGGAGGAACAAACTACCGGAATAGTGAGTTTTTCAAACAAGTGGCAGTATATTATACAATAAATAGTCGACTGTTAAACAAGCTCAAGGAGCCACTTACAAGCATGATTCGCTTTCTGTCAAATGGCCAACTTACTTTCTCCAATCTCTGGAAAATGCCGACCCCTAGACAACCGTACCACATCTTTAACTCTAAAGGCAAAAGGAAAGAGAAGATAAGCAGACCATGACATAATTTCATAGCACCACACCTCTTCCCAAAGCGCGCAGTACCTGCATCCAGAACAAGACAACATTGTCAACCCCAAACAAACAACCAAGGGCACGCCCAAATAAAGTGCACAATTTCTCCACTCCATATCCACTTCCTTTTTTTTCCTTCTTTTCTTTCACGCACTCGCTCGTGGGAAGCTTAACAGTAGGCTATTTCTCTGTTCTGCACGAAAGCCTTTTGTTGTCCCGCGCACCGAACAGCAAGCACTGGCATTAGAGCCAACTCTAATTTCTGAAAATGGGCGGGCGGCCTTCGCTAAGCTTTCGGGAAATCAAGTCGATCCCGAGTCCCCACTTTGCTTGTCTTTTTTTTTGTTGTTGCTTGTGCTATGAAAGATTTTTTCTCGGGTGACCGAATTTGGTGTTTTTATTTGCCGCACAAAGAAGTTTTTGCTGCCGTTTTGGGGGTTCTTGGGCGTTGTATTGGTGATGGTATATGATATATGCCCCCCGGAATTTTATGATGTTACAGGAAATGGATTCGACAATTGGGCCCTCGGTATAAGTTACGAACTTGCAAATGAAATAATAATAATGATACTGGTAATAATCACCACTGTCCATTGTCTTCTTTTTCTTATCACAAATGGGGGTGGCCATACTGTATTCGAACATGGCAAATTGATAAATGTAGGTGACAGGAGATACTACATAGTAGTTGCCCGTCTGGGAAGAAGGAGGAAATAATATGACATGTCATGTCAAGTGGAGTGGCCATACACCTATATTATAGATAAATATATGGCGTGGTCGCAAAAAACTAACCGGAATTTTGGACTTTACGGCTCTGAACCAAGAGTAACTGTTCATGGAAACTAATTACGCGCGACCATGTACGAAACAAACTAGAAATAGCAAATGTCACTCGACAAACTAAGCACAAATGAGCTCATAAAGTATATTGTCCTGATGTGACGTGAATCTATTATATAGTTACTCGCACTGAGTTCTAACTCTGTTGTGGTATATGGAATTAGCTAACTTTGCATTGGGTAGATGCTAACTAACGGGCAAAGTTTCTCCCGCTTCGAAGAGTTGGGATTCCATCACTTTGAGCTAAGTAAAGCCAAATAAGATATCTTTTGGGCTAAGGTCGGAACTTTACTTTGAACGTAAACATCGGTACTTGCAAGTATATATATCTACGTATCCTCACCTGAATAGTTGAAATTGCGTCATTTGGATATTCATTCATTTAAGGAAGGCAGAAATCGGCACCAAAGAAATAGGCCACATGGAATATGACAATGGCCCGAGCCTAGTGTATCCATACAGTTTGAATGAAGAAGGTGGAATAGTATTTGTATCTCCAATTGTTATCTTTCTCAAACACACACCCCAAAACCGTTAGTTATATTATTTTATCCAATCCAATTCTATTGTTCTTGTTTCTCTTTCATACCTTTGAACGACCACTGAAAAACCAAAAAAAAACCGAAGCTGGTAGAACGCTGATTGATTTTATACAAGCCATGTATATGTGCATAAAGCTTAATCCGAAATTCCGGGACGATTCGTGCCATGTGGTAAAACTCAACTTTAAAGATGCCCGAGTTTGATCGAATCTGAAAACTTGGGCCGAGTTTGCCGTTGGAACCAGAAGACGTCTCCTATTGTTGACTAATTTGTACGTGCAATACACATGTGTAGTTTTGAATTACAGTATAAATTTGTCAAGTAGCTTTATGTTTACCTGCGGTATGATAAGTTTATTTGACAGGGAGTGATATGGGCGTATCTGCCTGCAAATGGCACAATATATAATGATTGCTGTTTGTGGAGGTGGTACTCGCCGATAATTTAGATAACTGTGTATATATATTGCAAACTTTTTCACAGTAACGGTAATGCTTTGTGAAGATATTTTGAAGTCATGGAATGTGTGGTATTTGGAGAGAACGAAAGGACTGTCAAAAAATCGAAAATCGGTATCGACGTTGAATACAAACATCCCAAAAAGTTCCAAAGTTTATTTTGGGTTTAATTTTAATTTTTGACTCAAACTAAAAAGCTATAGGTTTATATCATATATAAAATATACAATAGTGTAAGCCGTAAAACCTAACACTTTCAATATAAAACACAAGTACTATATCCCAAATAAAGCTCTGTTTATATTTTTGAGACTAAACTCATCCAAGACCTGAAGAATGTGTGTTCCCATACAAAAAGTGAAAAATATTTTTCTTTTTAGATTTTGATTTACCCTTCCCTTACGTTTTTGTTATTTTTCCAGTAACAACAAGATAATAAGAATAAAAATTCTGTTTATTTTCTTATCGTTCGCGGTTGCTCCATCCCTAGTCTCTATCATCATCCCGGTAACTAATACGTGAGAAAGAAAGAAAAAAAAAACAGGATGACCCGTCATAAATCACCGCATTCCGAACAGGTCTTACCGCTTGATCAGCCTCAGTACAAGGACGCTCTACGTGCATTACGCAACAACTCGCAGTTCGTTGAACTCATTCAGTTCCTGACATTTTTCAGATCTATTCTAAACTTAAAGCAATTTGAGATCGAAGAGGTCGAAGAAGAACTTGTGGGAATTGCTCCAAACGGCACCGTTTTCACCGCCATTACGAAAGCCCTAGTCAAATATGTGGTTGCAAACAAAATTCACCTGAAGAAATTAATAAAGGACAATAAATGGGATCGGGCTATAGCGACTTTGATCGAAGGTGTTTACGATACAAATCCGCTCGCTGATGAGGACTCAAAGTTTGAAAACTTAGACGTTGACTGGAAAATTGAAATTTTATATCTACTGACAAAACGTATATTGGATTTGGAATCGTTTCATGAAAAAGTTGACGAATCCGGCCCAAGTGAAACATATCGTATTGAACCAGTTGGCTCCACAAGCGCAAATGCATTTTACTATCTTCTCGACGACAACCGACTGTATCTCAGTACTCTCAAGAAACAATCGATCTCTCGTGGCATGAAGGTGGGTGTTTATGTGGAAGAACAAAAGTGGGCCTGTGTTTGTGTATCTCTAGCCGATTGGGAAGAGGCCGTTGAATCGTTTTCTGGAAGTCGGAATAAAGCCGCCAAACAGATGGCTCAGTACCTAGAGAACGACATTTTACCAGTCCTCCGAGAAAACGAACCTACGCGAATCAAACTGGCGTTGAACAGGGAAAAAGCACGCGTCAACCAAGTTATTGAGAAACGTACGTCGTCACGGGTTGAGTTGCAAAGACAGAGAAGGGAGGAACAAGCACGCCAGAACGAACTTGAAACTCAAGCACGTCTCGATGAACGAAGAGCTAAAAGGGAAAAACGAAAAATTGTCCAGGACCGTGAGGAAAGATTGGCCAAGCGAGACTTGAAGCGGTCTCGATTTATGTCGAGTAACGACGAGCAGGAAGAACAGCCGTCGAGGAAGAAACGTGTGGTCGAGCCAACTAGAGAAGGAAGCAGAAGATCGACAAGGAATACCAGAAGTACAGTGGCTATTGTGGAAGTGAAGGGACCAAGAAAACTGGGTGGGCTGCCGGTGAAGGGCGATTCCTTGTATTTTGATTGTGTGTGTGGGGTGCATGGTGATAACTTGGATGACGGAAGTGAGCAGGTTAGATGTAACAGGTGTCACGTTTGGTTCCATACCAAATGTCTTGGAGAAGACAATGATTTCGACGAGGTTATTAAAAAGGCAAATGCGCAAGTTATGAACCCAAAAGAAAGTAACGAAGGAGAACTTAAAATTGCAGATGAATATATTACATCATATAACGAGTTTAGATGTGACAGATGTGTGAGCCAGGTGGAACAGCTAGAAAGGGAAGAATTACTAGAGCGGGAGAAAGAGGCGAAGAAAGAGGAACGAAGAAAAGCTCGAGAGGAAAAGAAGAGGATTGCTGAAGAGGAAAGGCGGGCTAAGAGGGAGCAAGAGTTGGCTTTGAAGAAAAAGCAAGAGGAAATGTATATGATGCAGAGGAAACAAGAGCAAACGGCTCAGTCTCAATCACCGTTACAGGGATCTCAATCCCAATCTCAATCTCAGAGTCCTAATATTCAACATCAACAACAGCCACTCCAGCACCAGCACCAACACCAACCCCAACACCAGCCACAACCACAACAGCCAATGATCCCTCCTCAACATCATTACCAAGCTCCACCTCCTCATCCCCAGATGATGGGATACCCTCCCCCTCCTCCAGGACAGCAGTACATACCACCGGGACCCCCACATGGACCCCCACATGGGTATCCGGTCCACACGTACCCGCAGAGTGCGCCGGTGTATATGGGAGGAGCACCACAGCATCCTATGATGGTTGGGCCTCCGCCTATGCCGATGTCAGCACCTCCGGGTCAGGGTCCCTACCAGGGGCAACCACCATACGTGCAGCAGTACCCTCACCCTCATCCTCACCCAGGCCACCATCCTTCCCATATGAACAGTCCTCCTGCAAATGTGTCATCTCCCCCGCCTCCTCACCATATGAACGGATCCCCGCCACCCCATATGATGAATGGATCGCCTCCACCAGCGATGGTTAGTGGACATCCGAGCCCGATGAACGGACAGATGCATGCGATGCCGGTTCATATGAATGGGATTCAGCCGACGGCGCATATGAACGGGAACGGACACCAACAGGCTAATGGAAACGCAAATGGAAATGGGAATGCGAATGGAAACGGGAACGTTGGAGGGCGGTATATGGGAATGGGGGAAATGCATGGTCAGTATCAGAGACCGCCTTATCAAGGTCAGTAATGTGATGTAAGTTTATGGATTATATGGTATTTGGAGGTCGTATATGTGGGATAAATGATGGTAGGATGGTTTGTATTGTTTATCTTTGTACGAGCGTATGTTTATAGAGGATAACTGGTATAGTGAATGTATATTATTGAATTGTAATGAGATTTTATTATTTCTTGATCTCAAGGAGTAGATTTTACTGAGTAAGAATGGATAATATAGTCGTATCGATGTCAGGATTGGTATTAGTATTTTTGGTGAATTGGAAAGTCAACAATTAAAACTTTCTTTCTTTCTTGCTTTCCCTCTCTCTTTCTCTCTTTCTCTTTCTCAGTGGGGATTTATGGTTCAGTCTTATACCATGAACGCAAACACAGGACCCAGGAAATCAGGACATATAAAGATATAGATACATTTTAAACTAACTGTATGCAAACCGAGAAAAAAATAAAACAGAAATTGAATGAAAAGAGTTTGTGTGCGGAATTGCATTTGGAATTGAAATTTGGGTATATAATATAACGGTTATTTGTTTCAGAGGTTAAACTGTGGTGGAGTCGGGCGATGTTGCAAGTAGAACGAGATCCTTTCAAAGTCAAGGGAAAGACCATACGTATGGTAAATAAAAATTATATATCATATTATAGAGATGTCGAGATATTGGTACGGTGGGTTTAGATGGTTATAGACTTACTCCTTGGTTTATAGGAGAAGGAAGAAAGGGTATTTGACTTTTTGTACGTTATCATCATAAATACCCCCCTCTTTCAGAGACTTTGAAGGGAGTGTGTATTTACACTTTGCGCATCTTGTAAATGTGTTTCCTGTAGTTCACAGGTTCATTTGAGTCTATGTTTCCTGATGAAGTTATACAATACAACCTGTAAAACCGTGTTGACTAGATATCCAAGTTATAAGTCTATAATCCAAACAACAGACATACCATCACACCTCTCTAATCCCCCATATTTTCCAACTCAACCCATCCACCACCATATCTCATTTTCTTTCTTTTTTTTCACTACCACACATAAACATATCCAAAATCATAAGGTGTGCCCAAAACTAAAAAAATAAATAAAAAGCGTCTCAAACTCTCCAAGCTTCATCAAGGCGTTTCGCTCCCTCTCACCCTCTTGCAAATTATATGAGAAAAAAGTTAACTTTACGAATTTCCCAATACAGCAAACTCGATCTTTCTTATTCAAGAACTTGCCGTATTTGGAAAATTTGACATTTGTGAGAGAGGGAAGAAAAAGAATTGCCGTTTTGGGTAGATATTTGCTTTTTTTATTTCTATTGGATAAGTATGGGAAACTCAACTTGAGATGAGTTGGGTGTTTGTGGAATTTGTTTTTTTACTTTCTGCCTAGCTTTGGGCTTGCGCTCTATGCTGTCTATGAAATTCCTGAGTAGAGCAAGAGTGTGATAGTTGCTTTTTCTTTTTCAAGATTTGATGACAGAATTACCACTTTGAGTAAATATACATTTTTCTTGAATTTACTTTTTTCAAACATAGTAAAAGAATTGCCTGAATGTATAAGATAGTCCTTAATAGGAAATATTGAGAGAGTGGCAGAAATTCAAGAAAAAACAAATTGTCTACGAAAGAATGAGTTTACTCGCTTTTCCGGCAACAACAAAGATTCCGCTGATTTTCTTTTTTCTCACATTTTAGTCTTTCTTTCCCTTTTGTACATGTAATTCTTCTTCTTTCAGTAATTCCCAAAAAGAAAAATAAGTAAAAAAAAATAGTGTGGTGGTGGTGGTGGTGGAGGAGTTTTGTTGTTGTTGTTCAATAAATTTACTTTTCTTTTGGAAAGACTAGCTAGAATTAAAAAAAAAGTCAAAGACAAGAAGATTTGTATCTCTAAAGAATAATTTTTATTTTTATTTTGATATTTTTTGTCATATTATTATTAACATTTTTGTACTGCGAACTTGCTTTTTATTTTTTTCTGATTTTCTTGGGACTCTTCTTTGCTTTTTGTATAATGCATTTTTCTTTTTTTGTATATTCTTGCTGTAGTATGATATGCATAATTGCTTTTTGTTACTTTACCTCTGTACAATTTTACTATGGGTAAATTCAAGAATTGTTAATTTTTTTTTATTTTTTTATTTCCAACAAAACTTGCTTGAGCTTTTCTTCGCCCAATAAGAAAATAAAATAAAATACAAATGAGAAGAAAAAAGAAACCATACACAAAAATAAAAAAGAAACGTGCAGTATTACTTGCACATAGAAAGATTGACTCGAGATTTATTTAGGTGTCAGTCAGTCGGTGAATTTTGAAAGGTCAAAAAAGAAAATCAAGAATTATATCCCATATAATTTATATAAATAGTTAATGAAAGTATCACCTTCCTTTTTATTTTTTTTCTATTTCATTCTCTATATTCATCATCATCATCATCATTACATTCATAGATAACACATCTTACACTTGATAATATTCTATTTATTACATACTCTCTATTTATTTATTATTCTATTCCATATACTTGTCCCATTCATCTACTGAAGAAAAAAACAAGATCAACTTTTGAACGAACAATATAAAGAACAAACAGCATCATAAACTAATATCCATCAGACTTACTATACTATAATCGAACCAAAAATGAACAGTGACTTTCTATCAACTTCTTTCTACTCCCACACCCCAAACCAATCCTATGAATCCCCCCATCTAATGAGTGGCCCTCCAATCCACCAGACCACAACTTACTCCCCAGAAGAATTTAACGGGATTGTGTCACCACCACTCTCAAGCACTTCTCAGAGCTTCTACAATATGCCCTCTGACCCCCACTACTACGTCTCCAACGACTACTCTCATCATCCCCATCACCCTCACCACCAACATCAACCTTCTTTCTATTACCCTCCTCCCCCTCCTCCTCCTCAACCTCTCATGCACAATATGATGCCCATGCAAGGCTACATCCCAGCAGCATCTCCCCCATCGTCGCCCTCATCTAGCGCGGTGAGCGAGGAGCTCAAGCAGAAGCGCAAGCAAATTGCATCTACCATCCAAGAATCACACTTTGTCAAGCTGACGAAAATGACGCCGGACCGCATTTTCACAATCCAAGAGCTTGCGCGTGAGAAAGGCCTCGACCCCGGAATTGTCGAGACCGTGCTACGTCTGTTCACACCAGAGGGCAAAACATCTTTCCAACAACACATCAACCCCGGGTCCAAGGACTACGTTCGTGATGATGACATCTACATTAATATCACAGTTAACGGTGGGTACGATACCTCGTCGGACAGCGAGGATGGAAGCAAACCGTCCAAGAAGAAAACGGGCAGAAAGGCCAAACCTGACTATGTCAAGCGTCCGCTCAACTCATTCATGCTCTACCGCAAGAGTCAGACCAAGAATGCCATGGCTTATGCAGCATATAACAATCTGAAGCTAAACCATCAGAATATATCGCAAATCATAAGTTTCATGTGGAGAACGGAAGACAAGGAGGTCAAAGATCAGTTTACTAGCTTTGCGAGCAAGGAAAAAGAGATTCACAAGGCACTGTATCCTGACTACAAATTCTGCCCACAGAAGAAGAGGAGAAGAGACTTGAGTCATGGGTTTATTTTCTAAGAATTAATAAAAAAAAAAGAAAAAAAAATTTTTTTGTATTTATTTATATGTGTGTGTTTTTGTTTTTAGTTTTATATATTAAGTTTTGTATTCTAATTATTATCATTATTATTAATTGAGTCAATTTTTTTTTTCTTCTATTGAATTCATTGCTATCATTGTTGATTTTAACAGGATAGGAATGAATCTTTTCTGTCCAAAAGTATTCAGTCCAATACGCAAATAAACGATCTGTATATCTATATAGATGTATACACCTCCTAAAGCTCAGTTTTGAACCACGGTTTTGACAAAACTGTAATCTAATACAATAACTATACACCATAACACTTAGTTTTTAAATTCTAAACAGGTTGATATTTTTAGGAACAGCGCTTAGACCAAGTTGACTTTTGTCTTGGACATTGTCATCTTTGCGATGTTTTCTCTCATAATAATCAATAAAAGAAAAAACAAGAACAAAAACTGTATTATTCTGTTTCGGGGAATTAATAGCCAGGTTCAAAGTTACAAAAAAGGACGAGGTATGTCGGATATATTTAGATAGAAGGTTGGTGCGTATATGGATATAAAATAGAAGAGGGTGGTTGGTTGTGTAGGGACGTTCTGAGAGAGGGACTGGCTTGACACAGAAATGAGTCTATGTCAGTTGCGTAAAGTGACGTATGGCCGTGGAGTTGGATTTAGACAGGCACGGAATGGAACAAGACATGGCATAGCATGGCATAGAAGTCCAAGTATTTACACGCACGCCACACAACTACACAAAAAGCTTGATAATATTGAATCTCAGATACCTAAAGCAACAGATCCCCTTTGGGATTCTTAGATCTAGAGATGAATCTATATATGCTGTTGAAGTAAGCCTAAACCAGTCAATCAAATCTTTGGGCTAGTTCAAACGACACAAAGCGCTACAAAAAAGTGACTTCACCCAACATCTAGCAATCTTACACTATCTCTTGACTCAGGTATAGCAGTTGTATAGCTAGACAGTAGCTTTAGTCTTTTGTTGTAGTTACCATTTACCATGACTCCGGTGTTTAGCACTTTCCAAATTAATATCTCCGTATACGAAAATACATTTTGTCTAGTCCGGGTGAACATACAATGACCTGATTTATTATTTATTGATTTATCATTCTTTCATTCATACATTTGTGTCCGTAGGTATATGTGTACTACAACATAGCAGACATTCTCGGTGGAGTGTCTGAAATCGTCAGATTATATGGGCTTGGGGCTTGGGGCTTGGGGCTTGTGCTTTGTAATAATAATTTTATAAACCCCACTTTCTCTGTGTTTCGCCTTATATAATAGTGAAAAAGTACGGTAGAAAATAATATACGGTAGCTAAGTTTCTAGCTACTGTAGCTCTAAATATGTGATATCTAGTATTGTGCATCGCACTTAAGCTTTAGATCTAGCATTATTTTCTTACGTCATTACCTATTTATTACAGTAATTTACTTAAGCATGAATAACTTCACTAGCTCACATCTTTTGTTTGTTGATTAGTGCAAAATTAATAGTCTAAGTGAATCTTTTGTAGATATCATCCTAAATGTATGTATAGCTAACTATTTCCCTCTTGCTTTTTATTAGACACCAATCTTTGTTCTGTAGTCAATATCACCACAGCTTTTGACTTGACCCGTCGTCAGGTTATCTGACAACAAAGCTGGCACAAACCCACAGCTCAGCACAGCACGTAAGACGGAGATACCTACAGTGCGTGCGTTAAATACAACTTAGAACCTTAGACCACCATTTATTACGTAGGGCACCAACCATCACTGATTCTGAGTTCAATGTCAACAACCATCAATTGATCTTTCTCACAACCACCAACATCTTTAGTTTTTTTTATTATTTTTATTTTTATTTTTTTTGCCTTCCAAATCCATTTCACATTATAATCAATTCGTTCTTCACCACCACCATATCATGCCTGATCCAGAGCCAGATTTTGACAACATCTACAGGATCCGTCCTCGAACTTTCCCATACCAGGAAATCCTCCCCTACAAGGTGGAAACCCGACAAGAGACAATTGCCCATCTCAACCACATTATATCAAACATATACATCTGCCTCAAAGCAGCCCAGGATGAACAGTACGCCCTGGGTTCCTCAACTGCCCAGTCAGTGCTTCATTGGACTAGAGAACTACACGCTTGGATGAACCTGAAGTTTGACATGCCTCTATCCACCCAAATCACCCTCGCCCGCGTGTACTACGATCTTGCACTGGCAGACATTGACGGCTACCCGTTCGACAAAATTGTTACCACGTTTGTCTGGCTTACCGATGATGAAACGTTTACTTATTACGTCAAACCAGAGCATCTCAAACTCAAAATCAGACCGTTAATACATTTGCTCAAAGTATCCGCCGGAATCGCAGGCCACGAAAAAAAACCACTGCCAGGGAAAAAATCCTTCTCGAGCTTGTATCGACTGGCAAATGACGCAAGAAGATTCTTTGATCCGAAAGAAACTATGGATATCTATCGTGAGATTTTCCCAACTGTAAGTGCTCTAACTGTTTTTTAATTTTTATTTGTTTGTTTTTGTTACCTGATCTATCTATCCCAATCCGATCCATCATATATATGTGCTATTTCAGTTTGATTTCATTTGCTAAGAACTTATACTAACATGAGGTTTGCTTCTCTTTTTCGCCGATAATAATTACACAGTTTAACAATATTAGATCATTCAACTTGAATACTACCTATCTACTACAATCGTTAACTCCGGCAATAAAAGCAGGTGGCGATTCCATCAAATTCGACCCCAGAGATTTCCTCCCAACAGTGTTTCACTGCTGGAAACTCAGCAACAGCTCGATCAGACAAGATATCGCCATCTTTCAATTTTTAGAAATTCTCGCCACAGATTCGCTTGAGTCATCAATGACCCTTGAAAAAAACGGAATTTTCACACAAGATCAAGTAGCTTATTTTTTCACACACATCCTCAAGTTTCTTGAGATATCAGTGGCCCAAAGCATATCCCCATATCCCTTTGACGATGAGGTACATTTCAGGCAGGTCAACGAGAAATTGAAATCGGTTTACGAAATAGGTAAAGTCATAATTTTTTCAATGTGTGGAGAAAAGTGCCTCGAAAAAGGCGGCATGCTAGACAATTTGGAGTTTTTGATAAACTCAATCGAAACTTTTTTTCACCCATCCAATACTGGGGCTTGGACTTACGCCATTTGTTATCTCTTGGACATACTAGTGCAACATTTCTTGTTTAGATGGAATACGCAGAAATCGGGTGAAACTTTTTTGAGTGAAGATCGGTTTTTGACGGATAATGTAAAAGATAGGTTTGTCAAAATATTGCGACAAGTGACTTTTATGAGTATTCATTCAAAGTCTTCGACTGCATCCACATCGGGCCTCAATGCATTACAGGGGTTGGCTTACTTGTCCCCAGACTTAATCATTCCTCTAGTTCTGAAAGACGTTTACCCGTCTTTGCAGGGTGTGGTTGAGACTCATCGTACGATCACTTCACTGAAGGCACTGGGTGGCATGGCACGAATCATTGCGCAAAACCCTAGATATGCTATCCACATCACCACGCTACTAAATCTGTCTCTCCCCGGGATCGACACAAATGATTTGAACAAGACCTATTATTCGCTATCTTTTATACAGGCAGTCGCCCTGAATGTACCTTTTTGGGATCTTTCTGGAGAAGTGGGAAGTGGGCTGGCAATTCAGTATATCTCGAATGATGTTGCTTGTCTAGAACAATTGATGACCACAGATGACCCAACTACCTTGGCCGACAATGATTTTGATGAATTTAACCAGCATATATTGGAGATGCCAAAATACGAGCCGGAGTTATTGCAGCAAATATGGGAGTCTTCTACGTACAGCTTTTCAGAATTTTTGTCAATGTTTTTGGAACGGGTATTCAGACTAATCGAAAACTTGCCAGACCCCTCAACAACAGGCAAAAGTCGCGCTACACAGGAATCAACAGTCGTTACAATCCTGGGACCAACGTTTGGAGCAGTTATGTCGGCATTACCCTCTGAATTGTATGACGACGTGGTGACACACCTTATCGATTTTATCACAAACAATGTGTACTATTCAGCTTGTGATGCGATCTCCATGATTTGTTCTCACGTGGTCAAAGATAACCCAGAAAGCTCGTTTCCTAGATTTTTCAAGGTACTCAAAGCGAACATTGAGCAGGAAATAATTGAAAATGGTGCAGGGTCGACTAGAAGTGGAATGGAGATTTTACCTCGAGACAGAACGCTTATATGGTATCTAGGAATTTTGAACACAACCATCATCCATGCTAGCACAATGATTCCAAAATTCAAAACTGAGCTTTGGGAACTGTCAATGTTTTTGAGAGAAAAGTGCAAAGGTGCGATCGTTTATCATGCTTCCAACACTTTACACCATATGATTCTGTCACTCTCTACCCTTTCAGTTATGGACTCTGGTATAATACCTAAAAGAGCTGGTAAGAAGGCTGGTGTTGATGTGACAACTAAGAACTGGGTAGAAACTTTGGACCCAAAAAAGCTGGAACTCGACTGGAAAATCCCAACCCGTGAAGATGTTGAGTTAGCTATAGACCTGTACGAAGCGCATGTCGAAAAGTCAATTGAGGCCATTAATGATGTTATCAACGACAAAACTAAGGCAAAATCGATAACTGAAATTAGTGACATTCTTTCGAGTAGTTTGACGTATATGCGTACCGCAACATCCGGAATATCATACCTTCTTGATCCGTGCTTTAAGGAGGATCATCCGGAGTACTACGAAGATGATGAGAATGTATCAGAGGCGCCATTTGCTGATACGACTGCAGGCGGTGCTGAGCAAAGTGATCCCAGCGAGGCCGAAGATGCAGCCTACTCAGAGTCGAGCGATATCAATTACGATGACGAAATGGAAGATGTAGAAGGGGACGGAGTTGGTGACGGAGAAGGAGAAGAACAAGAGGAACTCGAAGCCTACCCTGATTCGGAAGCGGTTCCTGGCGATGAGATGGAGTTGGACACAGAGATAATGGAGCTCAGAAAATTACGTCAGTACCCAACTGGGTATTTTTTTGCTAAAGAGGACCGTGGAAGTGATCCGCTGTATATCAAACTACACTCGTTGCATGTACAAAGTGGTAGGACCCTGAACGCCATTCATAAATATCTCACAAGGTACCGAGAGAGTGACATTTCGACTTTCAAGGCCCTGCTTTTCGCATATAAGGTCTATTATGCGGATGTTGGTTTTGAACGCACGGCAAAAGTTTGTGAAAATCTTACGCAGATCATGACATTTGACTCGAACAAATTCAGAATTGAAGGACTCAGAAAGCACTATCCAAGAGCATTGCTGGCTAAACGTGCAGTTCTGTACCACTACTGTCGAATATATCACAACAATGGCCCTCGGAAAATGACACCACTTGATAAACACATGCTCAGGAACATCTTGCAGTCAACAGTCTCCATCTACCCCGACATTTCAAGAAATGCACAAAGTAGTTTAGAGTCTTGCATGAAAACTCTCTCAAGGTCCAGAGTCTTTGCCGTTGACTATCTAATCAACGATCTCACAGAGTCGCTCAAGACCAATGATCTGTTGAGGGCGGAGAGTGGGCTAAGGGTGTTGGGCTTGCGATTGTTACAATCGCACGTCAAAAAGTCCTTTGACAAAGCACCAGTTTTAGCTCGTATAGTTACTGCTTCTCTCAAAGCTGACAAACTTTCGCTCAATAATACGGGCCTTGGGTTGCTCAACACTCTCAATCAATGCGCATGTGTGCCTTTTGTGATTAATAACTTGGACCAGGAGTCAATTGAGCTGATTAGACCCGAGGGAGACATTGCGGCCAAAATAGAAAAGGCGAAATCCAAACATAAAATCAAGGCAGATAATATTGCCAAGGCCATAAAAGAGTTTGAAGAAACTATTTTAGAAAACTTGCAAAGTGCCCATTGGAAGATCTTGTCAGTGAATCTATCGTTTTTGATTATGTTTACCAGCCGTCATAACCCATTTTATCGTTTACCTGCAAGTATCATGAATAAGCTCAATGAACTTTCGCTGCAAACGCATCCCAGCGTACGGTACTTTGCTATTTCTTGTGTATCTACGTCTATTGCGAGAATTTTGTTTTTTTCTGAATACGGCTATGATCTACAGAGGTACACAGATCCAAACATGATGGAGCCGAACGATGTTAAAATTGATTCTAGCGTTGCTGGTTATACCGATGTCTTCTTGAAAGAGATGAAGAACCTTCATAACCCAAGCTTTTACGTGGACGGCGTGCCTCCTGGTTATACTGTATGGCCTAGTAGCTTCATTGCATCGAAGGTCGATAGGCCTTCTTTCGAACTATCTGAAGAAGACTTGAAGTTATTGAAGGAAGTTGGCCAAGCGTTTGATACCAACTGGTTTGGAAAGTTCTTTGAAATTTTAACGGACGAAAGATCTAATCATGAGGATTATGTTAGCCACTCCAGTATTTCTATGGTAACCTCGTATTTCAGACTTGTGAATATGGGGCTTACGTCTGCAACGATTGATGACATTAAGAATCTTATTAGGGAAAAGTTCGATGTGTCTGATAAGAATTGCCATAGAGGATATGCGGTGATTCTTGGAGCCATGATTGGATCGTCTGTTTACAGTAGTCAAAAGTTTGCTAAAAGTCAGCTTGAGTTTGTCACTGACATGTTTGTTAATGTTGTCATGAAGAATTTGTCAAATGATGTATTGGTATACTGGAAAGATTTTTTGGCCATGCTCCTGTCGTACATTGACTTTAGGAGAATTGGGACGATTATGGAATACCTGACGACTTTCAAATTTGATACATATTCCAGCTCACAATTCAAAGAGACCTCTTGGCTTCTGATGCTACAAGAATCGGCGACGAACAATTGGGCGTTTAGAGTCGAAAAGGATTTAATGAACTATTTTTGGGACCATATTGACTATCACAAGAAAGGCGTATGCACAAGTTTAGGGGAAGTTTTGGCTGATCTTGAGTCCATGCTTTACAATGAGTCGCACGAATCGGTGGACAAACTTTTTGAGTTCAATAAATCAAAAGGCTCTCTTGGAGGTGATGCTTATGTTCTCAGTGAAGATTCAGAGTTGAGAATCACCAAAGCTTTTGAAAGGTTGGAACAGCTAAGATTGGAGAGAAATAAGTCTGAGACCAAATCAGCGTTATCTCCATACATTTTGGCATGTACTACTATCACTGAATTTCTCAATGCGTCATTATTCTACAGTTCTGCTCAAGGACTAATGAAGATCATGTCGAAGGTTATTATTCCTGCTCTCTTGCATTTTTTCTCAATCAGTGAAGAGCCAACGCTGAGCAAAACGGCTATCGACCTTTTTAAAGCTATGGGTAATGTGCCTTGTGCTAGAATATACCTTGGAGCGCATATTGATGATGTTATTCGAATTGCGAGCACCGCTAGTAACTGGCACCAACGTATGGCGATGCTTATCTACATTCAACTATTTTATTTCCGCCATCTGTTCATCATGACATCATCCCAGCGCCAGAAGTTTACAATGACAACATCGCAGATGCTCAATGACACGCAAATCGAAGTGCGCCAGTTGGCTGCAGACACACTTTCTGGAATGATCAGATGCTCACCGATCCAAGAGCAATCCCAGTTGGTCCAAACCCTAAGCACAAAGTTCACAACCGTACTACGTACCAACAAGTTCCCCAAATCGAGATTTTCGCTGTCCAGCCCCGCCTCATCTGGAACTTCTACCCCGTCATTAGAGTACCAGCAGATTTCAGTTAAACGACATGCAGCCGTGTTGGGTCTAGGAGCACTGGTTACGGCGTTCCCGTATAAATCGCCACCGCCCAAATGGGCACCACAGGTTCTGGCCACGTTGTCCACCGTAGCGTCCGATCCGGGGATGGTGGGCAAAAGCGTCAAAAGCTTACTTGGGGACTTTAAAAATACAAGAAATGATACTTGGCACATTGATGCTAAGGCATTTACGCAGGAACAATTGGAAGACTTGGAAGGTGTATTGTGGAAGAGTTACTTTGTATAGTTGAAAGAAAAAAAAATAGAGTCAAACCCAGGCCTAGAAATAAATAATGTTAATAATGAAGGTAACAATTCAAGTTTTTGATGTTGATTTGAAGTTTTTTTTGGGGAGAGGAAGATGTGAGTCTGGGGTTTACGGGGGGATGATCTGTTTATTCTTGATCTTTTTTTTTGTAGGTGTGTGGGGTATGGAGTACTATGGACCAAGTCGTTAATAGAGTGCATACATACATAGTAGATTTACTAGCGCCAGACACAAATGTATGAACTAGTATCTATATTCAAACTATCATAACAATCATCATTATATTAACCAACTAACTATGAATACTCAACCCAGTATAGTCAATTAAATTTAGATCATTAACTGTTGTTAAAAAAAAACCGATAAACCAAAACTTTCACACACATCCCCCCAAAAAAAAGATGATAAATATCTATTAAAAACGTATCCAAAAATGTGAACCTACAATATATATGACTTTTATGATTGTTCCCCGAAAAAAAAAAAACCAAATTAAAGTAATAACTTACCTTGTCTATCCATAAAGCCCAATAACAGTTAAACAATTAACGAAACCAGTCAACAAATGAACAAAAAATGTCATCAAAAAGAATATCATCAGTTCGTTACCCCGTACTTTGCCACAAACTCCTCTGCCGCTTGTTTGATTGCCAAATTCGGCACCAGGTCCTGAATTCTTAGCGGTTCCCTTGAGAACGGATCAACTGCGTTTTTCTTCAAGTGCTCCACAATCCATGCTCGTTCGTACGTCTGTCCGCTTTTGCCCACAACGGGGTCCACAAAGACATTGAAGCTGATCGGATCAAGGAGATATTCCGGGACGTTGGGGACGGGAGGCGGTCCCTGTGCTTGCTCGAAAACCCGTTTTAGCTCGGCGGTTTGTTCGGCAGCAGTGCGCTTTAGGTAGTCAATATCATCCGGATCTGTGGTCTGGGCGAGGTTCTTTTCGAGATCAGATTCTAGAAGTGAAAGAAGAGAGGATAAAAGAGGAGAATGCGATTGGAGTCGTTTGCGGGATTGAAGGGCCCATTGAGCGCGTTTAAGTTCGAGGAAAGCTTCTAGAATATATACGGTTGAAGGAGAGCTGGTAGCTATTGCCTTGTCATAAGCAATTCTTAGATGGTGCTCGGATTTTGTGAGTTGATTGAGATGAGTTAGAGCCATCCCAAGCTTGGAACAAAGTTAGCTGAATGTTGGAACAACCAAAAGAGGTTAGTATTTCTTACATAGTAGTGGGCTTTGAGTGAATCTGGGTCAAGGTCAAGTGCTTTCCGAGAATCGGTACCTGAAAAAAAACAAAATGAAAAAAAAATGAAAAAAAAAAGGTTTAGGAACGTTCTACAATAAAGAAAAGAAAGAGAAACGTAACATACTGGCATCTTCATATTTTTGTAGTTTTAGATAACATAGTGCGCGCTAACGAGGGAAGATGTTAGTTAATGGACGTGCTAAGTGTATAAACGAATTGGAGTGATTTCATTCTTACATTTGTGTAATAAACGGCGTTAGTGCCATTTTTGATGATTCTGATCCGAAGGAAAGACAAGAATTAGAATCTGTAACGTATAATTGACAAACAATCAAACTGTCAAACATACGCTTGCGAGTAGTACTATGTACATATATTAGTTCTGTCCATTGAAAAAAGTGTTGTACTGACTGCACAGTGTTTTTGGCTTCAAAACATACCTTTATAGCCTCTTCATATTCACCGTTTTGGAATTCGACATTTCCTTTCTACCAACAGCGATGTGGTTAGATGATTCGACCAATACACCTTGGAAAGAGCGGACCTCTACTCGTCCAATTAACCGCAAAAAACAGGCAACATACCTTCTTGAGATCTTCAGCGGTAAGTGACATGACGAACTGTGCATTACGAGAAGAAAGAAGGAAAAGGAAAGGAAGGGAAAGCTGGAGAATGTCAGCTGTGGATTTGAATTCCAACTGTTTGATTTCAAAGAGTTCTAGGTGATTCCAAACACCTAACCCTGAGAGTAGCATTTCGGAAACTAAGACAATACGGCTGATACTAACAAAATATCTACTAAGTTTTATTGTATAGAAATCAAGTACTATATAGTCAAGGAGTGAGTTGTGATATAAGAAATAATACATGAACTTCAGACGATGCGTAGTCCCCTATAAAAAAAAGAAAGGATCTTGTGAAACATGGAGAACTGAAATCATTACTCTTTTGAGGAGCCTACAAAAGGAGTTGTAGATGATAGATAAATGGCAGTAGAGGGCAGTAGGGCAACATGTGTACGTACCGATAAACCAGGATTCGTCATTTTCTGTGATGAATGATAACAGCTATATAATTCTATAAGTTTGATATACGTGCTTAGTTGAAACATAGTGATCACTTGCCAGAGTCTAATCTGCTACACCAAAGACAGTGAAAGGCGACGGTTTTACAGTGGATACTGTACTTTAGTAGCTGATCAGAAAACTGGAACCCCCCGGGACTGAAGGTGAACGTCTGGGGAAACTTTTACAGCTCACACACTATATAATTATGATTAAGAGTCAAGCATGGACGACGTTTTGCAAGACATCCAAACCTACTAATTATACTGTGAATCATATGGGGGAGTTGTAGAGGCTTTAGTAAAGTTTCTGTGCTCTCAAAACAAAACACTTGGGTATCTGCTAAATTTACAACTAAGGTACTGCCATATTGGACAGTTAGAGTAACATTTAGCAAGTTCAAAATGCAACATTTACTGGCCTTAGATATCTTTAGGGAAGGATTAACTACAAACCAGTACAGTCTCTGAAGCTTATCAATTCTATGGCCTCAGAGCTATCCGCTTATGTAAAAAAATTGGAGTACTTCAGCGAGATTTGCAGATTAAGAGTCAACTCTCAGCAGCATGCTTCATAAGTTCAATATATTATAGATATAGGAATGCACTTTCAGATCTCTTCTTGGGGATACGGTTAATTAGACGTATTGCATACTCGAATGGTAAATGAATACGTGTGCAGGTATCGGCGTGTTGCCATCATAGTACTTTCAAAAGATATATCCTCTTATAGATATGAAGAAAACAACAATATTGCGTGTACTTAAATTTACGTGGCTGCAGGCGGAGAGAAATGAGAAAATCAGTCGGTAGTATATCCAGTATACAGCTAAAGCTGAGACATCGGGTTGGGAACTTGGGAACTCGATGAATCAGGACACCCGTCACCGTCCAATATACAAAGTTTCACTGGGACCCAGGTCTTTTACTAGGAAATGCGGACCGTATACTTATATGAGGGGGCTAAACTCAGTGAAGCTTTGACAACTTAACCTTCAATTACAGGTATCATGCCACAAATTCTACCTCCACACACCCTTATAGCTACTGCTGTGATGCTCAGTATCACTGTGAGTCACCCTTTAAAAGCTGGTGGTAACATAGAGTATACATTCAAAAGCTACTGTCAGAAAGATTTATCGAAAAAAATCGGTTCCATCTATCGCAGTTCTGTCTGAATACATATGCCTGTGCGAGGTGGCTGATTCTATTTATCATCATCATATAAATTGGCACTTTTCCTTTCTACGTTTTCATTAATTCCGTTGCCAAATTACTTCAATTCACGTAAACTTCGGGTTTCAAGGACCGTTAGAAAATGAACAGTGGGGCTAAGGTCTTTTAGTAGAGCTATATTCTCTAACCGACATGGTGATCAGTACGGCACCGCCAAACATATCTGAAAGATTCCTTGATCTTCATTGGGGGGAAAGGTTCAATCCGATCTGGTGAATGAGAGGTAATTTGTCTTGCATGCACTACGTTGTCAATAGCTGAGCCGGAATTTCGTACGCGAACTGGCAGAAATATAATAGCCCCAATGGGCCTATGGTCGGCCGATGGAGGCGAAGGCGGGAAAGGTGCAGAAGTAGTGTGAGATGAAGGACTTTACCGAGGACCTACCTGAGTGCAGTACATGCATCATCTCAATGTAAATATACGTGTGATTCGCGGATCTCTTGGTGCAATATTGCCGACTATGCCTACGCCGACTAAGCCTACGCCGACTCAAGAAGCGTTGGTGAATATGAATTAATTGACGAGAGTTTATAATTGCTAATCGTTAAAATCCCCTTTTCTCTTTTTTCTTTAATATTTCAGGACGCGCTGGGCGATGTTGATGTCTACCTGGTAGGTTAAACTAATCTTAAGAACTTACATACAGTACAGTAAATTCTATATAAATGTTCCAGTTGTTTATTGATTTTGGAGTCTTATATCTCTACATTTATTTCTTCGTATATTTAACGAGGTGGTGTAATAGATCTGTACTGGAAATCATGGAACAATTGAATTATTGACAAAAGAACTTTCTCTTCAGAGCAATGTGGGGAAGTAAATATTCCCAAGCGAGTATACATGATCATCAATAATGGAAGGGTAAATTTGCCTTTGTGAAGGAGTGTTAGGTGCTCGGATGCAATATTTCTGAGACTTGCATAACATTTTCTTTATTGTTGTTATGATTATGTTGTTTACGTTGGATATACCGTGGAGTGCATCTAGAGAGATTTTTTTAACTCTTCTACAAGAAGGTGTTTTGGGATGAAAAACTTTGGTTGAAAATAGAACCAGTAGCACTATTGGCTCATACGAAATGATAGCTAACAATTGTAGTCTTGACTCTCAACTATAGATAGAAGGACTATCCTATGATTCAATATATTCGCACACTCAGAAAGCCTTGCTTGGTTGTAACAACACTATTATTCTTTAAAAACAACGTAAATATTAATCCAAAATTGAGTATATTCAACAGTCTTTGATTTGACGTATTATCGTGAAACATTTCACAGTTCAGTGAAAATTCCTTTTTAACCAGACATCCAGAGAAGAAGTTGAACCGACCTATCGATATATGCGAATGATCAATCTTGTTTAGAGGTTGGGCGGTACTGTTTACGAGATATGTAAATTGTATGGCTAGTGGATATACGAGCAAATACTACGTACAGGCTGACTATGCAAAATTAACCCAAGCTACAAACTTTTCCTCTTTGAGTGGGCCATTGTGTTTATTTTTGGCAACTGCTAAAGCTCCTTTCAACATTAAACGCCAGTCACCATCCCATAAGCAATAAATTTCGGCTCGGATGGAATCCCAGCCCCATTCTAGAAGGCTGGGAAATTCCTTGACAATGACATGTCGGACAAGCATGGAGAATAAAGTTAAGCCTTGACAATAATATCCTGAGCTTGTTTAAGCACCTCGATAATACCGAAGAGTGCTCACAATAGAAATACAAACTCCAACCACAGACCAAACTTAGAGGTAAAGTTACTCTTGAATACCGGTAATGTATCATAATTTCAAGAAGGTTTTCTATTGTGCTGACCTATTTTAGCTCTATGAGTTACAAGTTAGTTTTTCAGTTTGAACTTTACTCCAGCGGAGTCAACGAACGAACGGGTTTTTCAATAAGCACCATGAGCTTAATTGGAGCCGTTGAAAGTATGAAACTATAGGTGGACATAGGGTGGAGCCAATTTCGAGGGAGTTTGGCTTTCTGCAGAAACTTTAGAGAGCCTTTCATGTTCATTGCACTGAGCTTTGTATTGTAGATTTATTTATATTATATATATTATAGACAATAAACATACATGCTGCCAGTTTTAGCCAATACAGAAGTTTTGTGCACGCCTATGGTGTTGAAGAAGCAAAATTCCTGTATTCGGACATATAAACATATTATGGCTTATGTGCTTGATCATACTGTAAAGCTAAATGATATACAATCTTAGGTTTGTATTCACATGTTGGGCCTATTGTATTTTCTTTCACCCTCCTTAAATTATTACAGTATTGGAGGTGGGTGGTTGAATCATGTTGCCATTTGCAAATGCCGTTGTCAATCTTATTAAATACCATTTCCTGCTCGAAAACCATGCTCTAAAATTGCTCGTATATAGAAATTTAGTAACGGGGTATGTCTCACTTAAGCATTCATGACGAAATTGTTTACTTCTCTGGTACACAATTTAATTGTATGATAGGTGAAAATTTATCCTTCCATCCTTCGCTACAAATTCCCCTGTCAATTTTTCTAGAGATACACTTTATTGTCATATCCAAATCTTAACAGCCAGTGGGTTTATCTATAACACTAAGGTTTGATTCGGCTCTAGTTGTCTCTCTCATATTGCGAGGATCTGATAAACAACGGTGCTTGCTCACATAAATCTTGTTAACTAGATGCAACATCTCTTCAACTAAGCTAAGATCTCCCTTATACGGAACGCTACACCTACATTTGCATGTTCAATAACTCATTCAGGTTGCTATGATCGGGGGCTTTTAGAAAAAAAGGTCCAAAGGCACGGAAACTTTGGATGGCATGTATAAGATTAATGTGGCAGAGAAAATATATCTGTGTATATTTATAGGAAATAGGTAGTGTATTTTATTGAATAGTATGGGAAAAAAAATCCATCTATCAACATATTATGCTAAATACTTCCTGCGACCTATCGTGCCAATTGGAGTGTTGATCTTCATACAATCTGAGTACAGACTTCTTCTACCGTAATATACAAAAGATTTTCAAAATACCTTACCGGATATATAGAAATAATGCCCAAGACTGAATAGTATACTATTGCAACGAGCTAGATCAAGCTGATCTCGTAGTGGGGTTTATTTTGGGGGTTACATTGGGCACAGCAGGAACTTGCTGTGCATCTCATTATTCATTTGCTTGTATATAGTATCTGCTGCTTGTATTTTGTGACCCCAGGGTACTAGCTATAATCATTTAGATATACGCCCAGCGATTTAAGAGATCTTTTATTCTTTAGGAAGTGAGAATAAAGAAACCGAGTTAGTGTTACTACATGTACCTGCCTCCCAATAAAGAAATCGGCGAGAAATTGATGGCACGTAATCGGACATGACACTTTGTTAAATCCATTTCTAGTGCCTGATGGCCTTCAAGTTCCTACATTAACGATTTGCTGCCATCAATTGATATATGAAGCCTGTTTACGGTATCAGACATCGCCATCTCATTTATTATAATTTTTTTCACGGGCAGGAGGAGAGTCTGCACCATGAGCCTATTTCTTTCAAATTCTCAAATACCCATACTCATACGCAAAGACACAGAATACTGGAAATGCCTTGCCCACGCCACGAAGTTTATTGGAATGAAGTTATCTGTGATCTATGCCTACAATGTGAGTACTACCTAGCGTGTGAACTTTATGAGTTGTTTACTATTTTATTTTCGTGTGTAGCTTAATACTAAAGCCCAAAGAGGAAAAGTACGTTGCGCTCAGGTAAATATCCACCAAAACCTGAGAACAAACAACAAAAGAATCCTTCTGTACATAACAAAGAGCCTTTACCTGCATTCCCAGTTGCCGCAATTTGAATAAACCCTCCCAAATCAGTCAAGACCAAAAGTGTACGTACAGAAACCAGATATACAGATACCAGTCAAGAAGTGAATCATTGGCATGAACTACGACGATAGAGTATAAAACTTAGTGAGGTATCGGTATCGGACAGTGAGAATGGATGGACAGTAGAGCTGATCTGGATTCAGAAAATAAAGTCATTTGAGACTTTAAACCGTACTAGAACTGGAATTAAAGATGCTTTGTTTGTCACTCTGAGTTGCCGCAATCGTCCAAGTTAGCCTGTTTCCGTATTAATAGCCATGATGAAGAGGATAGTCGTATCTGGGATTGATGATAACGCCTTCTTAGAAAAGATAGATCGATGCTTATAGTTTCCAATTTGACTAAAAGCGATCCCAAAGCTTTTTGGATCTAGCTAGGTCGAATGATACCGTCCTTCAGCATTTTTGGCAGAGAGTCAAGTGATGGTTTTAGATCATTTTTGACTTATATTGCAAGACATACACGTACTGTACTTTATTTATTTCAAGCTCAGTATGTTTTCTAGTAAGGTCATCACCAACCACAAAACGAAAACAAATGAATCCAGCACTTGAGCCGGTGAACGCAAGCACACCACATTGTATTGATACACAACTGTTTCTATCACCGCGCGCTTAGTATCTATCTATAGATTTGTGTTGTACTTGCATTGCTCATTCAAGAGTTAGGTTAAGAGACTTGATCAAATCAACATGCCGATTGATTGATGATCGGTCCAGTGTAAAGACAATCCAAAAGAAGAAAATCATGAAATTGAACGCTACTATTGCTAAAATTGAAAAGGGGAAATTCTGTCTGGGCACCAGCTCCAAATGTGCTGACATCGTATTCAGAAACCTACATCCCAAAGTACGATGCAGAGCAGATAGTGGCTGTGGTATATAAAAAGTCTTGAAAGATGTTCTCGAACTTTGATCGGGGTTGAGTAAAACGTACAGGAATAATACTATCACCATACACAGTACTGGTTCTACCCGCGAAGCTAATTCGAAATGATTCGAATCAAGTCCTTCTACAGGTTCCCCGTACCAGAGGAAAAACACAGTGAAATTGCACACTTTGGTCTGAGCATGGATCAACCTACGGAATCATGAAGTTGAAGCCAACAGAAATTGGACTTTGGCGATGCTAATGTGCGATAAAACAAGTTAGGCCTATCAACCTCAAGTCTTTGTCTGTTACATTACAGTTGCAGCAGTGAAATTAAACTATCTGAATAGTTGAAAAATAAAATAAATAACTATCTGGCTAGTGATATATTGGAGGTAAGTTTCCTATTTCCAAAAATGGCCATGCACATAGAGCTATAAAAGATTGGGAATCGGAACCAAAATTTCTCTGTCAATTTGAGATCTAATGTAAAACTTCTGCGAGTCTCCTGACGGTACAAGTAATTTATAATTTAACTTTATGCCGAAGAAGGATCGGACAGACCTCAACTGTTCAAAACAGATGTAAATACAGTGTAAACTAGCGTAAGTACTTGAGGGCTGTTTGTAAATTAGAATCTGAGGAAATCGATATTGACCACCAAGATACTAGAGAGGTCCCGCCTTCACGATCACTTCATGTAGAAGATGTAACTAGCCCACAAACGGCTATAGACCTGTATTGGAAACTTGCCTGGTACAGATATGGCGATGGACGTGTGTATTTCCTTGATGTCGATTAGATGTTTTTGCCTACGGGCGTTCCAAGATGGAAAGGCATGACTTTGTAGAATATGACCAGAAACAATCATGAGTAAATAGGCCCAGTTGTGCACATCTCTGACTCCAAAGAAAGACCTACTTTCATAGTAAAAACTGTTTGTAGCAAATTAAATCAAACGTTGTTTTATCAAGGCTCCATCACCAATGAAACTCTTCTATATATTTAGCTTGGAATTTCCCCAGTCTCTCACTGTTCAAAGATACTTGGTGCACAAGATAGATCCATTATTTTGAGCATTAAATTTTGTACTATAGTTTAATATTCACTTTATTTCGTTGTGTGTATAAGATAACTAGCTTCATCGTGAACTGATACGCTAGGCTCCGTGCCATATATTCCTTTTGAGGTTGCAAACCACCGCCATCACCATCACCGCCGTACTTGCTCTTTGCCACAAACGCACCCACGCTAATCTGTGCGATATCTTCGATGTCCATCTGGAACGCCATTCGCGTCTGTTAGAATCTGAGAAATATACATTTCACCAAAGCGCTGTTAACAATTCTGATCCAGCAGCATATCGTGGTGCTTTCTCTCGAGGACTGAAAAGAGTAAAGACGAAGACAATTTCGCTGCATACTGCACACTGCGCAGCGACTGTAAAGGGAAAAGAGAGATTAAAAGAGGCTTTTATGCCATAGACCGCCGTTTACCACAGTACCATACCCTTGACTATTGTATCGCTCTATTAGGCTCTGCAAGAAGTATAATGGAGTGTATAGTGTGGTTTAGTACACATTGTATCTATGTATAACAGAGTATTTTGAACCCGTGCGTGCGCAGACCCGTCCATCACCAAACCAAAAACTACTGTGGCATCTAAATTAACGAGTGACGTCTGAGGTTGATCTGCTACAGGATAATAAGATCCATTTTTAGGCATGTATGGTCATAGGGATAGCTTACATTTACCGCGCGTCCGCTTGTACAGCACGCAATATATCGATTATGTATATCCTGGAGAAAAAGCACCTACCAGGTGTCCCGTTCAATCTGCACAAATTGCATACAGGAGAAACTGAGCTAGGTAGAATCAAATTTGGCCCAAGGCAAAGTTGGATTTGGAGAAAGAGAGTTGTTATATCATTCAGCCTAGCTAAACACTCGACAATTCATTGTATCTGAGAACAATAATCAACGTGTAGTTCATGGGGTACGCAGTACTTTGTTGTCAGTAGTTATATATAGACACTCAGACACTTGGACATGACTTAAGCGATTCCAGCACCCTAAAGCTTTATTATTGATACCGACTTTATTCCTTCGGCGTAAATGTCAAATTGTCTTTTCATCACTAATTCTTGAGAATAGTATCAAGATTATTCACTATAGCAATAAAAAGTGTCTAGCCAGTTAGCTGCTGAGGTGAGACATAATAGCCCAGTACAATTATTGTAAACGTTAAGACTTTGATCTCTTGACCTTACCTTCGCTTCAGGCTCGTATCTAGCACTGATTACTCTTCGACATATATTTAGCCAAAATTAGAGACAGTTCTATATATATATATATATATATATATGTACTGGCCTGCAGATTATATAGACATATTGAGGTTACTCTTGCCTTTTAATCAAACCAGCAACCGATCTAACATTTGTCAAAAAGGCCTGAAATATTGTCAACAAATTGCAAGAAAATATGGTGCTTATAGTGTATTCAAACTAATGAACAGTACCTTTGTATATGCTCTGCGCCGTAGACCTAACCACAAACCTGCAAAGTTTATCACCACCACCAATTTCAATGCGCATGATTTTAAGTTTTAGTATGAGGTCTATGTTCCAAATCACTTTGGCGGCTAGGCTTGTTCGACCTGCCAAATTGAAAACGAAGGGCTTTATACTGGTCTGGACTATTTGGTTTAGCCTAATTCTAATACTACATGGCGCAGTAGCTGTCGCCATGGAATGGAACAAGTTGAGATAAAATGGCATGTATACAAGAAGCAGCATTGAACTAAGGAAGGTGCCACTTTCAACAACTATACAAACATAACATGACTGCCTAGTTACTATCCGGACTAGTAGAGCTATCACGGGCTCTTTATCGTCATTTGTAATTTCATATATTGCTAGCTGTAGAAGCTAGGGCAGACAGGCATAAATTTATGTGTGGCCTTTATAAGAGAATTACTACGCACTTTTTTTGGATTTTATTTATTTTCAATTTGCACCACCTCTCCTTACATTTTCAGTTATCATACAGTGTAGTTTGGATTCCACCACCACCCCCGTCCACTCAGCAATCAACCGCTACACACTGTCACTCTGTGATTTCAGACTGTCTGAAAAGCTAAATCTTTCTCAAGAGATTTCGACTTGAACTCCCCGTATCTGTCTTGACCTTATCCTATCCCCCAAGTATGTTTCACATTGTAACATAAACACTCACCCGCATTTTTTTTTTTTTTTTTTTTTTTTTTGTTCTTTGATAAATACTAACAGGCCGTAACAACAACAGGATGAGTTATGTTAGAGGACAAAACAACAATAACAGCAACAACCTCAACACAAACAGGCGTCGTTATAACAACAGCCAGGAGCGTACCAAACGCTCGTCAGCCGGCGGCCCCCGCAGAGATCAAGAGGTAATGCATGATAGATTGGTTTACCTCCTCGCAAAATCTATCGGATGTTTCGTTATTGCAACTGTTGGAAGCGGCGAAAGATACAGAGGAATACTTGTAGCTGCCAATACGAATTCAGATATTGGTATCATTTTGGACAAGGCCGTAATATATTCTTCAGAACTTGGCGATGTTGACAACATGGAGAAGAAGTACGAACGAATCACCTTTGAACCAAAAGATATAGTTGATTTGGAAATTGAAAACCCCGATTTGACTCCGGACAAAGTCAGTAGAAAAAGTTCGAATGCTTTCAAAACGGACACAGATATTTCTGGTCAGCATGGCATCATTCATGAACGTGAATTGCAGAGATGGGATGCAGACGGTGACGTTACTACTCAATTAGCATTGGAGGATATTGGCGATCGTGAGTGGGATCAATTCGCTGTCAACGAAAACAAATTTGGTGTGCAATCAACGTTTGACGAAAATCTCTACACAACCGCTATTGACAGAGATCACCCTGAGTTTAAGGAAAGAGAAAAGAGAGCTGAAAAACTTGCTAGTGACATCATGAATTCTAATCACAACGGAAATATTCACCTCGCTGAAGAACGTGGTATCCAGATTGATGATAGTGGTATGGACGAAGAAGACAAATATTCAGGTGTAGATAGGCGTGCCCCTGTGACAAGAAACCCGAACAAGTATACTCCTCCAGCTTTGAGAAACAAAGAAGTTCCTATGGATCCTGCTATTGTATCCAGCTCTCGGCAGTCACCATTGCCTAATAGTTTGTCCAACTCTGCAGCCGTACCCTCAGCTTCTGTAAGCGGTGGAACAAGTACCCCTATTTCAGATTTGTTCAAGGCAAGTAAAGCGGAGCAACAAGTTGCTAAATCCAAACTCCCCAGTGTTGTATTACCAGCGTCAAATAGAACAAGCAAAGACTCAAACAAAAAACCGGCTGTCAAACCTACTGACACCAATGTGATTGAAAAGGGTCTAGCCGGCGATTTCAAGCAATTTGTTTCCACTGAAATTGAAAAGGTACAGCAAAGAAAACATTCCATACACCAAAAGGAGAAGTCGGACAGGATTCAAGATTTCAAAAAGTTCTCAGAAAATTTCAAAATTACATTACCTGTACCAAGTGATTTGGCACCTATTCTAGGAAAGAGGAAAGAAACCAACAACAATGCCGATAAACCATCTACAGCTCCAAAGAACAACGTTCTTCCTCCGAGATCACCTCTGAAGTCCGGTGCTAAGTTGACCACAAGAATTGTTGAAGCCCATAATTCTAACACTGCTCCAAGGGTACCATCGCCTATGCGTTATAGTCAAGCTGCTTCTGGTGCAATCCCTCCGTTAGAAATTGATGAGTCAAAGCTACCTCGAGGTGCTACTGCTTCTCCTTCTGGTACTACCCTTGCTTCCAAATCAACTTCTACTCCCACTCCAGCTACTGCTTCATCTCCTGCTAAGGCTACACCAGTAACTCCTGCCACCAATACTGTTCCTGTCAAATCGGCTTCTGTTCCTGCTAGCTCTAACAGTAAAACAGCTCCTACTGTCGGCAAAACTACTAGTTCTACGACTCCCGGTAAACCTACGCTAGCAGCGACTATTGCCGCCACTCCTCCAGCTAAAGCATCACCAATTGTTGCGGCTACTCCTCCAGCTAAAGCATCACCAATTGTTGCGGCTACTCCTCCAGTCAAAGCAACGCCTGTAAATGCCAAAACCGTTACACCAAAATCACCCACAAAATCTCAAGCAGTCAAAGCTTCTCCTTCTTCTGTAAAGCAACAGAATCAACAGAAACCTTCGCAACAGTCTAAGCCGTCCGGAAAGCCAACTGTTAAAGCTAATACTAAACCACAGCCTACCCAGAAAGCGCCTACTCAGACTAAGCACACTCAACCTCAGAAGAAATCAAATCCACCTGCTGCTACACAAGTGCCTTCCGCAACTTCCGCTTCTACTCCTGCACCTGCTCAAGTCCCACCTCCTACTCAAGCTCCAACCCCGGTTCCAGTTCAGTCGCAACAGAATTCCGTTACAAACAAATCACAATCTCGAGGACCCTCAGCTGTTCCAGCAAATCCTGCTTCGAATTCGAGTACACCCATACCAACAAAGTCGACTATCTCATCAAGCTCACCTAAACCCAAGCCTGCTTCGATCAAATCACCCACAATCTCGACGCCATCTGGAGAAAAGATTGTTTTGAACCCTAAAGCCATGCAATTCAAACCCAATCCAGCGGCTCATTCGTTTGTGTCGCACTCATATTCGCCTCAACCTTTCTCTCCTAGACCGTCGCGCACTTCTTTTTCGTCATTCTACGGCACAAGTGCGCCATCGCCTAAATCAAGAAAGGGCAAATTTAACCCTTTCAAAGAGTTTGCTGATGAAAATCAAAGTATACCGAGAAGTTATGTGACGCCGCCAACGTGGGACACTACAAACACCAAGCGAGCGTGGGAAATGTTCCCTCCTCCCAGACCTGTTGGTATGAATGTGCATATGGGAGCAATGAATATGCACATGGGAGGAGGTATGATGGCTATGCATATGGGCGGTGGAATGGGTATGAATATGGGTGGGGCCATGGGGATGGGAATGGGAATGGGTATGATGAATGCTGGTATGCCCAAGTTTCCACCTCCACCAATGCCAATGTACGATCCTAATCCTAATCACCACCATCCTAACCATCACCCCAATGGACCTCATCCAAATCATTATTATAAGCAACAACAGCATTATCCAAATAATGGGTATTATCCTCAGCCTCCCCAACATCATTACGGATCCGGAAGAAGGTATCAACAACAGCATCAGCAACAGTACCATGATGATAGATGATTGTAAATATCTACTTCTCATGTCTGTTTGGAGTTTTTTCTTTGTAGTTTTTAATATTTTGGATTGATGATATGTGTTTCTGTTTTATAAGTTACGAGTTTCATAGGTATATTGCATTTTGCACTCAATTTCAAGTTTTTTTTTTTTTTTTTTTTTTTTTTTTTTTTTTTTTGTAAATATATACAACTACAGTAGTTAAAGACGTTGTGAAGTGTGAAGGCCCAACCACTGACTGTTACTTACTGAAGTTCAAATGTCAAATCAAGGATTTTCTATCGTAGTAATTCCAATATCCTTCGATTGGCGTATTAACATGTTGAGCTATTACTACATAAATATTGTAAACTACTTTTTCAAAGCTCGTAAGTATCTTTAATCGCACGGCAGGAAAGTTTAAAATCTTCATTTCAAAGTCTGATAAGCCTTTATAGCTAGATTCAGCATAACTATTGCGTAAAAGAAGCAGAATTTTTGAATTGTTAGATGTGCATGTATAGACACAAAATTATGAAAAAAAAGTACGTGTAAAAGTGAAAATAAATCTTCTGCGATTCAAGAAAAGTAAAGTATGAAGTTGTTATGAGTCGGTAATCCTGTCATTAAATTTAATGGTATTTGAAGCAGATTCAGCAGATCCAAGTGAATAAAATGTTGAATTTCTCGTTATGGGATAATATTGATTTGTATTTATTGCATGCAAATGATAGTGAAGTTTTTTATAGGTTACATTTAGCATATATTGAGTTATTGTAGCATCACATCTGATAAAACACACATACACTTGGTTGCTGGTATGTAGTAGTTGTAGAAAATTGACTCTATAGAACTTGATGAGACTTTTGAACGTTCACACCAAAGTCTCATAGCATAAGATATCCAGTGAAACTTGCCAAATAAGAATCAATCCATGTCTACGATACTGTAACAAACGAGTAAATTTTTGAATAAATATGAGAAATGATGAGGCGGTAGGTTGTTTCTTGCAGGCTTTCAGGCAAGTCTGCGATTGTTATGAAAAAATAATATTGGAAAATTTAATAATGTGAGAGCTAGCCAAATAGCCTAGTTATTATTGATCTTTGAATATAAAAGGCATTTCTTGTGCACAAAGTATTGGAAATAATTGGATATGTGTATGCAGTGTTATCAGATCTAGAGTAAAAAAATTATTGGTTTCTATCAACGTTCTGGAACAGTTTAATAAAGGATTTAGTATGAAAAAAATCAACAATAATAATTAACAAAAAACAATCATAGATAGCTTTGAGAATAAACTCGACCACAGAATAACACAAGATATGCCATATCGATACTATATTGCAAAAAAGTATCAATCGTTCTGAAAACTATGAGCTACGTTAGTGAACGTTTTTGGTGGCCATACTATACGATAGAGTTGTACAATTAAATGCTTTAACTACATATGAACGCAGTGTATTACTCTCAATTTTATACGGAATCAATAGTCAAAGGGTATCTAAAGTGAATATATTGCATTTGAGGGCATTGTAAAGAATAGCTGTAAGACATCCTAGATATACATTTTGAACTTCTGAATACATATTCTTTTGTGCCTTTTGATTTCCAAATTGACCTTTGATTTTGAATTCACTAGTTTTGTACAAGGCT
Source organism: Geotrichum australiense (assembly GCA_030563945.1). NCBI lineage: Eukaryota > Fungi > Ascomycota > Dipodascomycetes > Dipodascales > Dipodascaceae > Geotrichum > Geotrichum australiense. The sequence goes on along the minus strand of JAJMKR010000005.1, from coordinate 53,980 downwards.
CAATTAAATGATTCCTTTGACAAATCTGTATCTTATATTGTATGTAAAGGCTCAAAAGGGTATTTGTAAAGTAACCCACGCACAACAAGCTACTTGAATAACTAGTATTACCTTTTGTAAAGCCTGACACAAGGACTCTAGTAAAATTTATGGAGGAGTCCAGGTCTGTAGGCATATGCGTAGGTCCTTTCATGAGATTTATTTTGAACTATGGCTATTTTAATTTATTAGAAACTGATAGCTTTATTCTATAGTAATGGAACTACAGTCTGTAGCACTGCAGCTGACTAGTGGTATCTTATTGGAGATAGTTACTTCAATTCCAGGTTACAATATAGAATGCTTTTATGAAGAAACAAGTCGCTACAGTTCCAGAACACAAAAAATTGATACCAGCCATTACTATCGTAAAACAATAAATTTCAAAGCAAAAAGTATACAAATATCTGTGCACGTCCAAAGCTTGGAGCTCATATAAATATTATGCTATTTCCGCTATTGATCATCGTAAGGAATCGCCTTTGATTATTGGACTATTATTAGAATTTTTTTTTCCATATCAAACGAATTTTATTAAGCCGTATAACAATATTAAAGAGCAAATAAAAGCAAAGAGCTAAATACTAACATTCAGGTAGGTCGTTCATACAAGGCACACTCACATAGACTATTATTAGAACCTGAAAAAATGTGATTACTAAATGTGACAATATGTGTGGTCAGGCACTAGTCACGTGAAGATTAGATGAACTCCCAAACAATGAAAACGTAAAACAAAAAGTTACTATTTTTTCATTTTATTTTTTTAAAATTTCATTTTTTCAAGAACCATAAAATTTTTTTTCTCCGCATTAACAAAACCCAACAATGTCGGAACAGACTCCAGTTGATCAACTTACTGACTTCTTATCGCAGTATGTCGCTAAAGAAGACCTAATCAGATGGTTTGAGATCTACAAGTCTTACAGAATTTTCATCATTCTGGCACTTTCGGCTTGCTTCATGTATCTCACAGGGAAGGGACAGAATAGGCGTTTACAAAAATCTTTAGATTCCAAAAAACAACCTCCAAAGGTCAAAAAAGAAGAATCATTAATTGAAATTAAGGAAAAAGAAGTGACGTTGAAAATCAATGAAGAAAGAAAGAGTAGATTGAAGGTCGCAGAAGTTGCCATTGATCATACAACTAAAGCACCTGGATCAAAACCTAAAAGAATGCCCAAAAAGTTCACAGCAAAGTCATCTGTTGCCGCTGAAAGAAAACTTCGTCAATTACAAGCTGTAGCTGGTCCTGTGGCTTCTTTAGAATCTCCAGTATTTGTTTTCTACTCTACTCTAACAGGAACCTCCCAACGAATTGCATCTAAACTCCATGAAGACTTGAAACCTTTGTTGAAAATCGAACCCCAGCTTTTGAACTTGGATTATGTTGACGATCTGGAACCCTACTTTGTAGCTCCTTCAAAGTCTGAGGTCCCTCCAGTGTACCTACTTGTCGTTCCATCATATGAAATTGAATCACCATTGGACTACTTTATTGAGCTACTGAAAGAAACATACAATGATTTCAGAATTGATTCAAGACCTCTGGCTAAACTTGCTGGATACGCTGTTTTTGGTATTGGCGATAAAGAAAGTTGGCCAGAAAAGAACAGATACTGTTACCAAGCTGTTCAGATTGACAAGTGGATGAGTAAATTGGGCGCGAGAAGAATTTTTCCTTTAGGAACTGGCTGTGTCAAAACCGATCTTGATGAAAAGCTGAAAAACTGGACTTCTTTGCTATCTGATAATCTGAAAGAGCCTATGGCTGTGATGGAACCTGAAAGTATTGCTGATTCTGATTCCGAATCTGAGTCTGAGTCTGAATCGTCTGACGTTAGCTCAAATAATGCGTCCAGTTCTTCGAGTTTGATGGATGTCGAAGATATCGGAGCTTCAATTACCAAAACTTCAGAATCGAGAAAAACTGCTGCTACTAATATCACGACTAAAGAAATGGTTGCCAAAGATTCACCGACTTACAACGCATTGACGAAACAGGGATATACTGTTGTTGGATCTCATTCGGGTGTCAAAATCTGCAGATGGACGAAATCCGCTTTACGAGGTAGAGGGTCATGTTACAAATACTCCTTTTACGGAATCAGAAGTCACTTGTGTATGGAGACTACTCCAAGTTTGTCGTGCTCTAATAAGTGCGTCTTCTGCTGGAGACACGGTACTAATCCTGTAGGGACTACATGGAGGTGGCAGGTGGATCCTCCTGAGAAAATTTTCAACGGAGCGTTGGAAGGCCATTACAAAAAAATCAAACAAATGAGAGGTGTCCCCGGTGTAGTTGCTGAGAGATTTGCCGAAGCTTTTCAAGTTAAACATTGTGCTCTTTCATTAGTCGGAGAACCAATCTTTTATCCTCATATCAATGAATTTGTGGGAATGTTACACGGACAGCATATTTCCAGTTTCCTGGTTTGTAACGCTCAACATCCTGATGAGCTTGAACGTTTGAAGAGAGTTACACAACTATATGTCTCCATTGATGCCTCAAACAAAGAGGACCTCCACAGAATTGACCGTCCTCTGCATCGAGACTACTGGGAGAGATTCCAAAAATGCTTGGAGATTCTAAAGCGTAAGAAGAATCAAAGAACAGTTTTCAGACTTACATTGGTTGGTGGGTTCAACATGGAAGATGCATGCGATGAATACGCTGATTTAATTGGTAAGGGTGAACCATGCTTTGTTGAAATCAAGGGCGTTACATACTGCGGAACTTCCAAGGGAAGTTCACTTACAATGAAAAATGTGCCATTTTACGAGGAAGTCAAGACTTTTGTTGAGACTCTAAATAGGTCACTTGCTAAGAAGGGATTGGAATACGGAATTGCTGCTGAACATGCCCATTCATGCTGTATTCTAATTGCTCAAAACAGATTTAAGATAGATGGAGTTTGGCATACGGTTATCGATTACAAGAAATTCTTTGAATTATTGGAGAGCGGTGTGGAGTTTGGACCCATGGATTATATTGCACCTACTGCTGATTGGGCACACTACGGTGCTAACGAAGGTGGCTTCAGTCCGGATGATGTTAGACATAGGAAAGGAAAGGTTGTGGAAGTCTGATCGAAAATTAATAGAATATACTATCAACATATTTATGACCTAACACATTATGATGAAAGCTATGTATCGATAATTAAAATTTGGTAAATTCTATAATGATCTTTTCTTTGCATTTTAAAATGTAGAATTTTTTATTTTTTCTCTACAGAAAACCAAGCAACATAAAGATGCTCACCTCGTTTATTAATCCTAACCATATCACCAACATTGACTTCGTACCCTGAGCTTAGATTGACCACATAGATTCCGAAACAAGGTGAGTGCGGAGCGCCTTTATCTATTCTTCTGAAGCTTTGCATTGTTTTAAAAGGCTCACGGTTTTTTTCAAACTCCCCTTTATCTACCTCTATTGTGGGCACCGAGCATCTAACACATCTACATGCCACATGCCAATTATGCACCCCGGATTTTGTATTGAAACTAATGTGCTTCCAATCATCTTCGTCCCATGGCTTAGATGTCCCGTCAAGGACAAAGTTTGCGCGAAAGCTGAACCCTGACAAAACCATATCCGATTTAGAACTGATTCTGGACTGTAGGTCTTCTAGTGAAGCAGCGGTTATAACCAGACCACTGTAAAGATCCTGGTATGATACTTTCGGAGGCCACCAACGGTACGGACCGTTATAGTCGTGTGAAATGGAGCGCCGGGTTGAAGGAGAAACTATGGTCACAGGGGGTTTATAGCCAACAGGGGTTGCAAAGAAATCGGTAATGGGTGTAGACGTCGATACTAACTTCCCATCGATATACAGTTTTGCAAGAGGTTGTATGTCGTATGACTCGGTTATTTGTCCCCACTCAACATTTTTAAGAAGCTTGCAAGCCTTTTTCATTTCGGGTGTCATATTGAGCGGCAAAACCAGTTTATATGCTGGGGCTGGTTTGAATGTGAGTGTCAACTCATTTGTTTCTTCGGAGAGTGTCGGTTCTATGAGAACGAGAAGTTGATGTGACTTTAGTGTGATAAAGTCGTGAACGTCATCGTGTGAAACTTTTGTGACATAGTCGGTCATAGTCTTGGTGGCACAATGGCATACCAAATACTGCCGGTCATACTTGAGACCTGTAGGAAGTATGGTCGCAGATTTTAAAGAAACTGCACCAAGAGATTTGATCGGGTAGACCAGGATTTCGGAGATTGTGATAGGTGATGTGAAAGGTCGCGATGTGACGTAATGATAATAGTAATAGTATGTCACGCACCCTAAAGTCAGGGCAGTGATGATGGCAATCGTAGAAGGATCAAAAGTTGTCATTGTTAATTTATGAAAGATTAAAGCAGGTGGAAGGAGATTTGAACGGGGCTAAAGAAGAATAAGATGTGCATACAGGCAGTGGGATATATTATCCAAACTTGGAGAGGTCAAACATGGCTACTAGCGGGTTTGTAATACTGATAATCCGTGAAAGCAACAGTCCAATATCGCAGGTAGCTTTTGTTTATTAGTTGACAAAAAAACTGAGAAATGTGGGGAAGATGGATTCCCGAAAACTCAAGTTCGAGAAACTGTCAAATAAATGTGAGGGGATCGGGTCTTAACTCTGAACTCGTATTATATGTCAAATCTATCCTGCTTGCAAAGAAAGGAAGTGAAAAAGTCAAATATTGGCTGGAATTGAGTTGTTGAATGCAGTTCATTTGGTTTCTGTGCTACTGTAGAGCACAAAAGTAACAAAGAGGTATGCCTAAAGTATAGAAATAGTTGTAGATTGATAGACCAACGTATCTGCAGATATATTGATAGATTAAGCATCAAGAACGTTCAATAGTAAACCCGAGAAGGTCTGAAATCCTCAGTCTCGACTCTCGAAGTACAGTATGTTACTGTAATGTATACCAGACTTGGGCTACATAACATGGCTTTTAGAATTTATTCATTATTTGGTGTTCCTGGCTTATTATTAGCTATATGTCCTATAAACTATTTCATTCATTTTTTTGGTACCCACACCTCGTAACTCAAAAGTCTAAAGGCAATATGGGGGTTTTACATTTTCTCTCTTACTATTTTTTTTTTTTTTTTAAGGAACATCAAAAAAAGGTATGGACTAGTCGTCTGAATCGTCCTTGATAATCTTAGGTTCACGAATCATACAATGGAGAGGAATCGGGGTTTCCGCTCTATCCAAAATAACTGTTTCCTTTTTCACAAATCCAAATCGTTCGTAAATAGGAAGATTCGTTTCAGTTGAGCTTTCCAAGTAACAGGCTTCTCCGTTCTTATCGGCAATATCTGTCACGTATTCGACAAGTTTCCTGGAGTAACCTTTTCCTCTCGCAGATGGGACTGTTCCAATATAAATCAAGTACCAACTGTTATTATCTCTGTCTCCCATAACTTTTGCCTTAGCATCATGCAATTTAGGCAAAAATTCGTTGAAATAGCGCTGTTTTCCTTCTTGTTTGAACTGGTAATAAAGCCTCCACATGCCTGAGCGGCAAATTGTCAACCAGTCGTCCATGTTCTGATTGGGAGGCATCCAGCATGCAATTCCTTCAAAATCACCAATAGTGAGTACAAGCCCTTTGAGCAAATGGGCGTAAACAATGTACTCGAAAACCTTCAGATCAAGTGCCCGGGCCTCTTCCTCTGTGTTGCCATCGCATTGGGTCAAATATTGGGCAACGGGGTCGGCTTCAAACGCATCGGCCAAGGCTTGAGTCGCACGTTTCCACTCGTGCCGTTCAACTCTGCGTACAGTTGGAGTTTCAGTTGTCATATCTTTCAGTTGCTGGTGTGTAGTCTAATTTGGTCTATTATCGGGTTATATTGTCAATTAGTGTGTATAAGTCTTGGTGGAAAGGCTTGGGAAACCAAATTGACTGAGAAAGGGAGATCGGGGAGACTTTATAGTTTTGCGGGTATGTTTTGAAGGAGGAGGAGGAGGGTGACAGTTTAACCTTTTGGGAAAGGCTTATCAGGCAGTTTGTGTGTACGATTGTGAACTTTGTGTGTGGTTGGCGGGTTTCCCGAAGTAAGAAAAAAATGGGGAATACGTTAATACCAGTGAAATGATTTCATACACCTTGATGCGCTGTCCATTATGCTAGATCTTCAAGGTTTTTTATATCACCACCTTTATCATAATTGATATGTATGTATCAATATGATCGATTATAGATGGTTTATTCCATGAAAAGTCAAATATTGGGGCTTGGTCTATTGACTTAGCGTTGTCATAGTAAAATAAGTTTTACTAGAAAGAGCTAACTTAAAGTACGTCAAGCTTTATATATCAAGCCTTAAAATCTAACGTTTTATGGTTTTGGCTACTGCAATGCTACAGAAACAAGCGCCGAACGCTAAAACCTTGTAGGAAGCTATCCTGAAGAGGCAGTTTGACCCTGTTATGATGCTATGTGCTAAGTGTGTCCTATCGGAACTGCTCCTATCCATTCCATCCATTTGAGGAATAGTCCAATAGGGTGCTTTACTGCTCTACGGCATCGGTAGTGACATTCCATCTATGATAACTATAAGTCGTGGCTCATAATAATGTATCCCAGGTCCATAATAATCAACTTTGATCGACGGCTACATAACCAAACTTCGGAATAATTCGAAACCTTAGCTTTCCGAAGAAGAGCCAGAACAAATCATTGGTCAAACTTCCGTCAAAGGTTAACCGCCTATACTAATCTAACTTTAGTGTACAAACGTTCTAAGTGTCAAAATACAGTAGTACCTTTCTTGATAACTACCGATAACGGATATACTGTACAGAGCTCTTTTCAATTCAGAAGTACTCTATTTGCTAGTTAGACGGAACGGTGCATATTTCTTCAAGGCTCGCCTATGGAATCACATATCTGTATCCGTTGCCACTTTCTCGAAGCCTTACTACAAAACTCAATAGACACCAAAGGTGCTTACTTGATTTGCTTCAGATTAAGCAGTGACAATTCGTTTACAACGATCGCAGATTTAGGCTTACAAGGACGTCTGAAGAAACAACATCATGTTAACTCATACTCTTACAATCATACAATTCTAATGGCAGGCCGCAGCTGTACCAGTTCGCAAACTTCGTGAACAATAGATTTAGGGGTTCATATTTATCATCAAACAGCCATGCTTAAACTGCTGCAAGTATCCTATGAATAAACAATCCTTTGAAATTGTACAAAAAAGCGCCCTGAAGTTTAGCTGAGTTTTTATAGAACAGCGTCTGTCAATTTGGACGCTTAACGTGTGTTTGGCAACTAGGATCGGTATTTGAACCACAACTATTGCTCGCTAGACTCGATTACAGCTTATCTCAAGCTCTCTCATCTTTCAAAACCTCTTTTTACTTTGCAAGAACCCACTTTGCTTCCACTTAGTACTTCAAAAGTAGTGTCTTTTGGTCACAATATTAGCAAGCGCTATAATTCATAACACTTGAATCGCCGTGTTGTAAGCTATCTATACTCAGGCGTGACAACACATTTGTATCAACGTACCCAGTATAACAAATAGAAGAGGTTTGTATGAGTATTACTATCGTAGCTATTTTCATCTATTTTGCTGTAGTTTTATCTAATATTGTCTTGAAATGGACTGAAAGTGGCTAGGGGCTCTCAAGACCATAGTTCAGACGATATCAGTTTAGTATCTGAACTTGAGGGAAACAGCTTATAGTATATATATATACAATGAAACTCCTCCAATGGCTGTTTGCACATATAAATTACACTAGTGTTGTATAGGACAAATAGCTTCTAGAAGCCAGAAAGATAGTAAAAAATGGCTTTTTTGAAAGCCTCATTGACAGCCATTGCTTTTCTGCTACACAGTAGTTCGTTTTCTGGGCTATAAATGTATTTTTCCTCAACACAATGCTTCAATATCTTTTGAAGCGAGTGTATCCCATAGAATGAAACTTTGAACTAGTATGAGAACTATGTGCATGGTTCCAGAAACAATGATCGATTGGAAGAACTCAAAGAATGATTGAATTCATGCTTCAAACATGCTGTTTCCGTATCACTTTATCATAATATGTTAATATAAACAATCATCGGTTGCAATAAAACCCTTTCAGCCAATGTAGCGATGAGACCAAAATTTTAAGACGAGCTTAGCTAAAAATCAGATACCTCTTTGCTACACTGGTCTACATTTTATTGTAGGCTTATAGGGTTGATTTATCAGCGTTATTTTGTGATGACGATGATTTGTTTCTTGACTGAATGTTGTAAGATTGCATTTAGCATTGGCAATTTCCGAAATAGTGAATCATAGTGGTAATTACAAAAAAGTGGAACAATTATTGTACAAGATTTTATACGAGAATATAAGAACAAAATGGGGGTTAGAAAAAGATTTTTTGATCACTTTTATTCCAGCTACAACTCCAACCATTACTAAAGCGGCGAATACATTGTAGATTTTCACATAGGTAAGTTGTCAATAGGCTCAACTATGGACATATCTTCATCCCCGTACTGTGTGGGTTGATAAGTTCTAATTCTAAGTCCGCAATCTTCGTTGCGTAAAGACCATTTTTATTTACAATGGACTGGCAGTCATCTGGCCATGCTATGGTGGGATTCTCCGGTTTTTATATATTGAATCATAGACACTGTCAGCTAGCAGATACGAAAACTGCCTGGAGCTGATAAACAAATTGGTCTGAATCGGGCTGTTCCCGGATCATGATGCACAGTACATATAAAAAGTTTCTCCCCCACAATTCAAATCATCTAGTAAAATCAAACTGCAATTGTCATCCCCAGCTGATCAAACGTATACAAGCCCAGAGTTAGAATCATCTATCACAGTCCGACTTCACCATTTGCAGGTAGTGAATAAGAAGCATGAGTTACTGAAATATCTGTCAATCTCAATCAAGAGAGAAACTCACAAGAAAGTTTGCAAATTTCCTTTTTTTAAACTTCCATTCAACAAGTAAATTTCAACCAAAATATTTGACTGTTCGGTTGCAGCATGGATGTTTGGAACAATATAAACATGGAAAAACTTTACAATGTAGCTTTTCGCTCTAGAGTATTAATTATTGACTCAAATCCCGTCAAAACATTCTTCAACTTTACTGGGTAACTCCGGATAAAGACTATCAGTTTGCACAAAAATTTATCCGAACTCACGGATAATGATTTTAATTCCAGCAAAACATTACCAAGTTCAGCTAATTTTGATAGAGTCGTCGAATGTAGGATTTATTCTATAATGCCCCTTATATCTATCTTTTCAAATTCTAAACGAACAAATTGCGGGGTTGCTTTGGGACTCTTCAGAAGTAGAAGTACTTGTCTTATATTTAGCTGAATGAAGTTTGAGATTTGACTTGGATATTCATAAATATATACATGGATTGTAAGCAGCAAAAGAGATATCCAAACTTCAGGAGGACTAATTCTAGCCAGAGCTATTACAATATTTGCCGAAAAAGTCCTCGCTAAATGCAGCAGTGGAGTGGTAAATCAAATCATGAATCATGAACTAGACAGACTTTCCATGCGATTTCTCAATCAACGTAAAATAGTTGTGTACTATGGCAGTATCTTTTGGCACTAAATAAGCATAAAACTGAATCATCAATATGGAGTGGGCACTCATATTTTGCCCAGACACTTAATTTCAAATCTTTCAGTTGAAAAGAAAAATTAAATATGAAACTATAGATAACTCTCCCTGAATCCTCTTTAGCCTTCTATTTAAATGAAAAACAACAAAAATCAACAACTTTTGAATCAGATATTCGTTTTATTCAATAATGTCACTCGACTCGTTGCCTAATGAGATACTGGTCTTGATAGTTAGATACTTACTAGGATCAAAAAACTCACACGTTCCCCGGCTACCAGTCACAGTTGCTGTCAACAAGCGACTTAGAGATATTACTTTGTCATATTGCAGTACAAACACGGTTTTTCAAAATGCCCGGCACTCAAAGGGACGCTATTTCGAAGAAGTGGCTGACTGTGAGGCCTTTCATTATAATGAGAGAATATACCGAATCATCATGCTAGATACTAACACTGTGTTTGATAAAACCTTTGATAACTATATCTTTAAATGGGTTCGAAAGATTTACATGACTTCTTCGCTTTTTACTCTACCTTTCAACTTTGGAAATATTCCTAGTCTTTCAGACGTTTATATCAAAGACGTGACACAAAGTAAAAATACCAACTGGGCTCAACTGAGAAGCTGCAATAAAAACGTGAATTTTCACTTCTTGATATTCACCGCTTGTAATTATCGAACAATTATTCCATTCGAAAGTGAACTTGATTGGATGAGTGACCGAGTGATTTCGTATAAAGTTACATCCGATTACAGTCCTATGATCCAGCTTACCCAGCTTCAACAAATAGGTCGCATGAAAAATTTGCAAAGGGTCGAGCTGGATTTTCCGTTCCGGTCCAGTATTCCAAATCAAGAGCTAGGTTTGTTTAATGGCTCAATTGGATTTGAATTTGGAGAGCTTCCTCATCAAGCGTTGACAAAGTTCCAAAACTCCAAAGGGACTTGGGTGCATATCTTGGAACTTCCAAACTTTTTGAAGAGCCCTAAACTTCATACTTTAGGTATGATCTACTCAGGAACGTGTGATTTCCGCTGGTGCATGCCCCCTTCTGTCACTCATCTTCACATTAGCAACGATCTGTTTTTTTCGTGCTCAACTCCTAAGACCAACTTTCCCCGTATTGATTTCATAACACATTTGACCTACGAGATTCTCTTACCAGTGCTATCTTTACCCAATTTGCCATTTTACAATCTAAAGAAACTATCCTTTAAATATTTTGACACATACACTGAGCCATGTCAGACACTTGACAGACTGATTCTTCAAAACCGTTCAACTTTACGAATATTGGAGCTTACAGAATTTCCGCCTGCATCACAATATCATATTTTTGCCGGGATAACGCATCTGGAAGTAATGTTTGGAGGTATCAAGTCAGTAGTAGCCATGCTCCCGCAGGCAAAAAGGCTGAGGACGCTAAAATGCTCCCATGGATCATGGGTGGGAAAAATACACTGGGATACATTTGTTGAGCACAAGACTATTGAGGTAGTTAAAATGGAAAGACTACGGGGAGTAACTCTTGGAATTGATTTAATAATTGGAGGTGATAGGGAACTATTGGAAAGATGTTGCTCTGTGGAATGGGATACAGAGAATAGGGAGAAAGGAGGTTCAATTTTGATGGATGTAAAAATGTACAAAAATTTGCTTGCAAAAGCCAAATAATGTTTTATTCTTTTTTTTCTAGTCATTTTTTTATTTGTATAAGACGTAAATATATAACTAATAACAGTACACAATTGTTTATATATTTAAGTGAGATTCGACTTTCAATTCAAACCCTACTAGAATCACTTGATTCTTTGTATGTAGAGTGGACATTATTGCAAAGAAGAAAACTTTGATGCTAAATGGTTTCATTTCAGGTATAACTTCACGCAGCTTACATATTCAGAGGCTCTAGAAAATATTAATGTTAGTGATACATTAGTTTTGATTGGCTAATTTAGAGCCAGTACTTCTGTAACCCAAAGATGCTTTGACTAAATTGATTCTGCAGTGATATGATGATAAGTTACACCAAGCCAACTTACCAGTTTTTGTAAACTTACTATTAACTTGATGGATGTAACTTGTTATAAATTCTCTGATATTCGAAGTAATGAGCATTTTTCAAATAGAACAAGTAAATGCTTTCAGACATTTTTCTGGTTAATATATCTCAGATACTTAGAAAGAATATATCAGAACTCATAGAAGGCATAAAGTATTATTGATAAATTACCATCTAACTTGTTGAGTGCTAATATTCTTGCCGAGTAAAAAAGTGGCATACTTGAGTTCATCTACTTTGAGAGTTCTTTGCGAGATGTTTGTTTTGTCGGCGTCTTGATAAATTAACATGTTATCGTATACTTATCTTTGATATCAGGTATTGTTTCTACACATAATTGGTGTACGCCATGGACAAACATTTGAAGTTATACTATAGCTACAAAATGTTTCGATAAAATTATATGACTACGAAATCAACTCGCAAAATATACTGAGTACAAATTAGAACGATTTACTGGGCCATATTTGGCAGCTCTACCATATATAAAACCAACCATAATATTGCAAGTAGTTGGCTCGACGGCTTTATTAAGAGGCGAGCATCTTTTTAGAAACACGAGATACCAAATGCCGCTCCAAATCACAGTTTTCCGTTGTTGCATAGAGCCTCGCATTCGATTTATCTCTAAAAAGCACCTTATGATTGGAGAGTTGAAATAGCATACGTGTGCCTAACCACATTAACAACAGAAAAGCAGCTCAATAACTTCATATTTCCAGCTCGTTTTTTGACATCATTGTGAGCGCGTGAAAAATAACAAATTTGAATGAATTGACTATATACAGAAACCTTTCTCCTAACCTTGTCGTTGCTTGTGCTTTTTGTTGAGTTTGCAAAGAACGTAGTTTCTTCCCTTTCTTCTAACAACCTAATATATAGTTAGCACTCGTTCACAACTAATATAAGTAAGAATGTACACACATAGCATCCAGAGCACATTTTCTTGACGGCAGATCTGGTTTTGAAACCACGTAGTTGCTGAGACATAGTGTTCAGCAACGATGTGGACGACATCATTGTTGTTGGGCGACTTAATAATGACCAAAACATTGTGCTTTATGAGATACACTGAGACTAGTCCAAGAGTTTGCTTTGATAGTTAGGTTCTCCGGGTGAGGTGATAATATATCATGGAGTTGAATTTTTTACAAACTGGAGTTGTACTATCAACCCCTACCCTTTAGTTTACCCAAAATAAGTCTCAGCTAAGATTTTAAAGGATAAATTTAAATGCTAAACACTAAAACTTTAATTATAAATTTGTTGTCCTTATAAATACTTCTCAAAATGGATCGTATTTTTTCCTATTATCAAACACAATGCCCCTTGATCCATACTCCTACGTGGCACCGTCCCGGGTCAAGACGTTTCTATGCCCCATAGGAGATCTGAAAAGAAACACTTTTTACAATTATGTTGACCGTCTACATAATGTGAAAGAGGTGTGCCTTGTTGATGTTAATCCCGATAAGAGATCTGACAGAGGTACGTTTTGAATTTGCATGCCGCATCGTTTAGTCTATCAACCACCATTTGATCAATATGGCTGACATTGAAATTATTTGTAGCAATGTTTAGCCCTCAGGGATTTCCCAATGGAAAAATTGTATATGATTTCAATTTGACTTGGGAAACGGAGTTCCGCTCGTTACACGATCTGGAGCCATGGAGACAAACACTTTGTGTAAGCTTTATCCGACAGTTCACATCACCAACACAATTGATTTTTTTTCACACTCAACTAACAAGACATTTTGAAGGTTTTTGGATTAACAACGTTTGGTTATTCGGTTAATTTCGAGCAAAAATTGACGCAGCTTAAAGCGAGGTACCCGGCAGCGTATGTGCATAAAATTTTGGTCTTTGGAGTTCCATCGAAAGATATTCTTGAACAAACTAAAAACATTATACCAATACTTTCGTCCAAAATTGCACCAATTACAACTCTAGGAACTGTAATGTGTGACATTACTACGGACTTTCTTGCTGAGCTCGGAGTTCTTGCCATCACAAAACAATTAGGAACATTCAAATCACCAGCACTGAAAGAGTTTGAATTGCCAGTCAGTTCAACAAATCGAGCCAGTGTTTCTTTTAAACCCATGCATAGTCGGTCTTCTTCTTCCAGCAGTTTTTCCGAATCATCAAAGTCGAAAACAGGATCTATATCTATGACTCTTAGCTCATCGGATAAAACCAAGTTTAAGCATAAAGGACGAACACTCAAATATATCGCACATTTGTACCTAATGGCAGGCAGATGGCCCGATGCTTTAAGAGAATTTAGTGAAGCAGCTACGGTTCTCAAGAGCGTCAATGACCACCTGTGGTTTGGATCAGCTCTGGAAGGAATTGGCATATGTTTGGTACTCCTTTCATTTTTGGAATCGCCCGCATCCATTCCTGCGATTGCGGGCGGTGGTGACAATACTAAACCCCTGTTTGAGTTTCTTCCGGATCTAATGAGCAAAACATTAACTAGTTTTGCCAAATCCCAAGCAGTCACAGAAGAGAGCGTTCCTCAAATTATTTATTGTGAATCTATAATCAGACTAGCAAATCTTTTGACCGTAGCGAGACTAGCTGGTGGGTGGAATCCAGCTTCACTAAACGCGATTGTTCGAGGATTTGCATTGGAAGAAACCAACATCACTGCTGAAAGTCCATCACTGTCTGCTATTGCTAGTTGGTGTACAAAAGTATACTTAACAGACTTGAAAAATATGCCAGTTCTGGCTCTGGCTAATATATATTGCGGGCTGGCAAGTATATACTCAAATATTGGGATGGTAAGAAAAAGGACATTTGTATTGAGGGAGCTTCTCATAAACATAGCACCAAAAATTGTCAAAACGAAAATGACTATTGCTGCAAGTAACGGTGTTCATGCATCTGTGTTAAATGCTGAAGATTTTGGTGAAAGTTCAATTAGAGACTTACTAGATTCTTTGTGTGCAGTATATGGTGCCGGCGATATAACTTCAATTGGATATGGTTGGATTTCGCTAAGAGTGTCATTTTTGAAAACATGCTTAAATGTATGTGAATCAATATTCGATTATAACGGAGTTGTGAGGTATTCTACATTTTTGCTAATGACAGCTGCTGATATACTTACAAATGAAGAGCAAATAAGATTATACCATTTTGTCAATAAAGCTATTAAGTCAGCGCAAAATTCGGGTCAAGGCCGAATATTGGCTACCTATTGGGATCCTAATTTACTGAGAGATATCAGGATTGAATCAACTAATTCTTCAATTGTGCCACAAACTGCGGTTGCCAAAAAAAATAGCTCGGATGGTGTGTTTTTGCATAATCCGTTCCTGATCAAAAAAACCGATGCTGACCCCAGCTCAGTTGTGGTTCAAAACGAAAGAGTCGAATTCACGGTGAAGATCCAAAATCCGTTTGCATTTGAAATTCATATACTAGAGCTTTCGTTATTAACAGAAGGCGTTGAGATGAAGTCGACTATTCGAAATATTTATTTATCTCCCAACTCTGTCATTGATATTACCGTCCCATGTATACCTCTTGGAGTTGGAGATATGAGCATTATAGGGGCAAGGATCCAAGTTGTTAATTGTGTGCCAAGGGACTATGAACTAATGAAGAAAAGGGAGGTTTTGATCACAGAAAAGATTAAACAGTTTGGTGTTAATTCAGGTATAGAAAAAGGACTACAGGAATGCTTAGATATTAGCGAAAAGAAAAAACTGTGTGTGAACGTTATAGAAGCCCAGCCCGTAATGGTGTTAAAGGACGTTGATATGAAAAGAAATTGGATTATGCTACTTGAAGGAGAAAAGCAAATATTCAAGTTTACAGTTTCTAACATATCTGAAGTTAAAGCGGGATTAATTGATCTGAAATTTTCTGATTCAACGACTCAGCCATTACAAATCGCGTTAAACAATAGGGATTTACCTGCAAATGAAATCTATGAAGTCGAATACTTTCTGTTCAATAGGAAAGCACTTAAATGGAAAAATAATAAACTGGTAGACGGTGTTGCTCCATACACCACACATGATTTCGAGATTGAAATACTTGGAAAGCGCGGAATGACTGAAGGTCTCATTCAAGTGGACTATTCTTCATCGAAAGACCAGCTGTGGAATAGGATTTTGACCCTGCCACTAAACATCACTGTCAATTCTAGTATTGATTTAGCCGGTTGCGATGTGATTCCTTTATCAGCCTATCAAAACTTTACCGACTCAACTGCAATGCATCTTGAAACTCTGAAAAATGAAGGGGCCCTTTCTGATTATTGCTTACTTGTTATCGATTTCAGAAACTCGTGGACTCAAACACTAGAAGCAACTCTTTGGAGTATTTCAAATATGGGAACTAAATTGGAAACTACTGTCGTTATACACGCTGGGAGAACTTCGCGCGTTCTGTTGCCAGTGAAAAGGATCAATCTTTCATATAAAGATTTGGAAAGACCTATTCCAACTTTAAGTAAGCGTCAGTTTTTGGTTGATCAAAAGGCAAATCGAGAAATCAGAGAAGCATTCTGGTATAGGGATGAACTATTGAAAAGTATTGGAGGAACGTGGAAAACACAAGACTTGTTACGAACTGGAGATCTGGAGCTTAGAGGTATTAGATTAACACCAAAAATGATACACGTATTAAGGATTGACCCTGTGGACCTTGAATTACTTCACACGTATGATTCAGATTTTATTGAAGTCACTATGAACGTGAGAAATGGTACGGAGTCAATCCTTAACGGCATTTATAGAATGGTTCACTATAACAGATATGAACGTGAGGTTGACCCAGATGAAAAAATCATTTGGAATGGACCACTACAATTTCCCGTGGTTAAACTGGAGCCAGATGAAGTAAGGTGCATCAAGTTAGGAGGAATTATAGTTAGACCTGGAGAGTTCGTTTTTGGAGGTGTTTTTGAAACCTCATCAGGACACAAGTGGAGCGTTAGAGAACCGTTGGTTTTGACTGTTTAGTGCCATATAATATACACAATCAGGGTAGATATATTTTTAATTTATTTATTATTATATTTTGAAAACTCCTATTTTACTAATATGGTAAGGCAAATGATAAAACTTGAATTAATAGATTTCTTATCTATACTTGTTAAGCCAGGTATCGATCCAGACTCTCTCCTAGAACTTCTTCAATAACAGGGACCAACTCCTTTCTGACCTCCATCTCGACAGTTTCATTCTCATCTTCCAACAACTCTGCTAAAATGGGAACCAATTGAGGAAGCATAGTCACCCATTCGTCTCCAAGCTTAGAGTAAAGATTTTTCATAATTCTTACAGACCATAATTTCTCATTGTCACTAGCATCAGCTTGCATGTGTGCCAATAATCCTTCATTGAAAACCTTATGTTGAGAAGCCGAAGAGACTGACTCAGCAAGAGTTACCAATGCTTTGACTAGTGCGGGAGAAGCCACTGGAATCAATGCTAATAAGGAATCAAGAACTTTACTATATCTTGATGCTGAATGCCAGAATTCTTCTCGGTCATATAGGAATGATACAGTAAGTGTGCTAAGAACAGCGTTTCTCAAAGATTCAGATTCAGGATCGTGATTTTTATCAAGTATAGCGCACACAGGGTCCAAGATATATGCAAAGTAGCCAGTGATAATTGACTTCAGGCTACCAAACAACTTGGTGAGGAACTTGAAAAATACAGTTTGACGAGGAAGTCGAGCTAGAGTAGTTCCTTCACCCTCAATGCCCCATCTTACAAGTCTCATAAACAAGGGTCGGAATGTCTTATCGTTCAATTTCATGATAATGTGTAGACCAGATTTTATAGTTCGAGATTCTATGCGTTGTATAGTATTCTGATCAAATGCCGAATTTCCTCGAATTTCGAAGGCCTGTAACAAAAACGTGATTAGGCCTGTAGCTTGGGAAGAAACAGATTTTCTATCGGTAGTAGAAATAACTGAGTCGAGACAATCAAGGTGAAGTGCAATGGAAGGCCATCCTGCTTGGACAGCATATGTCCAAGTTTGTGTGAGAGAGTTTAGAACCAACTTTGAATCCATTGACTCGGCAATATTAGTGATCAGAATAGCTCGAGTGTTGACTTTGACAGTCGACAAAAACAAAAGCTTGAATATGTTGGTAAGAGATGAACTCATGAATGAGGGGATACGTTTGACGAGACCCGATACAAGTCCAAATGTGGCCAACTGAATGAGGTCAGATTCTTCGGTAGGATTCGATAAAGATTGTTCAAACTTGCTAAACAAAACAGGAATAGTTTTAGGAAAGTATCCAATTGCACGCGCCCCTAAAACAGAATATAAACTGCTGATAACAGATACCGCAGAGACTGTGACATTTAGATCATTATTCAACAATCCTCTTTCTGAAACAACCAAATCAAGAAGTTTAAGCAACTTTTTAGGATCGTAAATGGCACCAAATTTAAACACAATCAACTCCAAAGAAGTGAAAATTTGTTGAACCAGCACTTTATCGGATACGGGATTGACAAGAAGATTGAACAAAACATCAAAAGCAGAGTGTGCAGCTGCGATTGCCTCATCATCAGAAGCCGATTCAAGTTCAAATTTGCTCCTAAGAAGAATAAGTGACTGATACTTGGTTCTATCAGAGTCAGATGCAAGAAGAACATCTTTCAGAACACTAACAAAAACGTTAATAGGAAGAAGTTCCAAAAACGAGTCTAGGATTTTATGGTAGCTCGTAATAAGTGTTTTCTCTGTGTTTGAAGATTTGAGATCGGTTAACGTTTGTAGTATCCTGTTGATTATAGATACAGAAATGGAGGTGATGGACTTTTGGTCAGCCTCTGACTGCCTGAACAAAACAGCAGTGCTGATTCGTAAAGATGGTATGTCGGAGATGGTGTCTTCGTTGGTGATTATTGAAGCTAGATATTCGATTAGAGTAGAACGCAGACTGATGAAAGTAGATGTTGAACTATCAATAATTGAAGAGAAAATTTGTCTCTTAGTGAATTCGGTATTACCATGTTTCTTATCGTCGTCTCCCAACTCGGCGACTGGAATATTGTTGACAAGATTCAAAAAGTTTTCGATAGTTCTGAACTGCTCCTTAACCGAAAATTCTCTGATAAACGATTCAGCAAATTGTAGTAAAGATTGGGAGTCAACGGACTTTCTTTTTTGTTTGGCTTCAAAGAATTTCTCACCCAGTAAAAACAGAAGGCCATGAAGAGCTGAATCAGATCCCAAAGTTTTTACAAGAGTACTGAATAGTCTGACTCTTCTATGACGAGGAATATGTGCAAACGCAGCAACAAAACTGAGAAGTAAGAAATCAACTTCTTCGACATTACTTTCTTTACCGTTAGATAAAAGAGCAGGAATCACTTGAGTAATTGTTTGTTGTATAACATGAGCGGAAAATTCATCGTCTTGCCTAATAGTGTTAGCGCCCATAAAAGTGAAAATAGGCATTACACTATGCAAAACAATATCAGAAGCAAGAGATGCCAGATTGGCCACCAGTAGTAAAAACCTATTTTGGACTTGTTGAGAAGTAGACGAACGAATACACGATACCAAGATGTCAACACGCATGGAGTTAGAGTCTAGCTTGAGGTCTTTCTGTTTTTTTAGTTCTGACACAATGTGGATCATACAATTCGCTAACACTTGCTGAGTATAAGTAACAGGAAGAGTAGAGTCCGCACCAAGAGTAAGAACTTCACCAAGAATAACAAACAAAAGTCCCAACAGGTCAGCGTTTCCTTCAGCATTGTTTCTTTCCAAAACTTCAAGGATCAAAGTTGTCTTTTTCAGATGACGTTCAGCAATGTTGGCCAGATCGCCAGATTGAAGTTTCGCTTTGGCTGCCCCACTACTTCTTCTTCTTCTTTTGGGTACGCCAGCAGACCCAGTTACATTTGAGCCACTTTCAAGTTTGCATTCTTCCAAAACAATATAAAAAACATTTGTTGGAATGGTAACAGAAAATAAGATTTCAGTGGGATCATAACTGGCTTCTCCATCTATGGCATAGTCGATAAGGAAATTGAAGAAGTCTTTAATGGTTTCGCTGCGCAAAGAATTCCATATACTAATTGTTTTTTTGCTTGCCTTTTCAGATAGATCAGAGTCGCCTGACTTGATACACGACTGTAAAAATGCAATTCCATTACCTTTTTCGTTATCAGTAATAATATCAACAACCTCTGTTTCCAAATCACTGAAAGAAATCTTTTCTTTAGTGCAGACAGCTTCTATTTCTTCCCGTCCAGTAATCCAGTTATTTAAGAGACTATCAAAATGAGTAGATCGATGATGTTTTTCATAGCCATTTAAGATCCTTAGCAGACCAAGAAGAATGGAAGGAACCTTTATGTAGTTGGCCTGGGAAACTAGATAATCATAGAATTGTGAAACAGTTGATTTAACAGATTTTCCAGGTGTTGTGAGGAGTTTTCCTAGAATTTGAAATACTGAATGTGCACTCACGATAAACTCTTCACCGTTGCCAATCAAAAATTTGAGTAAAGTTTTTATTTTATCTTGTGAAATCCATTTTATTTTAGCGGCTTTAGGAAACACTGCGTCAATACCAACCCATTGTGACAGCTTGGATGTTGTTTCATAAGTACTCATCAAAACGCTCAAACAATTGACAACAAGTCGCCTAACTCGTTCGGAGATGTCAGCCAAACCGATAATAAGTTGAGACAAAGCGAACTGGAAGTCAAACTTAGATCCATTCTTCGTAACAATTTCTGTAAACAGCTTTATGGCATTGGCTCTAACAATCGCAGGGTACTGAAGGCCACACCAAACTCTAGGCAAAAACGTAACGGCCTGATCTTCGGAAATAACCAAACTATTCAAAGCTGCATCCAAAGATTTGAAAGGTGCAAGTTGAGTAAAAACGTCAGCGCGAAGAAGGAAAACTTCTGTTTTGTCGTTTTGGAGAAATGAGGAAGCATCAGTTTTTTCGAGCTTCTCATTTTCTTTGGCAGCAGGCGCTTTGAAATCTTCCGCTGGTGCTGTGGTAAAAGAAGAATCAAATAATTCTGCTGCAGAAGGCAAGGACGATTGCAACGCCAATTCAAGAGCTTCAATCGTAATTTCTGACTCTTTAAGTGCATATTTGAATACTTCGAGATAAATTTTGTCATTTGACTTAATTATAGACTCGAAAAGGGTAGTGATATTTTCTCTGGTTTTAGGGGTAGAACTGGGGTTGATGGCGACAGAAATGGATTTTTTCACAATGGCTTCTAGTTCTGATTGAGGAATTTTACTTGTCACCAAAACATTCACCAATCCATCCATATCATCAGGTGAATATTCAAGAATAGATAATACCCAAAGAGAAATAAACTTGTGAATATTGTGTCTTTCAGAAATCGAAACAATTTCTGAGGTAACGTCTTCAAACTTGTTAAGCGTCTTGAAAGTTGTTGGATCTAAAGGAGCAACATCTTCGAGCCGTCCTTTGACAATTTGTGTTATTGCGGCGAATGCACTATTCTTACTATCTTCTGAGCAGTTTAGCATGATCGATTGCACAACAGCGTTGAAAACTTCCAAACTAAGATTAAACTGACTTCCAAGAACTGAAAATATCATATATGCAGCAATTTGTGCATCAGCGAACTTTCTTAGTTTGATGACATCCGAAAGGTCTGAAATCACACGATCAACAATATCTTCATCAGGAGTTCCTTTTTCTTTCATTAACATTAATACCCAGATAGACATCGAAGACCAGAAAGTGAGAAGTCTCTGATATGAAAACCCTTTCTTAGTGGCATTGACAACATAGGTGGACACCAATCTGTGAAGTTCGTAGTCTGCAGCCATAGCTCTTACAATAAGATTTCTGGAAGGGTTGCTAACTGTCTTTTTCGAGTTATTTAGGAATGAAAATATTGGGGGCAATGGTAAAGCAATCGTATCTAAAAGTCGAACAAATATTGGAGTGTTGTAATAGGGTAGCGCCATTAGTAACATACTTTCGGAGTTGTGAATGTGAGCTTGAAATCGACGAACAAGCCACTCCAAGGCTTTGATGGCGGGTTGAATATTGAGTCTCGGAGCGACAAGCAAAAAGAAGTTCTCAATAGCGTTGTCGAGTAGCTGATTTTGTTCTTGAGTCTATGATAATACATATGTTAGTCTCAATAGAAATAATAACGTTCATTCGTAAAGACTTACCTGCACCAAACGATCAATAGTAATTGAAGTATCTGAAAATATGTTGTTTCTGAATGCTGCAAACCTGGGATCAAGTTGTTCCAACACATCCAGGCCATCAATAGCAATGGAAAATATAGTTTCATAGTCCTGATTAGCAGCTTCTTCTTTTTCAAAAATAAGCGAGACGGAGTGAAGTTTCTTTCTCTTCTTTTTATCTAGCACCAGTGTGTTACCGGCATTTATGTTAGCCAGCTGAGATGCTAAACTAGAAACCATTTTGCTTATTCTGTTTCAATTCGCACAATGATGATTGAATTATTCAAATGAAATTTTCCGAAAAATTTATCTTGAACACCACAAAAAAATTGAAACCTAAAAATGATAAAACTCCCAACCTGACCCTAGCCCTATTGGGAGATCTCCACTAAACTTGAACTGTAACCATCAAGACTTAGTAGAAATTATGGTGAGTTTTAGCTATTCGTCTTGATTCAATCTTCGTGATTGTACAGTAATTTGCTCAAAAGCTAATAGATCTGAAGCTGGAAATGGAACTCAAGAGGTATCAAAACATGGTAACGGATTCGACAAGCAAATCACTGTTTTGATCTTTGACTATCAGTATGTTCTACTAAGTCAGTAAAAGTAGCCAGAGAAATGGGCATTTTTCTTTCAAATAAACGTGTTTCAATCAGGAAGAACTATTTTAGTTTCTAATTTTTATATTGTTTATTAATGGCAAATTATGAGATTTATGAGATTTAGCAATCAGTTTTGAATGCAATGACCAGTAGTATGTACACTTCTAGCTGTTCAACTCACAAGTTCGCGTTTTCAGCATCGCTTATTCTGTAGTAGTTGTAAATATTATATTGTATTAGATTATCATATTTCATTCCAGATTTTTGAGGCTCTATAATGTTAATAAATAGAATTAAAAAGTATTTACAACCTGATGCCAGCTTTATGTATATGGCATGCAATATGTAAATGCAATTTAGAAGTCGCCGCTAGCGACATCAGAGTTGTTTTGAACACTAGCAATGGCAGCTTCAAGCACACCGCTAGCAGCAGCAACTAAACCAAGAATTGGTCTAGAAGGATCCAGCACCCGTGAAAGATATTCCGGGTGGTATTGAGTTCCTACATAGTAAGGATGATTCTTCAACTCAATGCATTCCATTCGTTCGCCAGAATCATCTTTTGCAATGAAGTTGAGCCCTGCAGCTTCAAGTCTTTCAATATGGTCCGGGCTAACTTCGTAACGGTGACGATGGCGCTCATTAACTCTTTGAGCACCTCCATAAAGTTTTCTAAGGTTGCTCCATTCGGTGTTGTCTTGGAATACAGATGGCCTTAAACCAAGACGCATAGTACCTCCCAGATGAGTCTTAGAAATTTCTGGCATATATACAATAACCCCTTCCTTAGTCTCTGGATCAAGCTCAACGGAATTGGCATCCAACCCTAACACATTGCGAGCAAATTCAATAACAGCAACTTGGAAACCAAGGCAAATTCCGAGATAAGGAACTTTATTTTCGCGAGCCCATTTAGCAGCAGACATCATACCCTCAGTACCACGAGTACCAAATCCACCAGGAACAAGAATACCATCAGCAGCGCAGACCTCCTTCCATGCGTTATGATACTTAATTTTGTTTTCGACAGATGTTTCCTGCTCCAAATCTGATGCTTCCACCCATGAAATAACAAGACGTTTTTGGCAACGAAGAGCTGAATGTTCAAGGGCCTTTACCACAGAAATATATGAGTCCTGAAGATTGGTATATTTTCCCACAAGAGCAATAGTGACAGTTTCGAAACTTCTATCATGCGCGGTGGTTAACTGGAGCCATCTTGACCAAAGATCTTTACCCTTGTCGACACGTTCCTTGGGAATAACAATGTCAGACAATTTTAACCGATCTGTGAAGTACTTCAGAAGCTTTTGGTCCTTGAGTAAGATAGGAACATGATAAGTTGAGTTGACATCATGAACGGCCCAAACTTGATTAGGGCCGACGTGACAAAACATGGAGATTTTCTCGATGGCAGAATCATCGAGCTTTTCAGAACATCTACAAGCAATAATGTCAGGAGTGAGACCAAGAGATCTCAGATCTTTGATGGCAGCTTGAGTAGGTTTCGTTTTCTTTTCTCCGTGGATGACAGGTACAAGAGAAACGTGAATAAGGGCAAAGTTCTCAACGCCAACACGGAATTGGAATTGACGCAAAGCCTCAACAAAAGGTGCCGATTCAATATCACCAACTGTTCCACCTAGCTCAACGATACAAACGTCTGGTGTTTCCCCGTTAGCATCTACAACAATCTTAGAAACTTCTTCAATCCAGTCTTGAATGGCGTTCGTAAGATGGGGAACAACTTGAACAGTTTTACCAAGATAGTCGCCCTTTCTTTCGCGTTCAATGACTTGTTGGTAGACCTTTCCAGTAGTGATATTGTGTTTTTTGGTTAAACGAACATTAAGATAACGTTCGTAGTTACCCAAATCCAAATCAGCCTCTCCACCATCATCAAGAGTGAAAACCTCACCATGCTCTAAAGGACTCATGGTGCCAGCGTCGATATTCATGTAGGGGTCGATTTTGATAGAAGTAACATTGAGCCCCATTGTCTTGAGCAAAAGGCCAGTTGAAGAGGCAATGACACCTTTTCCGATACCACTAATGACACCTAGAACGAACAATTTAGTATTTATATTGAAAGCATGAGTCAAGCTAAGATGGATCAAAGCTTCTTTTTGCCATATACTCACCACCTGATACAACAACAAACTTCATGATGAGCAGGTATTGAAGATATTGAACTAAGAATCAGAAACACGAAAACTCGAAGGTTAGGTGAGTGAAAATGGCAAAAAGAAGGGGAGTGACTAAACGAAAAAGTTTGTCGAATCGTCAGATTTATACTCCCAAGTCGAAAAATTTCTGTGTCGGTTTTTCAGTGCTAGACTAAATATTTTCTCCCAACAAACAAACCCTATTCTCAATTCTATTTTATTTACCCTGCTGAACTCTATATGCACGGCGTTATATTGATGGATGCTTCCAATTATTCTCTACTATCATCTCCAAAGGCTTCAAAACGACTTCAGACATACACATACCGATTCTACGTCGAGCAGCTATAGATAGAGATTGTGTGAATTTTACAAAAGCTTTTATGATAAATGATTTTGCAATAAATCACAATCAAGGTATAGAGGTTTTACTTCGGCCGTCACTGCCCATCATCAGACATCATTTCTCTAAGAAACTTAGCTAGAGTAGTCAGCATGGGAGAGCATTTGTGTGTTTATTGAAATATGGGAATACAGAAGTGAAGTTGAGAATATTGGCAATCACAAATTTGGCTTAGAAAGTTAAGTTGAACTGATTCTTCTGAAAACTGGGTTTGAAGGAGCCGGCAAATACGATCTCGAGAAAAGCGTACAGTGAACTTTCTGTACCTTTTAGTCTAGTCACCAATTGCTCAAAAGATTGGTGTGTACACCTAACAGCCTGGATATATTGTTGTCTTTTATGCGCGCCTTTTTCTGATTGTTACATTCAAGTAACAAAAATTGCAACTCAAGCCTCTTACATTTCAAGGATTGTTAGAAATCTAATGCTAAAGAACGCCGCTACTCAATACAATTGAGCTTTCCAATTCAAAGCGTGCTAAATTGTATACGTTTTGTACGTTTTATACTATCGGGATATATACTAGTATGGTGCAACAGATGTGTATGCGCACAGCTTATATGGGAGACATATATTGAAGCATACTCGAGACGTTTTTCGTAGTACACACTGTACATTCGTACGACATTCATACAAGGACAATAAACCGATTATGAAAGAATGTCGTAGTAAGACTTTTTAGCTTCAAGTTTCTATCATTACAATCGCTTCCTTGACTAAATTTAATAAAGAATGCAGCAGACCGTCATTATGTCAATTATAGAGGTTACGCAAGTATTGACTGGAATATTTTTGTTAATTTTGGTTATTTTATACGCTGAATGACTTAATACTAGAGACTGATGATAAATCAATTATCCAGCTATCTCTGCTTGCCCCAAGTCGATTCATATAAGGGCCAGACTCTTTCGGACAAAAACACTTACAGCAAATGAATAGTTCAAACACTTCTGGTAAAAGAGATTACAATCATCATACGCCGATATACAATCTTTCCGTAAGTTGCAGGAGAGCTAGACATATGCTACATTGAAGAGCCCGTTATTTATACGCCGATATATAAATCCGAAACGAAAAACCAAACGGCCAAACAGCCAAGCTAAGGTTTTTGGGCTTGTTCATACACATGAAAGCTATCAACTCCTTTCAGAGAAGAAATAGTTTCTGTACGGCCGGCCATGCACTCTTTCAACAATGATAAGAGCGACGTAGAGATGTAAAGGACGTTAATTAGCTAATTGGAGATCAGCAATGTCTTTTATGATTAGCTCAGTAAGTTCCTACTTACTAGCGCTATTCAAAATTCTGTTTCTCGTCTTGAGAAAAGTACGTGAAGATGAAAACAATAAAGTATTATACATACAGTACATACTTGTCGCGGAAACAACTCCGTTCAGCTCACCCGTCAAACATGAAACTATTTTGACTAATTTTTAAAATGCTATCAAAATTAGTTAGTACAATAGTTTTATAGCATCCAAAACAAACCCCGTACTAAAAGGACTACTTTAACATCTGTTATGCAAAAGCATATGAAAAATTTGCTAAAAATATAATGTATTTGATAAAATCACTGCTCTTTGATAGTCATTAGTGTCAATTTAGGGTGTTGGGCAAATGTGGTTATGTCTTGCCAGATAAATTCTCAAAGTATCACTATGCAAGACGAAATTAGTTTTCATAAATCTTAAAGTCACCAACCATACAAATTCTGAAGATCAAACATCGAGACCATGAACGTTTAAAAGCTACTGGACTATAATAGAAATACTCCACCTATTACGTTATGCGTTGTTCTTTTCTGTAGCGTATTGACTCTCAAAGAATACACGCGCAACCAAATTATATTCCGAAATATATATATGCGAATAGCTAAAGGTTAGATGAACATTAAACTTGAATTTCGTTTTTCCATAGACTGCCATACTCGCCTTCATTTATATATCTTGCTATCATCACTGAAATGACAGGAACAGCTTGAGTTACAATAGATTGTAATGTTAGCAGAAAATCTTGAGACGTTTTGCTTAGTATGAATGTCATCAAGGCTGTTCTATGGGAATGGAGTGAAGGCACAATAATTCTAATCTTGCGACAATCCCAGCTGCGTGTAACAATATCAGCCGACACAAACTGGCCGTAAGCAAGACATAATTGCACACTGACTATGAATATATACCCGTCTGTATTATTATTGGAAATCGGAAATCGTGGCATATAAAGAAGAATACGTTTATGGGGAATGAAATAAGTTTTGTAAGGAAATTTTATATCGATCTTTATTCCTTTTCCAAAAATTAGTTCGGGCTTCGGAACTGGATCGACCATATTACTACAGAAGCTCTATTCTTAAATGTTGAGCTGGAAGAAATTGTCGTGTATTCTTTGAGCTTGAATTTGATGCGACTACAGACGAAAACGGTCTAAGGTTCAATAGGACGTCAGTAGAGTTTCTGTTAAAAGTTGGAGAATTTACAAAGTCGGAAGAGGGTAAGCATTACAAGCATGTTACGTCGAAAGGCGAAGGTGGGTGTAGTCCGTACTTTTGGATTGTCCTAAAAAACACAGAGAGGTCTATAATGAGTAAGATCACTCAACTCAGGACTTGTCAAGGTTACCTTGGTCAGCATCTGAACAAATACAGAAACAAACACAACAACCAACAATAAGATATCAGATGTGGATGCGGTGAAGCAGAAACTGTAACACACATTCTGTCTGAGTGCAGCAACTATGAGGGTCATTGAGAGTCTTTACGAAAAGTTTCCCCGGAACTCAATATTAGTACTTTGCTAGATACTGGAAAGGCCTTGAAGCTGTTATTGAGTTCTTATCTTCCAACCAGGCTATTTCAACTCGGCAATAAACTCTGTGGTCTTCTGGGCCCTGGGTTTTTGTTGTGAAGGTTTCCTCGTTATTAACTGTGACACTAAAATCACTTAAATGAAAGCAGGTTTCCCTTTACGCTTAAAATTTATTTCAAGCAGAATTGGCAGCGTGAAAATACAAAAGGATTCATACAACAGTAGCGCACGAGATAGTGAAACTCGTCGCAACACAGATTATTTGGTTTTATTACTGATCCACTTCTACATGTCTTCTTCATTGTAATTAACATTATTTGTATTTGATTTATTAGTCTGAATTTTCTATAAGTTATTTGACATAAGGCAATAAACTGATTATGAATGAATGAAAGTTAAAAGGTAAACGGAATCCGTTGAAGAGCTCTAGAAAGTAAACTAGCCTTCTCCATTAGTAAAATTTGATCAATCGATGTCAGCAGATATTTGCCCAGGTCTCGTCCCCATAGTCACTAGGCCAAATGGATTGAAATTTCTGCAAATTAAAAAACGGGTTAGCTCATTGAAGTTCTGAAAAAAAGTTGATTAGTTCAGAGCAAAAAAAGGTCTGAAATTAGCATCTACGCGAATA
Source organism: Geotrichum australiense (assembly GCA_030563945.1). Classification (NCBI taxonomy): domain Eukaryota; kingdom Fungi; phylum Ascomycota; class Dipodascomycetes; order Dipodascales; family Dipodascaceae; genus Geotrichum; species Geotrichum australiense. Next base: position 25,438 of record JAJMKR010000005.1, on the reverse strand, counting down.
TATATAAGTTGTTTGCAAAGCAACACCGCTTTAAACTGAAGGAAGAAAGCAGTAAATCCACGAGGTATACTAAAGCTATATTTTTGATTTTCCCGACTGGTTCAACATTTAACAGTCCAGCCCAATGAGAACCGCTTGAATATTGTGAATAAGGCTACATTATCTGGTAAGGTGATCATACTGTACAATTATCAAAGACAAGTTGTTCAGAAAAGTTGGAAATCAACTAGGCTCAATTTCTTTTAAGGAGTTACAAGTGATACTTAGATCAGAATAAAACTTTTGGAAGAGATCAAAGTAAAATATTTTTTATAATCAGTACTATTCAACGGTAGGGAATTGGGACGGGGCCTTATTATGTGTGGACACAGTTTTGTTAGTCTGAGAATCATTAACTGCTGCTGTTGACGAAGTTCTAATTTAACCTAGAAAATTCAAGGTACGATAGTTTATTGCTAGTATTTTATTTTCTCTTTTTTCACTGGCCCCCAGCTTTTCTCTCGCCATGCCTGGAAACAACAACAATGTTCACTTCGTTACTCTTGCATCCTATAAAGGTTTTCATCAAAACTTTTGTCGTTTTGGTACTTCCTCTGGAAAGCAGAAACACTCCATATTTATAGAAGGTAAAACAGACATTGACGAGTTTAGGAAATCTCACAGCCAAACCAAACAGGTCAAAGAATAACCGTAAAGCATGGTGCAAAAAGACAAAAGGTTTCTCGCGCTGAAGCAAGAGATATACACTCATAGTCAATGACGTTGAACACCACCATTTTTTCACAGTTGAAATCTTCTTGTTTTAAATCCGCTCAAGGCTTCGTCTCAAACCATGCCCGCTAAGCTAAAGGTCGCACATTAGAAGAACAACGAGAGTCAATCCGCCTCCATTGGTAGAAATTCCCTGGAACGGTGCGAAAACACTACGAACTGGAAATCATACTGGATACTAGAAGCCTATTGCTAGGGGTAGAGAGCTGCAGCTAATGGAAATTTCAGAACTCACGTCATTGACAACGACAATTCAGAATCAACTGAGGGCTTAACTCATCAAAACTTTCTATCACTTTCAAATCGTCTTGTGATATTCAACATCTAAAGGCATATCTTTTTAGCGAACTTCAAAGTAAGAAACTTGTAATGAATGCTAGAAGCACTGATCATACACTCAGTGTTCACCTCAAGGCCTATGTTATCTGGCTTAAATGCCCTACGATGAACATATGTGAAGAGCTTCGGCGCTTTTAAGCCTTTGGTAGGACAAACTGGCAAATACAAGCTGAGAGCAGTCTACACAACAGCGAAAATATGAAGAAAACAAACTCGACTCAATAGCAAAGTCATACGTTAACGTTGTTGATCTTTGAAAGTAACAATGTGGCTCGATCCTAACTCTGTGTTAATGAAACCGCAAACACCTTTTATCAATCTTCATCCAAAAAAGCTCTTGACCAGGCATAGAGTCAATGTTTGTACAGGGTTAGCAAGCAATTTGCTTCACGAAACCACAGAATAAAAGTATGCAGATGGATTAGTATGGTAAATCGGCGGCTAGTCTTCTATCAGTACACTACTTGGAAAAGTCGGCAGCAAACGGGTTTCTGGTATCTTAGTGTTAGGGTAGTTGACGTTGTTTCTGAGAATAAATGTTTTGAAGCATGAACTTCTTGAGCAGAAAGAAAAAGCAAACCGTTAAAAAGCTCTTTTTTTTATAAAAAATGAAATTTAGTGAGTCGAGTACTTAACAAGTAGACATGAACACAAATGTTCTTCTCTAGACAATATATAAAAGTTATATTGATATTTTATACTAATAGGCAGCTCATATATAAAACCTGAAGCTATATTAATGGTTCACTAAAACTACCGAGCTGCAATCCCAGATCAAACAGCTTACATCGTCGTAGTGGAGAAAATATAACAGAGACTATTGCCATTGCCAACGTAACAAATTTCCTCTTTTTTCATCACAGTCCTGGTTAGTCCAACATAGCGTCCGGTAGAAGTGTACTTTCCTTATCTCTCTAGTGTTACAGCCAGCTTCAAATGTCTACCCTGTCTAGTTTTTTGTTGATTTCTTGGTTTCTTATTTTAGATTGCACACATCTCTTTCTTCGTGCCCGTTTGGAGGCTATTATTTCTGAAGTGTCGTCTCGGATTTCTGTCTGCTCCCGTCCAAGGGGAGTCGCCTCTTTAATCCGTCCTTTCTAATTCCCTTGCAATTAGCATCTTTGTCGTCTCACGCACTTAACAAACCGGCAATCCAAGTTTTTAGTGTACAGTACATTCCGAGTCTTGTCGCAGTTAGCTATGCCATCTCCTGTTCGAAAAGTAGCAAATTATTCTTTGGTCTTTCGAGACATCGGTAAAGTCAATTAGTCGTACCGGTTTGTATTCCAACCTAAGCAACTTCCCTTCTGAAAAGTTCTCCTCCGTTCCGTAGCCTTTAATTTTGTTTTTCTAACTATGTCTTCAATGATAGTTACCAATAAACGTAGAACCTGTTCTCTTCCTTCTCGACAGTTCTATACGTTCCTTTACTTATCCTAGCGTAAATGTGCAACAAGGCACGCCCATACCACCTCTTCCTCAATCCTCTTCGAAATCAGGATCGCTGTTTGTTCATGAGTTCCTAAAGAGTGGGAAGCAATGTCGGATTCCCGTGTTGCCCAGATCTCCAAAAGTATGAACTAGAGTATTTAGAAGTCTTGTATCATTATCAACACAAAGGACTTTGTGCAATGGGCTGGACGAGTCTTTTCAAGTGACCTCCTTCTAAGTCAGCGAAGTATCACGATTTGCAATTACGGATGCAGCAGTCACTAGCAAACAACATTGTTATAGCACAAGGAGGAATCACCACTCGACCCCCTTATCAAATTAGCGGCATGCCTCGACTCCCAATTACAGTTGATGAATTCCAGCAGCTAAATCTCGCTTTATAACGGAATTCAAAAAGTTGTTCCATTGCACACGATTCCTCGAAAGAGCAATGCGTCAACTCGCTAGTCACCGATGGTAACATTGAAATCCGGAGTAGTACGCTTTACGTCTGGTATGATTCCCTTTAGGCCTCGAACTGAACTTGATTGTACACATGGGGGCACATATCTAAATACAATTTCAACTCAGGGTTGTAGTCAGTTAGAGATTTGATTGAATTAGAGAATGGCTGCAGATTATGTTGAGCAAAAACTTAAGTGAATATTATATTTTCTATGCGTTTCTAATGAGACCTTAGAGGTTATCTCGAGCAAAGGCTATGATCATTATTGTACTAGATATAGAGCATGTTTGAATAATATGATCTATTCTCACAATATATATTGCACGTACTATTCTAGTGCATCAGTCTATAATCTCCTCGTAAAGACCATTGTTTTTCACAACAGTAGAAGAAACTGTCAGAATTAATTAGATGCTAAAACTCCCATGCTCAAGAAGACTGAAAGGATCGAATGTGTATCTGAGGACAATAGACTAAGCAATTGTATAATCGACAAGGGAGCAGTTGTCTGCAACACTCAACTGACGTGAACTTTCATCTTAGATTGTGCATTCTTAAGCCGTAAGCAATAGAATAGTTATTTGAGATTTGGAAGGCCTGCTTTACTATTACACATCTTTATTCTTGTAATGTTTGCAACCTTGGAAAAATAGGCAGAATAATGAGAATACCTCTAGCTTGACAAAGGACAGCTTAATAACACCTCAATAAAACCCCATGTTTGCCAACACACGATTCCGTGTATTGAACTTTTTTCCAGACTAGGCTCCAACTGTAAAAGTGTGCAGTATGATGAGTGTTAGGTGAGATGGCTCTAGCAATTTCTCCGGTGCATTTAGACCTAGATCAGGTCCAGGTAGGATGGCAAGACAAGATTGAATTCTGTTCTATGGAATGAAACGTTGAGAACGTCATAGTTGAGATTCTTGAGAAGAACTGTTTATAAAGTTCGAAAAGAAAAGGGTATTCAATGAAGGTGACGTGACAGTCCTCCGTAAGAGAATCGTATCGGAGCAAGGTGAGTAAACTGTTTGTATGATCGATATAATCATTCGTGCAATAGAAAAATCACAACACTTCTTAAGCACGATCGTATTTCAAAGATTGATGTTGAGTATATTGGGGTTGACGAAAGCTTCCGTCCATGTCCTTATGTTCAGTCCATTGTGATGCTTAGAATGATGATTGAGTATTTGAACGAGGTTTTTTTGTAGAGGAAGTAATGAAAGATGAAGTGAATTTGCAGGAGGTACGGTAGTGAATGTAATTCAAATTGAGTTAGGGTTGGGAATCTGTGAAAAAAATGTCAAAAAATGTTACAACAGCACTTGGGTGTAAGTACTATTATAACTGATGCCACCTCAGGGGTTGTAGGAAGTTTCGATGATTTATTAAAATACAGGGAAATTATGTGGTATTTATATGAAAGGAAGAAGGGGTTGATCAGACGTAAAGCTGATGTCTTAAGGTCAAAGGGTTGGAGCCATATCCTATGCTAACAAAAAACTATATCAGGGCCCTAGCCCTGACAAGAAAAAGAGAGACATTTAGGCCTTGGACTTAGGACCTTTAAAATCGACTTACGACCTAGGACTTGTACCTATGGCTTATCTTTCTTGGGAGAAATTTTGGTTTTGCGCACCCTGAAAACGCTGGAAAATGAGACTTTTTTCAACTTTTATGACTAAAGATATAAGTTAAGTTGACACTTAGTACACTGACTAACAGTACATAACTGAAGACTTTTTTCCTAAAATTTATCTATCTGTCAGCCTATTTGTAGAAGAACTAAGCCAATATCTATTTCTTGTTTTTTGTCTTATTTCATTTTTCATTTTGGTTGTAGAACTTTTTCCAATGCTACAAACCCAATTCAATGGTATTACAAACGACGTAAAATTCTTACAATTATATGTTTTTGAGACTTATATTCGAGTGTTATCCTATGGAATTGTTTTGGTTCCAAGCAACAACTATTGAAGATTTGCTTAGTGCTTAATTGTATTTGGACTGTAGAAGAATTGGAAAGCTGGTTTAAATCTATTTGTGTGGAAGATTAATGTCGATTGCAGTATAGAAAAAAGAAATTTGTTATATGACAGTTCCATTAAAAAGAGAACTTATAAATTTAGCTTGAGAGATAACACTTATGCAACATGAACAATGTGTTAGCTTGGGTCATATCCAAGTTTCCAAAAACAGTAAATCCTAATCAGGAAATAAACATACAACTGACATGGCCTATGTACTAAATATTTGCTATGAAAAATGAATAACACCACAAGAGATATAGGTAAATAGGCTAATACGAGCAGGACAAAATCCGTAATACTGCTAATATTCAGTGTATGAAAAGAGAATTTGTACAATATTGGTGAAATAATAGTTTGTAGAGCGTAAAAAGTGCCACTGAAAGCTATCATTGATTAAGTTACTTGTAAAAGATTTTAGAGTGAAAAATTTATTTAAATCGAATATGGAATGAGAAATTTATCGACACACAACAAAAGATTGATTATCAAAATCTTGTTACATTATACACTAGAAGCAATATGGGCCTAATAGAACAGAAGGTGCAATAGGTTAGTGTTGTCTAGGTTCGATTCAATATAGACAATAATAAACATAGTTGTACAGCAGCTTTGAGAGCTAGAACACTGGCCATAGAAGTGCGAGCTAAGCCGAGAATCTGAATATTGTGAAAAAAGAAGAATGATATTATAAAACTTCAACAAGTGTCACCGGGGATTCTGCGATTGGGCCGTTATGAAGACAATCGTAAGGGTTTTAACTTTATGCAAAAAATAACCACAAATTAACCAAACCGCTAAGCTTAAAACGTTTTTTGACAGATTCCCCTGGCAACAAAATGTTTGTGAAGCTAGATAAGCTTATTGATAATTTCTTTTCTTAACACTAAGCTAAAGCTAATTTTAGCTACCTTACTATTATGCACAAACGTCAATGAAAGGTAAAAGTAATGTTAGGTTTGCTTCCGAGATACATATAAGGACCTCGAATTTCTTTAGAATAAATATGAAAAGTTGAAATTTTCTAAGGCTAAATGGTATCGTTATGCACGATTTGGACCTAGTTAACGAAAAAGGGGTCTTTTACAGCTGTGATTGACAAACAAAATTGTTTTTGGAAAGGTGTCGCTAAGTATCTGCTCGCGCCGAACTGTTACAAATATGGAAATACTGACGGAACATCCTTGAAGTTTTCAAAGATAAAATGTCGGCTTTACATGGAACATGAACAAAAATGCAGGTTTCTGGGTTTGGATCAGCAATCTTTTCTTAGAAACTACCAATTGGGGGAGGGTATGACGATTACAATTTTTTTCTTTTCCATAATTCTGGATTAACAGCAGCAGCAAAAATCGGGGTTAAATATTAATTCTGACATTTCGGGAATACTCACATATTGTGCCCGCCGAGAAAGTGACACAAAAACCTGGGAACCCCGGCCCATACGTGCACCCGGTGATAGCAGATATTTACTCGGGTTATTTTTCATAATGTGCAGAAGCCCAAATCTCGACCAATCTCTTAATGATTTATTCGGGACACAAAAAAAAGGAAAATGAGCAAATAAACTTTTTAGTTGCAGTTTTCTGCAATGATATGCATTGTGGTGCATATAATATATTGAACCCTAACCACTACTATATGAGCTTTGGTTTTAGCTATGGATAAAAATTTCTGGCTTGCTTCTTTGAAGTTCTTTCACCGCCACCACCATTTGTTTATCTTCTTGCGATAGACGAGCACCTTGACCTTACAAACATACGGAAGCAACAGCTTTTAGAACGTATGTGAACGAAAGCATTTGAATGCTGTAGACATCAGTAGTTGGTGTCTAACTTACTGGGTGCTTCAAAACATTTGGGGAAGAAAATGAACATTGTTAAACGTTCAAATACAGCTTTCGAAGGAGAGTATTTCACTATTTTGATACCTACTCCTTAGAGGACTTTCCACTTCTCAATTCACTTGATGGCAATGCTGAGGCGCTTCGAAAGACATATTGCTAGTTTCCAGTTTTTGATACATGCGAACCGTTCGACCTTTTGAACACAATCGCCATAAGGGAAGAGATTCAAACAAATTATTCTATCGACGGGTTCACCATGAATCGACAGCTAAACGTATGGCTTAAGTCTTAAATTCAGTCATTTACAGAAGCCATTTTAGCTTTCTTTGGCATGCATATGATATGTAAACTTGATATATAACTTACCTTTCCTCATTTAGCTAGTCTAGAGTATATAGTATACTCTTTTTGGCAATAGATATGCAAAGTCACGAAATATAACTCTAAATTTTTAATATGTGTTTTACATAGGGATGTTAACCGGAGACTGAATAATTTCTTTTTTGTATTACGTAACTCTGAATTAGGGAAATTTCCGGTCCCAAATTTTTTCCCCAAATAACCCTGAACAAAATTCTTTTCGATGATTGGTTAAATTCTACCAATGAGAATGTTGGATTAACGTTTAAAGTAGTTTACGCAGCTCAGTGTTCCAGTATATTTTATATTTACTAAGTCTTATGTATTAGGTCTGAATTTAAAGCAGAATGACTAAGCTGTTACCTAAATTTCCGGTTTTACCCCGAGTAGGGTAGCTTTTTTTGCAACCCTATTCCGGGGCATCCAAAGTCGGGGTCCAGATCATGCAGATAACATCCCTAGTTTTACATAGTGTCATGGGACACCCTCGCGTCCAATGACAAGTGTTACCCGGAAGCACACAACTTGGGGAAACACTGGCTGAGGACCATAGAAGACCTGGAAGAGAACGATGACTAAGAAAGACATGAATGATGATGAAACCAGGGTAAGTGTGGAAAACAACAAAGTAATATAAAAGGGAGAATTTTCATTGGGATAGTCGAGTTGACTTGAAGACAGAAACATCAACTTCAACATCGACATCACCTTCAACCCCCGATTAGTTAAATCGATTTATATTACCTTATTATAAATATTATCTTCTTTATTCTATTTTGAGGTTTTAATCCAATTGATAAACATCGATCTTCCAACTTGATCATTGTAAGTATACTGACCCAGGACACATGGTCTAGTTAAGGTTAAGCGAAAATGTTCTAGTGCTAAGTCTTAGTTTGATGTACTCATCGACTATGACAATCCTGGAATGATAGTAGCATAGAATCATTAGCCACTATAGGAGGAGTGTATGGATAGTTTATGAAAGTGCATTATAGAATCTTAGTGAGTAGCGACACACTCACACTCTGTTGAAATCTCTCTAAAGAACGTAGAATTAACGAACGTAGAATTAAGGAAGTTTTTTCCTTTTTTTTTTTTTTTTTTTTTTTTTTTTTTTTTTTTTTTTTTTTTTTTTTTTTTTTTTTTTTTTTTTTTTTTTTTTTTTTTTTTTTTTTTTTTTTTTTTTTTTTTTTTTTTTTTTTTTTTTTTTTTTTTTTTTTTTTTTTTT
>JAJMKR010000004.1:289388-345803 GCA_030563945.1 Geotrichum australiense | reverse complement strand
CGTTATTGAGTTCTTATCCTCCAACCAGGCTATTTTAACTCGGCGATAAACTCTGTGGTCTTTAGGGCCCTGGGTGTTTGTTGTAAAGGTTTCCTCGTTATTAACTGTGACATTAAAATCACTCAAGTGAAAGCAGGTTTCCCTTTACACTTGGAATTTATTTCAAGCAGAATTGGCAGCGTCAAAATACAAAAGTATTTATACAACAGTAACGCACGAGATAGTGAGCCTCGTCGCAACGCAGATTGTTCGGTTTTACTGAACCACATTTGCATGTCTTTTTCATTGTTATTAACATTATTGAATTTTGTATTTTATTTATTTGTTCAAAATCTCTATGAGTTGGTTGACATAGCGCAACAAACTTATTATGAATGAATAAATGGATTTCTTTCCTGGCAAGTAAAGCCATCCATATTACATCTGTTGTTATCATGATTCAAAAATGAATCTAGTCTTGTTGCAAAACCTAATATTTGGATGGCTCAGTGCATTATATAATCGGTCGATTTTATACTCCATCATGCTTTGCTCTAGTGTGGGGCAGGTGCATATTTGGAGTGCTGTATTTTCAACTCAACTCTTATCTAGCCCTTTTTAGCCAACTAATATTATACACATGTCCGGAGATATATATGCTGTATCTGCACATACCAGTTAGCTATAAAATTCACTATCTGTCAATTTTGCTCATCGATTTGAATATTGTATGCAAAACACTGCTTGATAAATGATACGACTGTAACGTAGTACCAACTTTTTATATTTTAGGCAAGATTTACTATAGGTTGATCATTGCTAAAGCCTTTTGAATAATCTGTATCTCTTTATCAAAACTAGTGGCACTAATCGGCCTGAAGTTTAGTATGATTCATTATACACATTTTCATGTACGACGCTAATTATCTGACAGTTTGGCAGTTTGGCAGCCATAAGATGACTTGCTATCATAGGATTCCAAAAGTATTAATATCAATCAACTTCCCTGATTTGAAGCTATAAATCTTTTATTTCTTCTACATAGGATGTAAAACAAAGAACTACAGAGACTTCAAACTTCACATCACCAAATTCATCAATACATCAACAAGCTTGCTTTACTTTAGGCACTATTGTCACAGACTCCTCAAATTGAATAAATTCTGCTTTTTGTTAGATTCTCAGCGTGCCGACTCAATGCAAAACAGAACAGATATATGACAATACTTCGACATGAATTCTATCGGAGTTTAGAATTTATTGCACCAGACTTTCGGTCGTTTTTGCTATGTTTAATTGCACCTGCTCATATTTCATATAAGGACCAGGGCAAATTTTATGAACTTGTGATCAACCTATATGTTGGGTTTTGATCTTACTCAACAAAATACTGCTTGCCATACTGCAAAAACTAGCGAAGATATTATTTCAGCTCTATATTACATGGCACAAAATACCTTATGCCAATTGTTTCTTAGAACGTGAAAAGTCAACAATATATCGATATTTGGGAACTTTTCGACTAAAAATTTATCAAGAAATCTCAACGGCCTTTCTCCACAGGATACTAGAAATCCAGCGAAATTTATCCCCCTCCTCTCCCCTCCCCCCGCACACACACAAAAGAAATGGGTTAGTCTCTAGCAATGTTCGGTCAACAAAACAATTTTTGTTTTCAGTCAATATCAGATGATTATCGGATATGTTTCAAGATTTTCGGGCTATACAATTTGTTAAACCCGACTTATCTTCTCCTTCTTTGACGAATCACGGCCATGATCGCAGCTTTTTAGTTCAATATTTAGATAAATGATTATGAGTTAACGCGAGAAAAAAATAAGCGCATTCATCAGATGGAATAAATTTTCTATTAAACAGGACATACAGGTGCAAAGAACATAGGGTTCATTTTCAAATTTTAGTATCCGCATTTATTCCATGTTTCTAACTCCATCTCATACTTTCAAGTTTCTCAACTTTATTGATATCAGCTAAATAATTTTCAATTATTTGAACAATTATTAACGATTAAAAAAGTTTTGCAAGAAACGGAACCGATTGATCCAGCTTTTTCTCTACGTACCTTTGCTAAAACAGATTATTCATAATAGATTTAAGTCGAAAACGCTTATAGAATTCCGATAAAATAAATTGTCTAATTCATTAGAAGAAAAACTTCATTATTTCTTTAATTGTGTTTTAGATACTATGCACACCTACAGGTATACACACATATATCTATAGTAACAACTAAACAATGCATTGTTAGGCGTCATAAGTATAGTGTAATATAAAAATTCAGACAATCCGGTATAGAATGCGTGTGTGCTGGTGTATTCAAACAAGAGAATGGCTATTATTACAATTTTCACCACTCGAAAGGTTTAAGCCTTTTGGTTTAACCCCAAAAAAAAAAAAAAAAAAAAAAAAAAAAAAAAATTGGGAAGATGCGACTTAAGCTATTGGGCTGATCCCTGAATGCACAGTGCTATCTGCTACTAATATTCTATTACCGTAAATTTTATACCATTTCTGACGACTAAAAGCCAATATTTCCAGATTCTAGTATGCCATAATGTACATGTGCTAACGTTTTAATCAAAACTCTGACTCATAATTAGCAAGCAGATTTTTCCCAGCTTCACCCAGTAAAAGTTTATTATAGTATTATTGAATTGACATCCCACTTTGTAACACATACTAGTAAAAGGACATAATGATTTGACAGGTCATTGTAAAAACTACAATGTGAGTGTAGTATTTTTTGAGCACTCGTAAAGCTCAGTGATAAGTCTGGTATTGTGTTTCACCAATTGACAAGTTTAACAACAATTCTTTGTTACATGTTTCTTTGGGCTTTCAGCTAATATTGTAATACATATCATTGTGTATCATCACATCTTTGTAAATTCATTTTCTTTGGGCCAGCTTCTATTAGTGTGTGTGTGCGTTACAAATGCGGCTCGAAGTATTTTCTTGATTTCACATGACTGATAACAAGCTTTCCATCCATATGGTAATTCGCACAATTGTTTTGGTTTAACAACTACAAAAACCAATCTTGTTTGTATCGTTTTTTCTGGATTTACCTCGCTAAAGCTTAAACGAGATAAACGAACATTCGGTAAACATTTTGGCCCAAAGTTTTAAGAATCTATCGGAAAACGAGAAAAGACGAGCAAGTCTGAACGTTTGTGCAAGTCCAATCTCACAGGTTGTTAAATCTGCATGCAGTGGCATGAACAGCTTTCTATCAATATTGATGTTAATTTATCGAGCTCGATTTGCTAGCACCTCAATGTTTGTTTTCCGCGTAACGACCTTTCACCGTGAATTTTAGCATTGTCTAAAAAATGTATCCGATACCGGTAAGTTTGACTACTAATTAAAGTTTTCCGTTTGAGATTCGACTACTCGACTCGGAAATTTCATAGCCAAAAAGCTACAATAAAAGCGTTTGCGGTAACGAGCGCCAAAAGCTCGTGAACGCACGCACAAACAAAGAGCTAAAAACTAATGTACAGAAGCAACTCATTATTTAATATGAGAACAAGATCTACTTGTAAGCGTGCTAAGCTCAACGGAAAAAAGAAATAAAACATGGTAACATTTTGATCTAATAGTGTATCCATGTCTTGTGAATAGTCAATATGGCTTCAAGAACAAGTATGCTGGTACTATATATATGATGCAAGTTTGTAAACTCTGACAAAACGGAGAAAAGTATGGTTTTATATTTCTTGATGTTTATACCTTTAGGTGACAGTTTTCAAATGAAAGCTTCTCATTGTACTGATTTATAAAGGATTGTTAACGTTTCGATGTTCAACGAAACAGTCCCAGGTATAATGTATGCTTCCTAGTTGTATGAAAAAGTCTGTGGAATCTAAACTTGAACCTTTCTACCTGTTTAACATATTCTGACAGATTTACCTCCATTGTAAGCAACACTGGACCAATTAGAAATGGTAAGGCTCCTATCAATAACAGGTACATAATAAGCTGTCTCGAATCCATTTCAATTGTGGACTATGATATGAGATTCTTGTGTGTCTATACATTACCTATGTTAGCTCTACAATTGCAGAAAATATCGACAACAGTACTCGTTTCCCGACAGCAAAGTAACTGACTGTTGTCAGAGGCTATCTGTTGCTTACTCAATTCTTGCTCTCTTAATACAGCTAGTTGAAGGGGTGATACTCAGCATTGAGTTGAAGGAGAGCTGACAAAATTGTGCGAAATAAAAAAACGAGCGTATGTTTAAGTTAGCGGTAGTAGGTTCAATAGGTAATTTATATAATACTGGAACCTTAGGTTTTAGTAAGTCTTTACTATACCTACGAACTTTATCCGACTTTCAGATAACTTTTTTCCTTTTAGAATTTTATAAATATTCCCACGATTTCCCTCTCAATTTTTTTTTCTTTCTTTCTTTCTTTTGTTTCCTGGGCTTTTTTTTTGACTTCTTCTTCTTCTGCCGGGGGAGGAAGAAGGGAGGAAAAGTAACAAACACTTCTGCCTCCTTGAAGACTTTCATTTTTTGTACCACTTACTACTCTGATCTATTGACTTGTTACTAACACTGAAAAAACCATGCCTGCTGATACAACCCCTCCTGCCCCTCCTCTCCAGAAGGATACTAGGAGATTGGATAGATATGAAAGAGACAATGCTAATAACACCAACGACAACCAGCGTGTTTCGGTCTCGGTCCCTGTAAACCATCGCACTGCTCTTCCTGATGTCTGGAGAACTATGGAACTAAGATGGCAACATGAAGCTCGCGGAGGGCTCGATGATAATGACAATGTGGAAATTGTTGATCGCTAGACTTGACTTACCAATCATTTTGACCTTCCCTGGTCTCGAAGTATCTTCTACTTGACTGGAACAACGCCTTAATGTTTTTGACTTCCCATGTTCTGCTTTAATAACCTACTTCTGCCCGGCATTCAACACTGAAAGTCTTCTGTTCTATTAATACTGACCCTATCCTAATTAACTTATTTTGCATTTCTCTATTACACACCAACATTTCTAAGATACCCCTCTTCTAATCAAACAATATGTATGTATATATATATAGACACTTAATCAGAAGCAATTCAAACCCAATTAAACCAATTCACAGATACACGCTGATAGCTGTTGTACTCTAATATGTGCAAATCTGCTCAAAGCTTGTTATATGGTGTCTTGTCTTCTTAAACCTTTATCTATTATGATTCGTATGTTGGTTTACACCTATTACTTATTTATCTCTTCTCACTAGAGCCAGTTGTTATACAGCAGTATTTGACGGTGCTGCGAATCTTAGCGATGATTCTAAGACCCAATGTTAGGTCTACCAGAGTTTTTCAGTTTAAAACTGAACAATTTCAGACTAACCTAAAAAGAATTCAAAATAGAGAGTCACTCTCCCAACAACCACATTTCGCCACCTGATTCAACCGGCCTTATCAACTATTTTCCAAATACACTGTCGTCCAGCTTTGCAAGAAATGATGAAGACTTCTACTACTTGCTTTTACTAGCATTACATATGTTTCTTTTCCCGAGGGCCTCGAGGTGAATAAAACTGGGAAGCTGGATACTCTGTCTTCTCTGTTGCCTCAGCTCGTGCCGCGATACAGACGATGATGGAAAGTTCGCTCAGTTTCCAGTCTTCATGAAAAAGACATCAATTTTGCTACATGGTATACCGTTCTACTTAGCATTGATGGCTACAAGGATTTGCCAACGTTATGTGAGAGATATTGCACTTTACTGTCTATATGAGAATACATATACTAACATTGCCATGGGCGTTTATAGAATGTGTTACTGAGCTCTCGAATCATGATCAGTTTCTTCATCTTTCGTCGATTAAAGTGATGCGTCCGTTGATCTTGTGAACGGTAGGCTCTGGAATCAGTCTCTGGCATCAAACGGACTAGCTTTAGTGGGCAGATTGTTTGCATGTTGTGACATTGCAGCTAGAGGAAAAAAGGCACTTTCTCTAGAATACTTTGGATCTCGACTTTGTGCACTTCTAGACAGTTAATGCTCTACCCTGTTGTTGAATCTTGATCTTAGCTAAATATTCTCTGATATTAGGGTGATAGAAAGAAGATAAGATGCACGGCTTGAGCCCAACGGATTTCTCAAGTACCATTATACCAGATATATACTCTTAGTAGTCAAAAACTACTATACCTTGGACTTATTTGGGCTCCTCTTACTTTCATTCCGCAATACACGAGCAAAATTTAAATCTGGGACTACTTAGATCTTGTACCGCCGGATTTTTCAAGCATTAAAAATTAATTGAGTTACATTAACCGACCGTCGATGTCGATCATGTTGAAAAAGTCTAAGACAATTATAGTTTCAAGGGTCTTTTTGCTGGTCACGTGCTGCATGTACCTATTATACCTGCCTTAAGCCCTAACCTTGTGCCTGAGTTGAGTTAAATCTGGAAAATACAGGTGTAGGTGTACGCACTTACATAAGTACGGCGTTGACAGCTGTGCAAATAACATGTGATCCGTGTGATATCATGCGTTTTTGTCGAGGTTGACAGGTAGAAATGTACCGTACCAGCTGTGTATAAATACTTCTAGAAAAGTAGCCTCCTATAAACGTCACAACAAAGTCGTGATTGAAATATCAAAGTATAAAATGATGAACAATAGTTGTTAGCAGTGAGACGTTGCATCATATAGCTTGCTACCATTGTGAAAGCTACATGAGCTCTTAGCCATATATTTCTGTAGCTTTATTAAACTGAACACAGGTGGATTTGTTAAAGAAGACGAAGAAAAAAGAAACTGATAGCTTGGCTTAACATGGTAGAACCCGGTGGGGACCCGCGCTATAAAACATCATGAGTGAAAAAATCTTTTTAAGGAGCTATATCTTGAAGATTTAAAAAACGTATAACCATTGTGTTAGTACTGTGCACACAAAACAGAATGAAGAACAGAGTACTATCATGGCATAACCTAGAGAAAACCCACACATTAATTACTGTACCAACCCTGAATTCTTCTTGACGAAAAGACACAATTCCCCATTAGCACTACTTTATTTTACTAACGATCTCAAACTCACTCGTTTGTATGATGCTACTCCCGATCTTATTTACTTTTTTGCAACATTAAAACTCAATATTAGCCCAGTGATGGGTACCGAATTTAGTGAGTGAGTGCGGACCTAAAGTCTCGGGAACCTGCTTTTGGGGAACCTTATTTATACAGTACAGTATAAGATACGTCACTTTAATGTGACAATTATTTGATATATTCAGAATCGCAGTGGAATGTTTCATACCGGATTTAAAAAATTGGTAGAGTTTGGATATCGTTTATCAAATTTGGTGAATGGTATTAAAAACTATTGAGCGGGAAAGAAGTGCGGAGTTTGTTAGAATCCCGTTGTGGGACAAAAATTCATGACAATACTTTATGAAAACCTATGCGCTGGGCTAAATTGTGGGCCAAATAGATGTACAAGCCAAAGATTTTATTTTCTGTTTGGCTGGCATTTGAAAATATTAGTATAATATATCTGGTTGCTAATTGAGGCATTCATGTGTTAGAAAATTAAATGAATTTGGTAAAAATTAGTTTGAAGTGTGTGAATTTAAATTGATTACTATATTTCAGATAGCATTTATATTCTCCATTTGAGTATGGTTGCATAGAGATTCTACAAGGACTCTTTCATTGTAAATGTTCAATAATGTTAACTTGACGAGTAAGCTGGAGTAATACTAAATACAAACATTCGAGAAAATAACACAATTTGAAGACTCAAGCAAAAAACTTACTGTGTCAAATAAAAAGCTACAAAATAAGCAAAACTGATTAGCACTGCTGATCTCTTTTGTATGTGTATATATGTGTATGTGACTTGAGGTATTGACAGGAACTTATTCGTACTGACAATAATTTTTGATTATTGTGGGTATTAACAGTAAGACTCAAAAAACAATAGAAGCACCATACGCTCCTCATCAACTGAGTTGCTTTCAAATCCATGAAGTGCTTGCTAAGCCAGATGCCTTTGAAGTGCTCTAGAACTCTTTACTTTTGCAGTCTTGGAAAGTGTATTTCATTTTCCAAAGCTAAAATCCAGGTCAATAGTACCATAAGAAACTACATGATGTCACAAATGTGCCATGCGTTATTTGTTTTTTCTGGAATATACAAAAGTTGATATAGGTCTATATAGTATTTGGTCACAAAGTTGGTACTTGGTACGACGGCTGTTGCGATTTGGACTATTTTATATGCTTTTCACAACTAGAATACAACCGCATCTGGCAGAATGCATATCTCCGTATTTTGGAGTAAAAGCCATATCATTATTTAAAAGGCCTTTAGATGGACACAGTAGAACGTTGAACTAACAGCTCAGTCTATTTTTCCATTACTCCATAAAAGAATTTCAATAATAAGTCTCTCTGTGATTATTCGAGCCCATTAATTCAACCAATAAGGAGAATAGACCGGAGTCTCACTTGTTTAGCTATTTAGCACATCAAGTTCAAATTCATAGCTTTTACTGCCGTATTTCTAGCAGACCAGGGACCAAGCTAATAAATCCCATTTTCCTACCAATAATTAAGACTGAGGCCCAAAGTTGCCTAACCAAATTACTAAAATTGAAATTAGAGACTTGAGCTGCTGGAACCTATTGGTCTATCAAAAAAAAAAAAAAAAAAAAACTAACTTTTTTGGAAGATTTATCAAGGCTCAAGTGAACAAGAAGGAACAAAACAAGCTGTCGGACCTAATTTTTTCAAAGGAGGAGAATATTGAATATATTAAGAGGTTTATAAACCAGGTATTGGCATTTGAAGAGTGCCAGAAGAACAACAATTGGATGAAAACCATTGGAATTCCATTTTTGTAACACGAATTAGGGCTCAGGGCAGAAAATGTCAAAATGTTTATTAAATTTTATTTCTATGTTTCAAGTATTATCAATTTAATATTATGAGTTAGGAATAATTTTCTAGTTGACCAGGAAAAGAACTCGTTTAAGTACAGCACATCCGTTCGCTTATGTTCTCTACAAAGAAATTAAAAATTGGCTATTGAAAAAGAAATATCAAAAAAATTTACAAGAAGCTTACTGTACTGTTACTGTAAATATAACTTCGTTAACGGTCTGGCTATATATGAAAGCAGTGTGATTTGACTTCTCTGTGTATATACAACCATAGCTACCGCTGCTTTTTTATGCTAGAGATTTAAATAATGCTTTACATGTCTCTGACATGGAGCTAGAAAAACTATACATAGACAGCTGGCTTTCCATCAACGAGCACATTTTTTGCAAATAGCACGTTATGGCAACGAAGAGTTAGAGCGGCAAAGTAAACAACAGTCCAAACGATTTCTGGGGCCTATACAGTATTTTTAGATACTAAGGTCTATATATAACTTGCAACTTATGGACAAATAGGGACTGTAGATCTTGCTCAACATCAGATACTAGCTCCCACATACAGATCATATCTTTGTTCACTGTAACGGACTTTTGTTAAAAGTCTTTTTTTCGTTTGTAAAATTCATCTCCTGTGTGTGCGTTGTACGCAACAATCCCTCTCTAAAAATAACGCATATACAAATTTTCTAGATTGGTTGGCTTCTTTTGTGTATGGTTTTTAGAAGCTCGGTAGATTCGCAGCAACTATTGGTTTGGGTATTGATGCTTTTACTAAAACTGTACCAATAAATACATACCCAGACCATTTCAAATATTACTGGTATTTTCCATGAATCGGAAAAGTCAATGATTAGACAACTACGCTTTATAGATACTAAATCGGTTCTAAAAATTTTTTTAAATTTATGTTTGTGGTTGGATAGAGACAAAGCCTCACAGAAAATTATGTGCGTTTTAGTAAAAGGGTGTATCTTGACCAATCATAGTAAATATGTTTGAAATAGATCTATACGCACAAAAACATTAGTCTTAACGTTTTGTTATTCAAGTCTTCTAAGTGCAAAATATGCAACTAGAATACAAAGATGCAAACACAAGCTCCAAACTAGAATGTATACAATAAGAACAGGTTCCACGGTTGTATGAATGCTCGATCTTGACCTTCATATTTCCCTGTAGTCATATAATCTCAGTAGGTTGAGTACATTTGCATCACCTTAACACAAATGACAAGTTTGCTATGTACAAAAAACACTAGAACTATGACTGATAGGGAAACAATAGATATCAACACGACAGGTAATTTATGCTAGCTGAAGTATTGCAGTAACATATCTTTCAAAAAGATCATGTTATATCTTATCTCAGATTTCAAGTTCAGCCATATGCATTTTTGCACAAGTTCCTCTGTTTATTGAAGAAGAAAAAGACCGTTATATAGTGCCTTTGCTACACATATTTACCGTACTCATATAAAAGTGTAACGTCTTAATTGATTCGGCTCTCACTCAACAAATGTAGTGTTTTTCAGATTTATTACAAAAGCAATACCAGTAGTCAACTGAATTTTGACCAAATATTAAAACACAAACTAGAATATCTACAGAAGTTTTTGTGAAAAACTTTTTTGATTATTTTTTGATATAAACTTCCTGGAACAATTGTAGCTGATATGTGACTGAGATTCATGTTTAAAATAACGTTTTTGTAAGATAAATTACCCATCACTGGTTTTACAGTCTTTTTTGACGATGGTACACTTCCAATGTGCTTGTGGCAGACAACTTGGTTTACAGGCTACTTCAAAAACTCTTTGATTTCAAACTCCAAAATTATATATTTATCTTCTGTTCATTTGCTTTTTGGTTCTCTTCCTGTTATTTATTTTTTTCCTTTTAAATTGCCAAAAAAGAAATAACTGTTGTGCTTGCTTTCTAATAACAATTTTATTAGTTAAACCCCAATGAAATATCAAAATACTTGGAATTTTTGAATTCTTTTGTGCTTTGTTTCGATATGATCAGTTCGAAACCTCTTTACGACCTCAATCTTTGCCGGTATTTTCAAACCACTTCTAGCCTCAATTTAGCCGCGTATCCAGACGTACTGTAGTAACTGTCCGATACGAACAGAAAAGACAGAAAGATGCAAGTTCAGTTCATAGCACCATTTTTATATAATCTGTTACAGGGTTCAAACTTTTCAGCTTGCCTCTTCAAGTTGGCATTTATCTAATAAAATCTTGAATAGCATAGAAAGTATATAGAGTAGCCGTATAGTATTTCCTTATATTATCTAATAAATATGCTCTACTTTTTTTCAAGCGTTTTACTGAGTGCTGTTGTTGGTTAGTAACTACTTGAGTTATGGCTTTTTAATTTCTATGATTGAATAAATAAATCGTTCCTATTTTGTTTAGTAATGGGCCTTCTGTTTCCTGGTCCGCATGTCTTTCATATTGTTCAATAGTATAATGTTTTTCATTTGGTCATTCTAGGAAATTCCGATTGAATTTACAAGTGGTGTATATACTGTATACCACGTTTGTCACATCAACTGATATTCACTGCTTTCAAACTATTATTCTAAATAAAAAGCTGGTAGATCTTACGGTGCTCACTGTAGTTTCCCATTTGGGTGTTACATGTGCTAGGCACTAGTATGTGGTATATAATAGATTCAAATTCTTATCTCATCTCCAGGTTATGACAGCTTCGTGACTACTGCAACTAGGAATATAAATGCATTCAAGATTGAATTTAGTTGCTTACTGTGAATTATGGTAAACGGCAAGAAGAATCAAAATTCATACGTGGTGCAACAAAATGCACTTTTGATAAAGACACCAATATTTGAAGCTGCCAAACTGTAGACTTGTATAAATCAGTTAAAAAGACACCAAACCTAGTCCAACTTTTGCTAACTAATTATTCTAAAAGTGAAGTAAATATATGTCAACCTGGTGAATAGGAAAATTAAGTAAAATGTATAGCTAAAATTACTAAACTGTGCTTATAATCATTTAGAAAAAAAATTCAATCAGCACTGAAACTTTTGCTAAAAAGGTTTTTTGGTATGCACACAAGAAAATTTACAGTGTAAGGTGATCATATTATCTTCTCAATCAAAGAGTATTCTTTGAAAATTTTGTTCCTAATACAGTCAAAATTGTTTTTTGAAAGCCTGTAATGTACGCAGAAAATTCTGAACTTTTGATAAAGTCTAGTTTGTATTGGGCTTTTCATAAATCACTTTTTCAAGTATCATTTTTGAGCGTACGAATATAGCGCACACATCATAATCTCAAATGTAGGAATAGGTTATTTGATTAACCAGTTGTTCTTGAAACCTCTTAAAGCAGTTTACATACGTATTCAAAGGTATCAAAACTACACGCTGTGCTTGTAAAAAGGTTTGTTAGCCTCATTTATTATTGTTTTTTTCTAATATCTCTTTTCTAGCGCACGCATAATGAGTCTTGGTGGCAGGAGGCGGTCAAAATAGGTATTTGAGAACAGATGGTGTTTGATGATCTAGTTTTAAAGTTAATAAACTCGCTCATCAAGTGCAATTTGTATTAAACTTCTAGAAAGTTTTTTTGGTGTCACAATAGTTGTCATAATGGTGTGTATATACAGTGAATCGCAATTCACAGTGGCCTGAACATCTTTTTCAAACGAATGGCTGCTTTGCAAGAAGACAGTATATGTGATGCTGTAGTAAAATTTCAAAGGGTCAGATTTTAAAGGATTGTAGTTTATAGCTGTACATCGTGTTAATTACTTTTTTTACAAAGCACAATTATTACTGAAACTTTCATACACCTTTTCAGTGTATATTCGAAGTGAATCACAGTGCAAGGTGGCCAGAAAACTTTTCTAAGGAACGGTTGATTTTTGGAAATTTGGCCCAAAAATAGCAAGCACAAGTACTCAATATTCAGCATAGAACGCTCAAAATATATTGGACTTTCCAGAAAGTTCAATTGATACTAGTTACATCAATTTTTGAAGTATTTTTTTGTCTGCACACAGAAATTTATAACGCGTGGTAGTCAATAACTTTTTTGAAATAAAATGAAGATCTATACACATTTAAAGCTAGTTCATGGACAAATTCTTTTGTCAAATACTAAAACAATTTTAGGTAGCAATGTTATTTAGCCCTTTTTATTATTCCAACGTGACATGGTATAGTGCAAGCTGATCAAGATGACGATTATGAGCAAATTAATCATCAGCAAATCCATTGTACAATACCTTCTATCTTTTATTTCTAGCAAGTGTCAAATTGTATATATATATATATATTTCTACTTACATATTTAAAAAAAAAGCCTTTTCAATATCAAATTCTTAAAAAGTCTTTATGGCGCGTATAAAGAAGAAATTGCAGCTCATTGTGGCCAAAGCAGCCTTAAGAATGTACCGGTAGTACCAAACTTTTATTTTCAAAAATTTGGCATGTTTTTGATAGCTACTCAGTTGTATATAGTCTGCTTGCAAGAGAATGTGAAATTTGTTCTATATGTCAGTTCATCAACTCCTCTTTTGTAAGAACATATAGTCAAGTCTAAGGTAAGGTGGATAGCTTTATGGTTAAACCATATTTTACTTCTTAAAGCATGTACCAATAATATAAGCTGTCTCTGTCTATGCATAGGAACTACACGTAAGCTTAAGCATGTGCCTAACGACGTAAGAAAATGTTTGTTTTGAGCAATTGTAGAATGTAAAGTAACACTTATATAAGGGAGTTAGATTAGATACACGTGTATAAAATTATATCAGTAAATCGGGAAGATTGTAATTCACTTTATCAAGAAATTGAAGATAAGCTGTACATCAATCAAGAGAACGGTGTCTGTAAGTTCAACAGATTGGCAATAGCTGATTGATTTATACCAACTGTATTCAGCTCTGTTTATATTGACCTCAAATTTCAATATTACAATAAAATGCACCGTTGTTAAAACTCCACACTGTGTTATACTCCAAAATCAGTATTATGCAGTAAAAACTAGAAAATAATCATGACAAATATGATATGTGAATAGGCGACAAATTGAAGTACTTTTCATGGGAAATGAATTCTCTATAAGTACATCGATTATCTATAAAAGTTTTCAGAGTATACAGTATAGTGTTTGTAGTATACTGGAATATATCTAAACCCCCAGGGTGTCTTGGCTTATATTTGAAAGATTCCAAAATTGTGCTAACATATAAAGTCTTTTACTTGTTTATATATAGCCACTTTTCTTATTTTCTATAATTTTGTATTCAATATTGGGTATAATATAGTGCAATGATTCTTTCTTGCCACATACTTTCATTTTACACATAGGATTCAGATCTTACTTCTGGTTCTTTTATAACGTTCAGGTCTGTAGACTTCACCAGGAAAAACTAACGCCTTTTTGATTGCTACTAAACATCATATAGCTCAAACTTCAATATAACTAATTGTGAGGTTTAGCTCTCAAAACCAAGTGCTTCCAGAGTTGTAGCTGTTATTTGTACAACGTATATTATGACAATATCTGTATATCAGCATGGTATAAAGCATACCAAGATTTGTAACAGATAAATTATCAGCTACTAGTGTTATTGGTGTGTGTACCTATATCTTTTTCATATTGAACCGCACTCCCTGTTCAACGTTAGATACAGCCTGTACAGGACTCACTTAAAACACTTTGCAGAGTCTTACTTTTTTTTGTTCGTTGCTATGTTCTCTAAACCTATCCATACAATGAGTCACTATATCAGTCTGGTGTGTTTGGGCGCAGTACTTCCAAAAGTGTACTTCTGCTTAGTCTTCAAATTTTTATCATCTGTGAGGTTCAACACGATAAAGAAACATTTCTATTAAAAAGACAAATTTTAATATAATTTTACGCAAGTCACTTATTTGCAATATATAATCGTCGTTTGTTTCAGGTTATACTTCACCATATACGGTCCAAATAGTTACCAGATACACAGTTTATTAACCGGATGCAAGGTGTTGCGAAATCAGTAGTACTAGAAGACACTACAACTACTAAATCCAAACACAGTTGTATTTGATCCATGACAGAACAATATCAATTCTGTGTTTTAAAAGAAATTGTTTGAATACTAAATATGGCCGATTTCACAATTGGAACTTAGCGTATCCACATTGCCAGGTTCAACACCTCACCTTCCCCATTAAAAACTACTCGCCAAAAAGGCTAGATAAATCATGATCAGTTTATATTCCTATGCCATGTACCCTACAAACAAAACTTAGGAAGATAGATAAATAGACTAGCTGTTTCTTCAATTGCTGTAAGTACTTCATCTATCATTAAGTCGGCTTTTCAGACATTTCTTAGTGTAACTCGGGTTAACTTGGGAAGTATGGTATTGTGATTTATCAAGGTACAGCCTTCAATACATCAAATTGTCCTTTTATTTCAACTACGCACGCTGCCATCAAGAGTTCTATTTTCAATATATCTCTTATTCAGCAAGGGCATTACTTGTGCTGGCCCCGTTTTTCAAAAACCTTTGACACGTCTTCAAAGTTTACTTCTTGCAGCACTAGATCCAACTCTTTAAAACTGCCTTATACGTTGATTGCAGATAATTATCATGTCGCACAAATCGTATAGTCATACTTCCATTTCTTATCACTGAGAAAAACTCTTACGATTGTGATGGATACTGGTTTATTAGATAACTGACTCAAAGGGTATTGCAAACATACACATACTGATAGTTATCTGGGGTAAATTCCATTGCAAGAAAAAACTTCACCTTGTAAAATATATTGACGGCTGGTTTCATCTCTTTACCAAGTGTCCTACTAGTATCCGTGTATCTTATCCATTGTATATAAGCACATCTATTCAAAGAACTCATACATATGACAGTACAAAACACCATAGCCGGGTATTTTCAATGATTAAATTGAATATTCTCCCCTCACAGGAATTTTTGCTGCATTACTTCTACCACAGTACTACTGAAATTTTGCCCTAACCTTGTGTTTCTTTTGAGATTCTTTTCAATATAACACCACCACAACAAAACAAAAATCATCACATGTGTATGCCGAAACATCGCGCATACACGGGCCCGCACACTTTTACCATCTATACCTAAATATCTAAGCTGATTCTACTCAACGGAGAATACAAATATAAATGTAGAAAAAAAGGTATAAATCTTTAAGAAATAAAATACAAGGTACGTGATTGTAAATACGACAGTCAATCATCCCCCACTATAATATCCTTATAAAATAAACGTTACAAAGAACTTTGAGACTTTTATTTTTCAGCAGCGGGTTCAGCCTTTGCTTCTTCTTCAGCTGCTGGGGGAGCGACGGGAGCCTCTGCATCACCTTGAGGTTGCAGACTCTCAAGATCGCTTTGCCAAAGAGTGAGGTTGTCCCTCAGGAGTTGCATAATCAATGTAGAGTCACGGTAGCTGTCTTCAGAAAGAGTGTCCAGTTCCGAGATGGCATCATCGAAAGCTTGTTTAGCAAGATGGCAAGCTCTGTCCGGTGAGTTGAGAATTTCATAGTAGAAAACAGAGAAGTTCAGGGCAAGACCTAATCGAATAGGGTGGGTAGAAGTGAGCTCAGTTTGAGCAATGTCAGTAGCCTGCTTGTAAGAGTCGTGAGCAGCAGTGGCAGCCTCTCTTCGCTTATCACCTGAAGCGAATTCAGCCAAGTAGCGGTGGTAATCACCTTTCATCTTGTAGTAAAACACTTTTGATTCACCAGATTCAGCTTTAGGAAGAAGGTAGGTGGTAAGGACCTGTAAAACATCGTTACAGACGTCTTCGAGTTCAGCTTCAATCTTAGCTTTGTATTCCTTAATCAGCGCAACATGTTTGGTAGCACCTTTAGATTCTTCTTTTGGTTCGATAGATGAAATAATTCTCCAGCTGGCTCTGCGAGTTCCGATAACGTTCTTATATGCGACAGACAAAAGATTACGTTCATCAACAGTTAACTCTTCTCCAGTTTGAGCCACACCCTTCATATATTCTACCATCTCATCGTATCTCTCCGCTTGCTCGGAAAGTCTTGCAAGGAAGGTTTTAGTTTCTCTCTATACAAAAAGTTAGCAAAAATAAATAATAGGCTTATGATAAACGCATGTCAAATCATTGAATAGCTTCAGAAATTTTTAGTTCTTATCAAATTGACCCAGTTTATAAGTAAAATTTGAGGCACTCGGTTTAATTTGAGTTCTGCTGATGATCAGTTTGGTGGTCTTATAGTCAGTTATTTCATTAGCCTGGTGGTGATAACAGCTTTTTTTTGGAACAAAATCGAAAATCAAAAAGGAGAGAGTCACACACATGCACGCACATAGCTAAGCAGCCAAACTGTGTAACGTTTTTCACCTCCACGAGCGATTATCCTTATTCTGGACTGTCAGGAATGTGATTTGGTTGAAATACTCGTCGTTCAGTAAAACATATAGAAGCAATCTTGACACGATGATCCACGGTCCCATACTGTTATTGCAATGTAAGGCGCCAAGTGAACCCCGAACCAAATGCCATAAGCTTGCAAAGACTCCTCCAACCAGATTGACCATTCAATTTCACTCAAGCTATTCAAGACTGACATGCGCATTTAACGGCTATCAAAAAAGTTTTGAATTGAACTTACCTCAGTGGACATTTTTTGAATATAATTTGGCAAGTTGTTTAGGAAACACTAAAATTTGTAGTAACAAAGATGGGGGATAAGGGGAAAAGAGAAAAAAAAAAGTGTGGAAAGAGGGCGAAATAAAAGTTTTTATAATAAACGACAAAATAGTAAAAAATAATAAACAACAAAAATAGAAAAACAAAAATATGCTAAAGGCTCTCTCTATTATTCCTATTGACTTCTGGCGGAAATTTTTCTCATTTCAAGGTCAATTGATAACGCAAATGGAGCCAATCGATGAAGCATAATGGCATAGTTCTAGCTGAGCCTGGCCTCAAACATAACATGTTTAGATATATGTGCCGTTTAGACTGTATTGATCAACCTTTTTTCTAGTTTCTTGATAAAGCTTCAATCATGGAATAAGTTGTGCTGTACTGGAAAATGCTATTAAACCAAGTTTTCAATGTAATCACATTCATACTCCATCATCGTGTATCGTATAAGTGCAGATAGTAAAATGCTTTGGCAAACCGTAATCATACTAGGGGATGCGGGATTGAAATTACAACCGATTCTGAATGCTACTACTGTAGTGAACAAAATTGGAATCAAATTAAGCGTTAGAGCAATCTATATATTGTTAATCGCGTCTGAGCTGATCCGCACATTTTCTCAAACGAAACCTGATCTTCCGAAGGACGACTACTCAGCCCCAATTTTGATTGTAGCATATTCCATCATAGCAAAATAAATATCAGTGCAGGTATATGATATCGATGCCTGGCTAGCTGATGGATAGTATCTTTTTCATAGAACATACCTATTATGGTACTATTCTTTCAGGCTGTACTGTACTACGGTATTGCCCAAAGAAAGAATGAATTGGTGAGCTACACCGACAAACTAGGTGACAACCCCCGCCGTGGAGCAATAACGAGACTACAAAACACTGCCAAATGCAGCATGCTTGCTACTAACGTGATATCAATCTAAATGCATGTTCAGTTAGCGAGTCATTTGCATCAAGGGAACTGATCTAACATATGGGATTGTCACGCTCCTTCAAATAATTTTCTACACACAAATATGGCATGCAGTCTTTGGTCATACTCACAATCCATTATTGAGCAGAACATAATTGAGACAAGAAGTATGGTTTCTGATTTATATCATAC
Organism: Geotrichum australiense; assembly: GCA_030563945.1. Classification (NCBI taxonomy): domain Eukaryota; kingdom Fungi; phylum Ascomycota; class Dipodascomycetes; order Dipodascales; family Dipodascaceae; genus Geotrichum; species Geotrichum australiense. Next base: position 327,066 of record JAJMKR010000004.1, on the reverse strand, counting down.
AATGAATATTCAATACCAAAGTTAAAACGCGTTCTTGGTGATAAGTGTCGGATGAAGCAACCTACACCTGGAAATGTATGATACTTTCCACCAATAATACACCACAGTTAGCAATCATTAGCGAACCAAAGTTATATACATTGAAGCTACAAAAGCACTACCCTAGTTGAGTAGGATACTGTGATGTACTCGAGGTTTCAAGTGAATGGCCCTAAATCAATTGGACGACGGTTGTTTTTCTGCAGAATTGGCCGATAACTGATGACCAAAACATATCGTTTAGAGCCCAATACACATCTTTCATCTGTTATGTATTATTGACTGCCACGTCACACACCTTTCCTAATTTGTATTTCTAGTGCGGCGCTGTCACAAGGCTAATAGACTTTCAGCTTTGGGCTTTAAACAGAAACGAAAACGTTTTGGGGAAAAATTAAAGTTGATTGATGTGCTGTTAAAATCACAGTGATAAACCAACGGAACACGTAGGGCGAAAAACGAAGCTTGAACGATCTACGAGGTGGATTATTCACCGGTTCTAGGGTGATGAATCACAATATATAGAGAGTAGCACTAGAAACCGTTCTATTTGGGCGAAGTTTGATACTAGTCTCATTTACAACGAAATAAGTAGTTGATCTTATTCATCTTATCAGATCTTAAAGTTTACCAGTAGGTATGCTTAAACCTTCTAGCATGGGCTTTATCGAGCATCACCTCGAGAATATCATAGATCAACGGTAAGTCTGTGAACAGCAAGGATTTTTGAACTGTATACTTGTTGATGGCAACTTGGAAACGAAATTCAAATCAATGAGGTTCACGTATTCAAATGTTGTCAAAAAATTCTCGAACTTTTTCAAGTTCACAAAAACACAGTTCCAATTTTTTTTAGGATTTATTTTTCTTATATCTCTTTTCCAACACTCTTTTTGAAACTTCGATCCCTTCGCCAGCTTTCATTGAAACAAAAGCCAATATACTCCTGTAGGACTGATATAATACCGGAAAAGCTGAGAATCCAAACCCAAAATGCTCAACTTCAAAGTATCCGTCTGGCTAATTCTGGGGCTGTTCCTTTTTACTCAATCTGTCATCGCTGGTACAGACTATTATGAAGTATGTTTTCACTTCCCGCCGATACCCACGTATAGACTACGGGGTTTGATTTTGCATGCCTTCATTCCTTCGAATATGAATTTTGTTCATCTTTACTAACAAAATTATTAGGTACTTGGACTTAAAAAAGGTGCATCATTAGCTGAGATCAAGAGTGCCTATAAAGATCTTAGCCGGAAATATCATCCGGACAAAAATGGCGGTGATGAATCAAAATTCGTGGAGATCGCTGCTGCCTATGAAGTTCTTTCAGATGATGAGAAACGTAAGAACTACGACATGTTTGGCGAAGAAGGCGTGAATGGACAACAGCAACATAGACACCAAGGAGGTCGAGGTGGAAACCCATTCGAAGGAATGTTCTCTAACTTTATGGGTGGCCAACACCGTCAAGTGATGAAGAGGAATACTGAAACTCACATTGAGGTATCACTGATGAGCATGTATAGAGGAGAAACTTTAGATCTGGCCGTGGACATGCAAGGCCTGTGTGATAAGTGTGATGGAACTGGATCTGCAGATAAGAAGACTCACAAATGTCAAGACTGTGGCGGTTCAGGTATGAAGATTGTAAAGATTCAATTAGCACCGAATATGTTTCAACAGATCCAAACACACTGCGGAACTTGTCAGGGACAAGGTACTACTATCAAAAAACCATGCAGCAAATGTGGAGGTACAAAAGTCATGCGTGAAAAACGTGAATACCAACTATACATCCGACCCGGAAGCCAAAAGAAGTTCGACCATGTGTTCCACGGCGAGGCTGACAAATTCCCAGATTCCGAGCCTGGTGATTTGATTGTTCATGTCAAGGAAAGTAAGCAGGGAAATATGGGATATAGAAGAAGAGGTAATGATCTGTTTAGAAGAGAGCCATTAACCGAACGGGAAGCTACGCTCGGAGGTTGGACTAGACATATTCTATCATTAGACGGCAAAACGAAAATCAAATTGACACGAAAGGAAGGTGTTGCAGTAGCTAATGGCGAGGTTCAGGTATTGAAAAAGAAGGGTATGCCTATTATCGATCGTGAAGGAGAGTTTGGTAATCTGTATATAACATATGTGGTAATTACGAACGGGGGTGGAAAGAAGAAGAAGAGAAACGACGAGCTATAGTTTTGATCTTGATCTTAATCCATATAAACTTCATTTATTCTAAATCTAAACCAATATCGGTTATTGTAAACTTATTTGTTCAAACTATATGTCCTTGACTGACTATCCACGATATGTGTTAACGGGACAGAACTGAAAGTATTAGCCTGCTTGGATCTCTTGGATTACAATAGATGATACTCAAGTTTCAAGTCTTTATTCGTTTAGAATAGGAACAAGTGAAGATGCCATTCATGTGAAAAAGTTTATTCGTGTTATGCACATACTTCTACTAGCGATCTTCGGAGCTCATTATAGTTTCCCTGCTTGCTTTATCAAACAGGACAAAAAGATCCTGTAGTTGAACCCATTTTCTAGTCGTATATAAAACGCAATTAGTTTGTTCCAATTTAGCAATTCCCCTATTTATTCAATCGAAATATACGTATTTCTACCGCTGACAATAGTCGTCTACTTTTTAATACAAGATGTCTAAGAAGCTGCAGGTCACGGCCGGTACGTCGTACGACGAATCAACTTATGTGAACGTCAATGTCAATGAAGAAGATAAGCTGACAAGCCTGGAGTCCGAACTGGCGTGGGTAAAATTGGCGGTTAGAGTCCAGGACTATCATGGTACGTATACGGCGCAGGAAAACGTTTGGAGCGTGAAAGTTGCTAACATTTGAAGATCACAGGTAGTAATCTTGGACCTTCGACGTCTAGCTATTTCGAAGGAAAGCACGCGAACGACCGGTTGTCTATTCAGATTTCTTTGGTTTTCAAAGAGTCCAGTTCAGATACCGTTATTGTCTCAAAAGAAGAGATAGAAAATGATGGTGACAAAAAAGACGGAACCGGGCCAACACCAGACAAAACCCAATCTGCTCCTAAACCCGTACCAGAGCCCACCCCCAGCTCTACCCAGTCTTCCCAAACACCACACTCCGAACCCTCAACCAAGTCTACTTCCACACCCTCTGAATCCCAACCCCCTACCGACCTCGGCGACCCCGTTCTTTCTGGGAACGACCTTCTATTCGGCAACGATTTTGACGATCCCATACGTGACATCATCCCCTACGGTTTCAGTCTTGCCTACAAAGTATTCACCTCCGTCGTAGACCCCAGCATTTCCGGCGACGTCTACGCCGACCGGCCCTATCTCTACGGCCCAGCACTCACCTCGTTCAACAATTTCACCGCAACGCCTGGGGTTCCCTCCCAGCCACCAGTTTGGCCCGGTGTGCTTTCTCCGCCCGACTCACCAGCATTTGAGCCAATTGAACCGGCGGCGCGCCAGAAGCTGTACCTGGCGGAAGATAAGCGGGCCGAGTACGCGTACCGCACAAATACGCAGTACAACTTGGACTTTTATACTCCGTATTTGGATTTGGGCAAACAGTTTGCGATTAAGTTGCCGGGGTACTCGTTTAATGTGGAAAGCTATTCGAAGGGACGGCCCCTCAGGTATGTGCTGAGAAAGGGAAAAAGGTCGGGCGAGAAAAATGGGGTTGATGAGGTTGGTGATGTGATTTGCGTTATCATGTTCAGATTGGTATAATAGAAATGGCCGTATAACTGTAGTTGATGATTTTGATTGATAGTATCGGATGTGTAGTGTTATGTTTTACTGAATTGTTTTGTTTACTATAACGGTATATATTGAGAATCCCAGAGTTGATTAATACCGTACAATGGCATACATCATGAATAGCGTTGACATCTTCTGTCAGCTACACTATTTGTACTGTTTACCGGCTGATAAACACGCACGTACGCAATAATACTAATACGCACCCAGATTCTCGCGGTCGCCACGGTGACCGTTCCCACTACAAGTGTAAATCTCACCAACAACAAAACAAAGTTGCGAGATTAAACGTGTGAGGCAGTCACGCACCAGCTCGCGAAAAGTAAAAAACCAATTAACAACCCTTTTGGGCCAAAATGTAAACAAAGTTCCTAATTGGGATAAATAAAAACATTCATTTGTATGTGGTTTTTTTTAATAACAGTTACATGTTGAAAGCTTTTACATCTCCTATTGTAACCTTTCTTTATAAAACTATTTTTTTCCCTCTCTTCTTCTCCTTCTTCTTTTTTTTATATCGTCTTTCTTGTTGGTTTCTCAGCGTTTGTGGGGGTTCATGGTCTCTTTTAATTAGATCAATCCGTTTTTCATCTTATATCTAATAGTCAAGCAACTTCGGACAGAACAAAAAAAAATTAATAAACATTTAAAACTATTTATATATAGACTGGCATTATGAGTTCATCAAATCTACCTTACAACACACCTAAGAACAGGAAAAGAGCATTGGTTTATGAAACACCCACAGGCAAACCCCGCTACAATGCCCTTGCTCAGACTCCCCGTGCAAAGCACTCAAAATTTGCAGCATCACCCATGTACAAGCACCCTATTTCCAAGCTCCAAAACAGTCCTCGCAGGGCCCCTCAGTCCCCCCTTTTTAAACCCATCAATCACAACACAGACTCGCCCATAAAGCTCGACGTCGTTTCTTTTGACTGGGTTCCTTCAAGCGACAAGAAAAAGTCTACTACTTCAATGCCTGGGAGCCCAAGCAAAAGACTGGCCCGCACCAATTCCCACGCTGACAGGTTCATACCCAACAGACAAGCATCGAGCTCAGGAAGGAGCAAAGTGGATAGCAATCAGGCACCTGTTCCTGTAAAAGCCGATCAAGCTGAACCACCCCACATTACAAAATCTCCCAACACAGCCGAATACGAAAGCACAGTAGCGCAAGCTTGTGGTATCAATCTTGGAATGCGAATTCTCGAATTCCAACCAGTCCCACCGGAATCCAATAAACCTACTGATCTGGTTTTGGACTACCTTAAACCCACAACCGCAGCAGTCGATGCGAGTCTCCGACGCAAAATTCCAACAGTCCCAGAAAAAGTGCTCGATGCTCCAGGTCTCAAAGACGACTACTACCTCAACCTGCTAGACTGGTCCAGCGGAGACAAAGTTGCAATTGCCCTTGGTCAGGCGCTCTACATCTGGGACGCCAAAACTGGTGCAGCCTCCGAGCTTTTCGAAACATCCACCGACTCTTACATCTCCAGCGTCAAGTGGTCGCAGGACGGTGAACATGTGTCTGTGGGAATCAGCGACGGCAAAATCCAAATCTGGGATGTCAGCGAGCAAGTGCGACTGCGAACAATGGTCGGTCACCGTGCGCGCGTGGGCGTCATGTCCTGGAACATGCACATTGTTTCATCCGGGTGTGCCGATGGGTCCGTTTGGAACCACGACGTGCGAGCTCCCGAGCACAAAGTTCTCGAGTACGAAGGGCATAGCGGCGAAGTGTGCGGGCTCGAATGGCGAAGCGACGGGCAACGGTTGGCAAGCGGCGGGAACGACAATGTTGTGAACGTATGGGACGCCAGAAGCGCTGTTGCGCAACACCGGTTTACGAGACACACAGCTGCCGTCCGCGCGGTGGCCTGGTGTCCTTGGAAATCGAACCTGCTCGCCACCGGTGGAGGTACGCAAGACAAGCAGATTCATTTCTGGAACACGAGCTCGGGGGCACGCGTGAACACGCTTAACGCCGGGTCGCAGGTGACATCACTTCACTGGAACCCGACGTACCGGGAGGTAATGGCGACGCACGGGTTCCCGGACAACAGTCTGACGATTTGGAAGTACCCGACAATGGTGAAGGTGTTTAATGTGAATGCGCACGAGGCGAGGGTGCTGTATAGCGCGGTGTCGCCGGATGGGCAGACGGTCGCGACGTGTGCGTCGGATGAGAATTTGAAGTTTTGGAAGGTGTTTGAGAATAAGGGAAAGCCGAAGGCGAGGAGTGGAGGAAGGATTTTGGGCAGCGGGAGTGAGAAGAGTGTTGGCGGCGGAAGATCTATGGTTATTCGTTAGGTTTGAGTGATGATGATTTGCATTTGTTAGTTTTTACTGTATAATTAATTTAATTTGATTTGATTGAGAAGAGTTGACTTTGAATTGTATATACAGTGCTGGACTGGATGAGATGGAGTATGTAGTATGGTTTGTTACCATGATACCTCGGGATTTGATTATTTTCTACTGGTGGAAAATAGGTATTAATTTAATTTTGACAACAACTGGTTGTTAATTTTGGCAGGTGCTTCAATGGATGAATGGATGTGTTACAAATTGTTTCAGGCATTTTATATCAATTTTACGAAAAAGTCTTCCCCGGATTTTTTTTATTTTTTTTTTATTCAAGCTTGAACTTTTTCAGATTGTCAATTTGTTCATCTCATTGGACTAATACTTAAATGTCATTTGCTGCATACTGAGATTGCCGTGGTAAGGGTTAATTACGTGTAGCCAGCCTAGTAAATTTACGTGCAATACCGTACGTATACTGTACGTCGTATGGGAATAAAAAGTCACAGTGCACAGTCAATGACTCTCCTTGAGGACAAAAAAGTTGGCTGCTTTGCGTTGGGTTGTGTTGGGTTGCGTTGCTTTATGAACAAATGAATGAATGGATTAAAGTAGCGCTTTTTTAGTTTTGTGATTGCCTGATGTTTTGGTTTGTTTTGTATGGAACCAAAAGGAAGTTTTGCCCATTGCTATTCCCTTTATCAACGCACATTGTACGCCGTAGTAGATATGATACTACCACAGTATCATACTGAACTATACGAACAATTGAAATTTTTTTGTCATCACCACCACCGCACTTGCACGGAGAAAAATGAAAAATTCGAATTTTTGTCTTTCCAAGTGTTCAGTTAGTACCAAGGTGGGTGCCATTACCATAAAACCGAAATTTTCGTGTTTCTCCAGCTGTCTGTGTGTTTCTGTGTTTCTCCTATTGGGCCATTTGAAACTCTCCGGTTCAAAATCGTTGGAACTTTCCCCAGACGATAATTCAACGGAACAAAAAATGGGCTTTGGCTGTGTGAAATAATGAAATTGTACATACTGTACAAGGCCAGGGTCCTTTTTATAAGGGGAGGAGCATGGAGGGAAAGGCTTGAGCGGATTGTCGAATTTTATTCTCAATCTGTGGCCCGCATTTTGTTTATTTTCACTTTGGAAATGGAGTCGGTGTACAGTAGATTGGCGATATGGATTGAGCCAATATTAGCGGAGCATTCTGTGCAAAACGAACACGATATTACTGCGTATCAGCTGTATATTATATAAAAAGACTCGATGGTATTGAGTTCATAGACAAGATGAATTATCGCGTTCGGAGTGTTATTGATTGATAGATTGATTTGAGATTCATGTGGAGAAATGGTTCCTGTCTGTCCTGTCCTGTCAAGATTTTTTGTTCTTTAACTTTCCGTACCGCACATATGCACCTACGCTACGCTGTACAATAGGAACCTTCTCAAGAGATTAGATGCTGTTGTATATTCATAAACTAGAGGCTAGGCTGGATCAAACTTGTTCTTGCTAATAACTAGCCTGTATTTACTGACTATGCCATGTTCTAGTACAAAGTGTCTTTTGTATTACATGCCTTGGAGATACATAGCTAACTAAACTATCCGTATAACATATTATACTAAACTTGCATACTTCATTGTAAATACTCAATTGATATCAGCACCTTATGGCAAATACAGACCAAACCAATTGATCTCATTGCTCAACAATTGGCCTTTCTGTAACGCCGGGCGCATTCTTCTCCAGTACAGTGGTGGTCCAAAGAAAAGTTGCTAAGTTAACGTTTTTGTGAAATCTAAAAAAAATAAAAAAATCAAAAAAAATCACTGCTACTGATTCATTCAATTAAACAAACATATAAATACCTTTGATTTTCCTCTTTTTCTTCTTTTTTTCTTTTCTTTTCCTTTTTTTCTCTCTTCCTTCTTCTTCTTCTTTTTTTCTTCCATCGTATCTTTAATCAAAAAGTTACTCAATTCGTCTTCACAACCAATCTCAAACACATATATTCAGTATGTAATCATCACCAGTTCCATCAGATTTTTCCCTCCTTCCAGATGACTCCCCCCAACAAAATTAAAAAAAAAAGTCTAAAGAAATTGGCCTAACATTTTTTCTATAGAAAATGCCCGCTTCTGACGTTCTCAAGAGAAAGACCGGTGTCATCGTTGGTGACGATGTCCGCAACCTTTTCAGATATGCCCAAGAACACAAGTTCGCCATCCCCGCCATCAACGTCACTTCTTCCTCAACCGTCGTTGCTGCCTTGGAAGCTGCCCGTGATGCCAAATCCCCCATCATCCTTCAAACTTCTCAAGGTGGTGCCGCCTACTTTGCCGGTAAGGGTGTTTCCAACAAGAACCAAGAAGCTTCTATTGCCGGTGGTATCGCTGCTGCTCACTTTATCCGTTCAATTGCCCCCATTTACGAAATCCCCGTCATTCTCCACACAGATCACTGCGCTGCCAAGCTTCTCCCTTGGTTGGACGGTCTTCTTGATGCCGATGAAAAGTACTTTGCCGAACACGGTGAACCTCTTTTCTCTTCTCACATGATTGACTTGTCTGAAGAACCCCACGAGGAAAACATTGCTACTACTAAAAAGTACTTTGAGCGTGCTGCTAAGATGAACCAATGGCTCGAAATGGAAATTGGTATCACTGGTGGTGAGGAAGATGGTGTCGATAACTCTGGTGTTGAATCTTCAAAGCTTTACACTCAACCTCCTGATGTTTTTGCTGTCTACGAAGCTCTTGCTCCTATCTCCCCCAACTTTTCTATTGCCGCTGCTTTCGGTAATGTTCACGGTGTTTACAAGCCCGGTAATGTTAAGCTTCAACCCGCTCTTCTCGGAAAGCACCAAGCATACGCTAAGGAACAACTCAAGAGCGAGCTCGACACTCCCCTCTTCCTTGTTTTCCACGGTGGATCTGGTTCTTCCAAGGAAGAATTTGAAACCGCCATCAACTTTGGTGTTGTCAAGGTCAACATTGATACCGATACTCAATATGCTTACCTCACTGGTATTAGAGACTACGTTCTTAACAAGAAGGACTACCTTATGTCCCAAGTCGGTAACCCTGACGGTGAAGACAAGCCTAACAAGAAGTACTTTGATCCTCGTGTCTGGGTTCGTGAAGGTGAGAAGACTATGACTGCCAGAGTTACCGAGTCTTTGAAGTTTTTCAACACTGCTGGTCAACTCTAAATGTAATGATGATGTGTTTATGACGAAAAGAATATAAAATTATATAAATGTGTTTTTATCTAATGCAAGACGAAATTTTGAAATATGCTGTGATGGATGATGATGGTGATGACTAGTTTTTGATTGTTTGAACTCAATTGGTTGAAAGATGGAAGAAATAGGATGCTTTACGGAAGAATGATGGTGGTCTAGCCTTTTTCTGGTAATTTTAAGCTGTCATTGTTGTTTGTGTCTGTCTGTCTGTATTTATTTATTTATGTCATTTTTAGTACGGTACCTGGTACTGGTGCACACAAAGAAGCGTGTTACACTTCCAAGTGGGGTTGAGTTCAGCCCACCAAATCAAAACAACCAGTTCCAAGAAAAGAGAAACAGACGATTATTAGTAGTGGTGAGAGCTTTATACAAGTGGTTGATTGAGACGTGTAATATAGATGGAAAATCTTTTAACTTTGAGTAGAAAAAGGAGAGTGTCTATTGTGAGAAATGTGGTGGAAGAAAGTAGGAAGTGGGAAGGTGGTAGGGAAGAGAAGGAGGGGTAGTGCGTGGTGTGCACTGTGCGTTGTGCGTTTTTTTTTTTTGAAGTGGACTTGGTTTGGACAAGCTTATACTGTAAGCTATAGGTTGTAAGTCATAATGTTTGATGCTTTTATGGCGTCCGATATTTTTGCAGATTTATGAAAAAGCTATACATAATTACAATTGTACAGTACGCGGAATAATACCTCGATCAAACTTGAATAATACATCATAATATATTATCATGTTTTGAAAGGTTGGAGCTGTGAACTGGAGACAATTGTATTGGAGAAAGGTTGTGTGTCATGACTTTGACAATTTCCTATCTGGAAATTAAATTTATGTTGTGACGTACAGTTAGAGACTGTAAGTGTGAGCAGATGATTGATAATTGTAGACCTTGTACTGTAGGTTTATAGTATTATGTACGGTAGAAAAGAGTTAGAGATGGTTTATGTGTGCGGTGCCAGCTCTTTCGATATTGTGGAGGAGTTCGTGTGTGGTCTGAATTGAAGGGTTTACGTATCCGTAAGCTGAATCTATAGTTATTTTGTGATGCGTAGGTGTATAGTTTAAAACGTTGAAATTGTTTATTATCGGTAACCCCGTAGCCAGTATTTTTTGAAACCGGGTTTGTATCTTTAAATCTTAATTCGTGCTCATTTTTTGGATGTTTATGCAAATTGAGCTGAGCAAAAATTTATTTATATATAACTAGTTACAAGATAGTTTATCAGGTATGCGGTATTTATTTGCAAATATATATTCTTTGCTCTCAAGATTTTGACGCCCACATTTATATTATTAGGTATATCTGTAAATAACCTACGCATTATATGCCAGAAACAAATTACAAAATGCTCTAGACTGAGAGCTTTGTAGTAAAAAAAGTCAAGGCCTATTTACAGAAGTGGAACGCAATGTGCTGTACTAATGTACTGCGCAATCAAGGTTTCTTAAGCCTGTATGGAGTTTGGTTCTGGCCATATAGAATATGTGAAAGAGATAGTTTTAAATTTATTCTCTGGTTTTGCGATAGGAATATCTCATTTAGTTTGACTGATCAAATTATTCGCAAGTTTGATATTTAGAAGATAATATCTAAGAGAATTTCTGTTATTCGAAAAGTATTTCAAAATACCTAACACTCTTACATGTCAATGACTTACGCTATACCTGTAACGATCTAAAACTGCAACGTACACACATCTATACAAAATCACTCTGTGAAAATTGTTGTCCATACATTTTTGTATCCATCTGGTTGAACCAAGCCAAGCTAAAATGCAGGTACACCCTTATATTTTTTTCTTCTCTCTTTCTAAGGTTCCTAATGAACCCAGTTTTTTTTGGACCGACAACCGTCATTTCATTTTTTGTTGTTTATCCCTAAATTCAAAAAGATAAAATTTTAATATTGTCTTCAACACTTTTTTCTTGACTATGTTGCGAAATAGGTGCTTTTCGTTGGATTTCGGATGCTGACATTGTTGGCTGAGCCCCCAAGTGGTATTACCTCTAAATGAACATCTTTTAACCATTTTTGAAAACTTATTTTATTTATTTACAATACTTGTGATGATATCTCGATAGTCAAACAATTTAACTAAGAAAAAATGTTTCAAGTAGTCTGGGAAAACTAGAATAGTCTTTTTTATGATGAGACGAAAAATTCAGGTACTAGTAGGAAGTAAAGTCTTGGTTTGAAAAAAGTGAGTCTGGAAGTGAAAGGCTAGAGTTATTGGGGTATTTGCACATGCACAAATAGCCATAAAATTAATAAACAAATTTATTTAATAGCTTAGAAGTTTGGCTTCAATTGAACATGAACATAGAATTTATACCCTTTTCCCTTGATACATAACAAGCATTGCTTGAATTAAGATACTCAAATCAGATTTAGAAAATTTCACAAATTCATGAAAGCACGCGTAGTCTTATACAATTCAATCTCCAATTTCACCTGGTATTATCAGCCTTGCAAATTTTTTACGATAATTCTATTGTGAATAACGCATCCCAAAACCATGGGATCAAAGTTGATTTACCACCGCCTTATATCTTATATAGTGCAAAATGTGACCTTATGTATTACGAGATTTTTTGCCAAAAAAAGCTCTGCTCTACGACAATAATTGATAATCTCAGGAAACCTTTATAAGACTAATTCCTTGCAATTGTATCTCAAGTGCTACAATTTATTTCGGAACTTGCTAATAATTTTGTGCTTTGCAGGCTGTTTTGAAAGGCCAAATAACTTTGGGAGCTTTCTAAGAACTATATATATTTTACCGTGGAATTTCGTAACAGCAACATGAAACTGATTTCAAAAAATATTCTGGTATATGGCAAAATTGTATTATAGCATGCTACTTTTTATCTGGAATCAGGTTTAGAAAATTGTCTTTGGTATGGTCTGTACCTGTCAATGATTATGATACCAGCGCAGCTCCACAGGTGCTCTGGGCCAAATTAGCTTGCAAAGTTACATTTTTATGCCAACCGGAAAAGTGTATTGTATTACTGGAAATTAGTAGCTGACTATCAGGTTACTTCAATTCCTGCTACTTGCTTGTCTTTAGATGTCTGCGATAGTACCTTTATCAGTAAACAACTTGTGTCAATGAATAAATCCAAGGTAAAAAATCCAACTTCATATAATTTACAACAAAAGCTGGAATTACTTTACGACACATGTCACACGTTGTAGTTCAGCCAAAAGGCTATGCACTCTCAATACCATATCGCCCATCACGCAAACATTTATTACACCAGTAATTTATCTAACACTGAAGGCTCCACGGCCGAGGTGAAAAAAAAAATCAATACTTAACCATAAATATTATCAGAAAAAACCAAAAGCTTTTTTAACAAAAAATTGCACCAATTTTACAGGGCCTTTGTCATTTCATTGATTTCTAATGTGTCACAAAAGTGTCTGACAAAACTGGCCAATCATCGTTCCAGAATTTTCTACACAACGTATTTCCTGCCAGAGTTCAGTTGTCATAGCAATTATGACACATCTGAAAATTGGTTGGTTTATTAGATACGGGTTGGCTCGAAATTTGGAAAAGGAGTTACGGCTATTGATGTTTGGAAATGCAAAATTACGAGTTTTGGTCTGTGTTTAGAAGAAGGTGGATGAGTGTTGAGGCCGGTGTTATCATCGGGGTGGTTAAACGTTTGGGTATACTAGAAAAATAAACACACTTACTGAGATGCGATGGTGATAGTATTACTCATATTGTAAAGTTTTAAGATTGAAAGAAAATTCTCATTTTTTGAGTACAACATTATGTTTTTTTATCAAATAAAGCATCGTAAACATCACTGATTTTTCAATTAATATTTCCTAAAATCCTTTGTTAAAAGAACATATCGTTTAAATTATGTTTCTATCTCTAAAGCAAAAAACTTTAAGTACAGGAATTTCCATCCCCTGTAAGCAGAATTGTTACTATATTGTTACCGAAGAGTCGTCTAATATAATTATTGTAACTGTGTTTTCTAGTAATGTCCGGAAATATGCACCATCAAGTTGTATTTATAATTGTTCCCTAGATGAAAGTGTGATGTATTGCTTTGTACTAAAGAACAAGCAATCGTAGATATTAGATAGTTTGGTGAATATTTCAGAAGTTTTTGATGAATTAAAGACTCTTCTACTAAATTTAACAAAATTTACAAAATCTTCATGTGGTTTCAAAAAATATTAGCCACCTGGTTGACTGCAATTCTCGTTAGCATAGTATCTGAATAGTCTCAGACATCCTAATCCAATTTTGGATATTGCTGGGGATAAAATCTAGCCATACTAGCAGCTACTTATTGGAATTGATCTTATAAACACTTTTCTCACTTGCCGAACCCAATGCCATTTTCTGATCTCTATTCACAGTCATACTTTTTTAAATGGCATTCCAATGTTATCGATAATTTTGTAAAATACGTTGCTAACTTACAGCAAAGATTATTGGATGCCTGACTATTTTGTGTGCTATTTATGGACGACGGATAATTCAAAAATAAGAAAGGAGTTAAACTAAATCGTAGACTAATTGCAAGCCTTATGCTGCCGTTTCTTTTTGGCTTTATTTTAGTGGCTAAGCATTCGGCCTAGCTTGGATTAGTATACAAAATCTGGATAAAATATTATATATCCAACAAGCACTTCTGTTCTAGTTTGAATCGTCACTTTTTATTTTTCAGCAGAATTACTTGACTGGTTCGTTTTCATAGGCCAATAGTGGTGCTTTTGATTTCTGTGGATGACAGGAAACACATCAGCACCTTTGTTGATGACTGTTTTTTGTGTTAAATTCTCTTCTAATCGAGAAATGTTTGTAAAACTCAATTGGATTGGAATTCTCGTAGACTGTACTCAATAAAGCGGCTTCTTTTTACAAAGCTACGAAATCAAAAGGCATCAATGTCAAAAGCTGAACGTTAAAAGTGAAAAACTCTCGAACCGAGGGTTGTTCTCAGTTATTAGGCTTGCACTGCACTATACGTACAGTGGGCATGTCAACGCGTAGCTTTTATTTTCCAATTAGAATAGCTGAACTGAGCTGTGTAGCCGTTTGAGTTTAGCGCTGAGTCAGACGCCAAAAGCCAATCAATCAACGGTCTTTTAGCCTCTCCCTGTTCTGCACATTCATGGTGATTCATTTCACGTGACGTATTATCACTATACTAGAGTAGGTTTATTATGCAGATGTGATGAGATCCTGCTTAAATATTTTTAGATTATTGCAATAAACAATAAGCCCCTGCCCACTTTACGATTATCAGTGAAATTTAGAAATTTCTATAAATTTGGGAATAATTCCTATTTTTCCTTCTTTCCTTTTTCTTCTTTTCCATATTCATATTTTAGTATTTCCATATAGTTTATTGCTGGTTTATATCCGTCTAAAAAGAAGTCTAGTTATCAATTCACAACTGCCTTCTACCAATCATTTCCGCAGGAAATCCTCAACTAACTATATACCTCTTTTTGTCTACCTTTTTCTCCTTGGTCAAATACTTTTCGTTATTGACAAGAAAAAAGTACATTTCCTGGCTACCGCACTAAAAAGCTTCTCTAGTTGTTGTTAGACTTTATCTCAGCAACAACTTTTATCTATTTACGCCAGCTCAAAACTCGTTCGTCACCAGTTTTAAACGTTGTCTTTATTTTACGGTAATAGAAATTCTTCTTCAGAAAACCAAAATTTATATTATCACAAACCACTTCGAGACAGTTCTTCAAGCAAACTATTGAATTCAGACTCAATTAACAACACCTCCGTCAACTCTTTGATCGACTTTACTCACACTTTGGAACCTTTGTTGACTACTACAGAAGTTTCGAAACAACCTATTAATAAGCAAACATGTATCGCCCCGTTAGAACAAAGTACCTCGCTCAAGCCTCCAGAAGGCATGGCAGGCAAGGAGTATCCCGACCACAACCCGGTAACAGCAAATGTTAACGGGTTCCATCTCGAGATATCTCCCGCCACGTCTAATGATGATTTTTCTTACGGTCTATACTCTTACAACAATCTGATTGCATCTACTTTGGCTGATGCTGCCTCCCATGAAATTGGCATGTCCTCAATTTGGGACGCTCCTATTTTTAATGAATCTTCACCCAGTGTCGATGACCTCAATGCTAAAACAGCAAATTTGTTTCCCAGTCCCATATCCGAGTCGCTCTCTTTGGAATCTAATATGCCTGAGTCAACTACTGCTACGGCTAATTCATCTCCCCTTTTGACTACTGTTTCTAGAAAGCGTTCTTTAGAAGAAGATGAACTAGCTCATGCAATGGAGAAAATGGCAAAGAAACGTATATTGGATGAAGGAACATCTACTTTAGCGCCCGTTGTTGTCGATGAATCTGCAGATACTAAGTCAATTAGACGTGCTAAAAACACGGCTGCTGCTAGAAGATCTCGACATAAAAAACAACAGAAACTACTTGAATTAGAAGCTAAAGTTGCAAGGCTGGAAAGGCTCAACTTGGAACTAATTACGGAAAACAAAGTTTTGAGGAATCTCAAAAGTTTTCCAGAAAGAAGCTGAAGCAAGAGATGTTTTTTATATCATTAGTATTTTTTATTGTATTTTTTTAGTATTCTTTTATTTTTTTATTTTAATCTAATCAATGTTGTCAATTCGTTATCAAGTTTGTGCTCAACTGTAATTTCTGTTATCTATTAGTTCAAAAAGAAAGAGGTTTGGGGGTCTTGTTATAACTTTAGTACAATAGTGGGGGTGGTTTGTTCTAACAGAATCTAGAGTTTTGGGTGTCCCATAACTTGCTTTATAAAGAGCCATTTTCACTCTCATTTCAATTATTTTCTAGCCTACGCTCTCAACAAAACTACACTAGCAACATCAGAAGTACACACACAAGAAATGGGACTAAAAGTCTTACTAGTACCAAACACAACCTCACAAGCTCGCGATTTCGACGCAACCGAGCGCAACTTTCACAGCTGGCTACGACTCTCTCTCTTCTTCGTATTCGCCTCATTCATGATCCTGGGCCACTGGGGAGTAGGTGACATCGAGTTCGGGAGCACCTCTCCCTCCACCTCCGCCGATTCGCCCGCGAAACGACACCCGGGCGCAGACGAATGGACCGGGTTCTTCCTCTTTGCGCTGGCGCTGGTGTCGGCGGTGGTCGGGGCGCTCGGGTACGCGTGGGGCGTGTGGAGGCTGTGGCGCGATAAGGTGGAGATTGCTGGGTGGCCTGTTGCGGCTGCGGTGTCGGTTGTGGGTGTGGGGATTGTTATTGTGGAAGCTATTGTTATATCTATGGAAAAGTGAGGTGTGGTGGTCTGGGTTGGTCTGGAGTTTGAAGGTTGAATTTTTTACTTTTTTTCTTGGGAGGTTTTTTGGGACATTTTGTTGTGGGATGTCTGTGGTCGTTTAGAGACATAACTAATCTGTTGTATGGTTTCTGTTACTGACTCTATAATTAACTGTCATTTTTTATTAAAATTCTGCATAATATAAACTTGTTAAACTAACAATTCGATTCCACTATTTTAGATAAAGCTACATGACCGCAATCACTAGAATTTTACGTGCTTGACTAAATGATCTTACAGTGTTACACATAAGAAACGATCAAATAGGAATACTTCAAATTAACAAATCAACAACTTATAAAATAATAAAAATAAAAAAAGATAAAATAAAATAAAAAAGAGAAACCAATAGTCAATTAATACCTTGCTGTACGACAACTACTAAGCCTTCATAGAAAATCATCACCCAACTGCGTTTTCTCTTTCTCAGCTAACAAGATACAAAAAGTAAAAATCTTCTTCCATGTCAAACAGCAGTGTATCAAACTAAATACAGTCCGGTTGGGTTAAGGTAGGACTCGTTCGAGTTAAGTTCCACAAAGTAGCCACCAACACTCAATCATCTAGCTCCAGCACCACTGGAAAAGAATAACTTCTTATATATTGATCCGTCTTCTTTCGAGTCTTGATCAGTATTTGATCCTTCTCCAGCAGCTGCTGCCGCTGCCGCCGCTGCAGCAATAAGTGTAGGAGATGCAGATCTCTGTTTCTTCTTTTGAGGACCTTCCTCAATTTCACCATCCGAGCCATCATCGTCGCTGTCATTTAGTCCTTCTAGTTTGATACTAGACATGACATCTTCCTGGTGCTTGGGGTCCGCCAATTCCGCATCAATGTTACTATTTGCGAACGCAGCCGCGGCTGCTTTAAATGTGGGTGACATAGGTCTTTCGGCATAATTCACAGGAACACTCATAATAGGATACGAGTCCTGGGACGTTGTAGTCATATTATGCTTAATATAAGTACTGTCATCAGCTTCGTTTGACAGAGTTTCCAAACTGCGCCTAGGAGTTCCTCGGCCTTTGTACCCAGCTGCAATGTACCTATCAGGGAACGCGTTTCTGAATCTATCACGTAAATCAGTCGACCTTCGATCTCCCAACCCCAAACTTTCGTCTCGCTGGATCTTTGACCAAGCCGCACCGTGGCGCTCAAAACCTTGCAACAATCGTTGATCTTCAGACGGGGTGAACGAACGACGTTCTTTTCTATTAATTTTCACCAAGGTTGAAGAGTCCAATGTGGCAGGTTTTCTTTTGGACTTGTGCGTACGCGCGTTAGGGTACAAACGAGAATATTCTTCAGGGAACGATGTTCTAAACCTGTCTTTAAGATCTACAGCAGTTCTGTTGTTAAATCTAAATCGCGGGTCGGTCAAGATTTTTTTCCAATTTCCTACACCGTGCATTTGGCAACCGTCTATTAAAGACTTGGTTTCCTCCTCTGACCATCGTAGACGAATTCTTCTTTGGCCGTTGGCTGAGTGATGGGGCGCATTCATTAATGAATTTCCGAGAATATTAGTATTAGTAGGCATCGATGACGCGTCTTGAGTTTGAGGTAGGTCCATAATTTTTTGTTCTTGCAACTGTCTCAAAATCTGGTCTTTTGTAGCCGGATTAACTCGCAAAAACTCAGCATCAATATTCACGTTATCATCAGTTTCGCTACTCTTAACTCCATTTCTGTCAGCAAACAAATTTTGCCCAGCCGCTGCATATTCAATTTCAGTCTGTTTTCGGGCGTCTTCAGCACTGTCTAAATACTTCTTGCCCTCTTCATCGTTCACGTATTTAGCAGCATTAACCATCACTTGCAGCGCTTTCAAGTCAGATTTCTGTCCCAGCAGATCCTCTGGTATATCCGACGCGTCCTTTGCGTCACTTTTGTCATTTTCAGCAGCACTTCGAGCCTTGGCCAAATTTTTGTCCGCTCTTTCTTCTTCTCTCAAAATGGCCGGGTCAATTTCAGCTGACGAGCCATTCTGGTCAAACAGAAAGAACTCTTCATTCTTCCTTTCTTCGTCTTTTTTGTCACCAGTCATTATTGGATTTTCATGAAACAACGTAGCAATTGGATGACGTGTGAAAACCTGACAATCCTCCAAAAAAAAAAGGTCCAAACAACTAAAGTTTTCAAGGAAAGACTTGAAGCTGTGGTCGTGAAAGTTGTCTTAACGAGTATTATTCCCCAGTATACTTAGAAGGCACGCGCGCGTAAGAATATCAGGGTAGGGTATGGCAACAATATCAGGGCAGGGTATAATGAAATGTATCAGGGTAGAGGGAAATGGTAAGAGGGCAAGGGGGATGAAGGGTTGAGGGTTTTTAAAGAAAATTTTCGTTTTCTTCAAGGGTTAGGGCTGCACCATAATATGAAAGAGTCTTGCCACTGGGACAAACGTGTCTAGGCTGAAATTTATGGGTACTGGGATTGTGATTCTACATAGAAAAGTTTATGCCATGTGACATTGGAAATATCATCGCATACAGTCTAATCTGCTAGCTATATTGCCATTCGTTGCCAGCATTTGGATATCACATTTATACTACTCCAGCAGTATACCATTGTATTGGTCTAGAAAAATTGCATGAAATAAGATGTCGAGAAATTCAGAAAAGTCACAGTCAATGCTGTATCGGTTTCGCGAACAGCAAGCCGCTGAGATGGGGATCATCGATGTGAACCGTACGCGACGACCAAAAAACATCACCTCCCAAACCAACTTGAAACACTGTGAAAAATGGCGGTCTCAAGTGGTGAAAGAGATTGGGCGCAAAGTTGAGAAAATACAAGATCCCGCTCTTAGTGATTACCAAATTCGTGATTTGAACGATGAAATTAACAAATTAATGAAGGAAAAACACGTTTGGGAGATCCAAATTCGAAATTTGGGAGGCCCAAATTATTTCAGAGGTGGGCAGATGGCGAACCAAACTATAGTGGATGCTAATGGAAACGAAGTTCCGGTGATATTGGGCTCAAGCGGAGGGTACAAGTACTTTGGACGGGCGAGGGAGTTGAGTGATGTAAAGGAGCTCATAGAAAGTGAAGTGAGGAGGCGGCAACAAGCTAAAGAAGATGCTGTACAGGAACAAGAGCTCCACAAGTTAGTTGAGGAGCTTCCTGCTGAATATTATGGGCTTGAACCGGAAGATCCAAAACTACTATTAAAAGAAGAAGAATTTTCCGAGCAACGGTTTGTTTCTATTCTCAATAACTCCAGTCTTGACAAGTCTGACGAACTAGTTTCCATATCCAAAGTCGCCATCCCAAGCCAATCCGAAGTAGAATCCCAATTAATCACGCGAATTAAACAGAACCTTCAGAACAAATATCTGCAGGAAAATTAATAATTATTTATTTCTCTCTATATCGTACAGTATATATTCATCTATATAATATTTCAAAACATAAGCAAAAGCAACAACTAGACATCATCAATTCATTTTCTTTCTTCGTTTCTGATCTCCCGTAAAGTATCTCCATTTTTGTGCAACCCATTCTACAAAACTCTGATCGTACTTTCTATCTTCTTCCCATTCAGCTTCTTCTATCACTCTTCTGCCTGTGTCAAGATCAATATCTTTAGTTCTCACCCATTTAGAGCCTATGAGAATTTTGTGCGCACTATAGACAACAATGAATAAAAACAGAGGTAGGTACAAAGACACAAACCTTTCGGTAGACCAATTGGTTTGCACAAAAACTATATATCCATGTGTAATAGTTAGAACTGTGCAGCCGAAGAATCCTATATATCCTATAATAGGTTGGAACTGGCTTTTGAAAGGATATGCAACGTCATTTCTTGAGATCGACTGGTATTTCAGAGCGTAGTAAAATCTGAGATATGCAAAAGCCATGAACATCCAAACGATGAGTGAGGCAGAAGAAGCTATATTAAGCAACACCAAGAACACAGTGATGAATGATGAATGCGTAGTAAGAAACGCCAAAAAGGCAAAGGGAAATGATAGTATTATTGCAAAAAATGGAATTCCCATTTCATTGCAAACGCCGGGCCATTGATACCACTTATTGTAAGATTTGAAAACGGTTCTGAAAATTCCATACAACGTTCGACTCGAAGCATAAAGATGATAAGATCCCGATGAAATTGCAAACATGACAAATAAAGCGTTGAAAACAGAAGCAACAGTACATAATCCCACCGTCTGTAATGCCACTACCCATGGAACTCTGTTGAACCCTCTGAGAAAATCGCCAGTTAATTGATTTTTTGTTAAAGGGCAATAATCATGCTGACTTTGGATATTGCTAACTATGATACCAACAGAAGAATTTGGATAGTTCAAATTGTTCGAGATATCTACTGAACCCAAAACAATGAGATTGCTATCACCAGCATACACGGTAAGTCCGAATATAAATATCGTTAAAATGTAGAAAAGCAAAAAGTTCCAGAATATAGTTTTTGTACCTCTAGCCATGCATCTCCGTGGATTTCTCACTTCTCCTACAGTCGAAAAAACCAGATCACTTCCCATAAACGCCCGCGAAGCTGACACAATACCTTGAAACACCTGTAAAAACCTTCCCAAAGCCCCAGGGATTCCCCAAATATCAATTTGTCCCGTTTTATCTGTTCTAAGAAACAAACGTAGTGGTAAAACCTGCCTGAAAGGCCCATATATAAGACCTGACTCGAAGTTTGATTCTGAATGCTTCCAATAACGAAATCCCACATTGTCGTGCAAAGGTCCCACATGCCCTCGATTAACAAAAATCATAAACAAAACCAATCCCGCAATAATCAGAACCTTCGCCGAGTTCAAGATGTATTGTAAATTACTGTAAGCAGTAACTGTCGTCACATTGATCAGTAAAATCAGTACAAGTATAACAATAATCCATACTGTGACAACTCCAGGCTCTGACAATTCATTGTAGTCAGTTAGCATCATAGCAGCCGAAGTGAGCTCCAGCGGTAATGCAATAGCGTTTGAAAACCAATACAAAAATCCGACTGCGAGTCCAATGGATCCATCCAAAAGTCTTGAAATCAGTCCAGGAATACCTGTTGCAAGTGGTAAAAATGACACTAGTTCACCATAGCTTACCAGACTTGAGTAAACAAACAAAGCTGCAAATATGAATCCAATTAGCGAACCTAGGGGACCACCTGCAAACAAACACTGGCCCATAACTAACATTGAACTAACTCCTATACACCCAGAGAATGCAGTTGATGTAACATGTCTGGACATTATCATCCTCTTCAGTCCTTTTTTGGTACTTTTCTCCTCCACTTCTTCGTCACTTGAACTACTTAGGTCGTCGATTATTTCTGTTATGTTCGAAGCTCCATCGGCAAACTCCATCATCAAGTTTAGTTGGGCATTGTAAGTTTCGTTCTGTCTGTGCCCATCGAAATGGTCAACGTTGTATGATAACCGGTTACTTGGTACAGACTTTGTGAAATAATTTCCAAACAGTTTCTCTTTCCTTCGCTGCCGTCTTTTCTGCCGTCTTTCAAACTGCAAAATCTCGTTCGCAGTTCGTCTATTGTATTCTTGGAAATCGTCACCTTCGCTGGGTCCAGGTGCAGAGTTGTAAACGGACTTTGCATAGTCTTCGAGTGGTGCATCGATGTCATCAAGGCAGACACTACTGGCGGCGTCATCGATAATAGATACCACAGACTCATCTGGCCAGATGAGGCGAGACTGAGAAGGAGCGCGGGCACTACTATTGTAGGTGGCAGTAGGAAATAATGAAGCTGCAGTTGTTGGACGGTCGTTGAGACTGTCAAGTTCGAATCCTTCACCAGCCTTATTGTTGGACATTTAAAGGCTGAGCTTGGCGTGATAAAGAAACGGAAAGTTGAATAAAAAAATACACCCGCTAGATAACTATTTTCTTAGCCTTATGAAAATTTGCTAGACTTTGTAGCAGATACGCTTACATGGGGTAGAACAGTAATGCAAGAAACGTAAGTTGTCAAATATGTTCTTGCCTAACAATTTGGTTACAGTTGAATTACCCACATGGAGATTGAAAGGTGCGTCTAAGCTTTTATCGAGGCCGTGTTGTACGAGCGCAGGTGAGAATTAACTTACTAGCCAGATTATTGAACCACAGTACGACTTCGAACCTTGTCCTACTCCTCTGGTGTACCCTAGCCCTTTATGTACGTACAGTACTACTAGAACTTAATCAAGGCATTGGAATAGCGTCGTGTATCAATGACTACTAGCTACTATCACACAGTAATAAGTCACACAACTAGAGCTAGATGAAACGTTCAAACTGAAGCGTTGCGGTAGATTTGCTGATGCAATTGGCCTGCTTTTCCAAAAAAAACAATACACCTAGATCATAAGTCTGATTGGTTCCCAAAACAAAATGGCTGGGAATTGGTTAATTATCGGCAAGTGCACTTTAGATTATTAATGAGATCGCTAAGAATACTACCATGAAAATCTCACAGGAAGAGCGTGATCTAGATGTGCTGAATATGTGCATTAATATTGCGAAAGGTGCACATATAGCAAACGTAAGCCTACATTCTGTAAATGCACTAGCATCCTGAAAGAAAGAACTTCTACATACTGCGATATTGAAGAGCCAAATTTACGCCAAAAATTTTGGAACATGGAGAAGCCCTGTAGCATTTTAAACTGCTAACGAAGCGCTAGATCGACAATGTAGGGTAGGATAATACCACAAAAACTTTCTTCTCACATAAAAAAGGTCGGAGCTGTTTATAAACTTAGCAAATTGCAACATCCACAAAAAGCTAGGGCTCATCACAACTCAAAAATCCTTTTTGAAAAAAGAGCTATTATCCAAATTGCAGGATTGTCTTCTTCAACTGAAAAGTATCCTGTATGTAAACGGTCGATCTTACAGAAGTACAGTACGTGATCTTTGGATCATTTGAATCACCAAAGCAGCTTTTGTTACATTGCACATACTACTTAGGCTTACACTTTTTCTATGGGTAGTACCGATTCAATGAAACTTTTAAAATACTTTTTTCTCCCGGCACTTACACTACAACTTACGGTACAGCTGCTATTAATTATAATATGCTTGAAAAATTAGGTGTATAAAAAACGCTTCATTCCAAGCCCCTAACCCATACGACCGTAAAACACCAATTAGAATCACTTTACTGACTTTTCAATTCTTCAAGTAACTCCACTACAATGGCTTCAAAACTCTTTGCTCAAAACTCACTCAAAGTAAGTAAAGTCTTCTCTGAATGTATTCAATCACCCGTGCTTGAAATTGCTAACACTCTTGCAAGTTTGGAATTTCAGCAGTTGCAGTTGCGTTTGCAACTATGCCAACAGCCCACGCTGAGACAAAGAAATCCATCTACGACTCCGAATCTGAGGTTATCGCACCCGTTGCTGGCACAATTGTTCCTGCCGAGCCAGCTAAAGAGGACCTTGCTCTCACCAAGACAGAAATTGTGAACGGTGTCACTGTCAGGACTGCCGATGCACTAGAGTCTACTATCAAGACCGTCAGAACCTGGGTCGCTAAACAGTCGGAAGATGCGAAAGTTAAGGCTGACAGTGTTTTCGAAAGATATCTTAAAGCAGAAAAGAGTGTTACTTCCACCGTTGCTGATTTAAAGTCCGAAGATGAGGATATATTACCCGGTGCAATCTACGTACTTGTTGCTACATTGTCAGGATCCATCTTTGCCAGAAACAGAAACTTCCTTGTAAGAGGACTGACTCCTCTGGTGTTTGGTGTTGGTGCCTTTAAATACTTCCTCCCTCAAACTTACGACAATACCGGAAAACTCTTGTGGAGATTCGAACAAAAAGCTCCTGCTGTAGCAGAAGCTCATATCAAAACTAAGGAGCAAGTTGAGGAACTGACAAAGAGCGTGGAAAAGGCTGTTGATGATGGTAACAAGAGTCTTGAATCAGCTGTACATAGTGTTAGAAAGTTTGTTGTTGAAGCCACTGGACTCAATCTTCCTGAAGAAAAGGGTAAAAAGTAAATTTGGAGTTTGAATAAAAATCGCCGATAGAGAGTGGAAAAAAGAGAATCATCACATCACACTAAATTTGTGGTTTTAGACATAAACAAGCTATTTATGTTTATTTTATATTTTTATTTTTTTTATTCTCGTTTCTTTCCTTTTATTCTTCACTTATCAATTAGATTTATCAATTCTGAGAAGTTATGGAGTTTGTGTGGGGGTTAGTAGATACTTTTCTCAATAGAGGGAATGCAAATGAGGATCGAATCGAGATAAGCAATTCTCATACGCATACTAGTGACCTTATTTTTGAGAGTGATATCCCACATGAGGTTCAGAAGGTACGATAATTTAATGTACACGATATTTAATGTATATTTTTGGTAAATCTAACATCTTCCCTAAAGAATCATTTCAAAAAATTGCGAACTGCTGGAGTTTTATTGACGTTTTTCTCATTTGTTCAACTTGATAGATCGCTAGATACATCAGATGCTATAGTCTCACAGCTTGATACTCCAGAAAACCTGATCTACTTGGAAGTATTGAAGTATCGGTACAAGAAGGGTGCTGAAAATATTCACGTATCATACCTCATGAATCCAACCCGAGAGATACTATTTAGGTTGAGTAGATCTTTACGAGATCTTAAGACAGGAAGACTGATTTGGCATTATATGGCGTTAGACACTCCTGAAATTCAACCAGAACATGTTTGGATTGCAAAATCTCACGATACGTGGGATCTACTTCTCATTAATAGTATGATGAACATTCTGAAGAGGCAAGTTTTACTTGTGCTCGATTGCAATAATGCAGCTAGATTATTGCCCACAAACGGAAGTAACATTGCTTTGGCCGCATGTGATGTGGACGAGGATATAATTAAAGGAGACTTTACGAACTTTTTCACGCTATGTCTGACGGATCCTTTGAAGGCAGCAGGAAAATGGCATAGAATAAAATCAAGATTGAAGTTACCTGACTATGTACGAAGGGGTGATACTCTTGACAAGGCAACCTCTCTAGGACATTTATTTACAGTATTCACATCTGTGACAGAGCTGATTGCATGGCAAAACTTTTCCAAACCAACTTTTCAAATGTTTTTCAGACATGATCTAAGCACTGCTAACTTGTTCAGGGGATACCTGTTAGCAAACAGAATTTCACTTTTTTATGGAAAGCATACAAAAACTTATCCACCTTTACCTGACACATCATCTTCTCCTGTATGGGACACATGGGATTTTGAAATAGAAAGATATCTTTTGACCAACAATTATACATCGCAGTACTTTTTTACTCGTTTTATCATTTCTTTTGAACGACTAGTTTCTTTCGATCCAGAAAAATGTCGAGACCAAGTTCCAATGCTGCTTCAGTGCATCTTAGCAAAACCATTTCGTGAAAACGGGATGAAATTGCTGCTCAAGTATTTTAAACTGGATCCCTCACGGTCTAAAGTTAAGGACGCTCTAGATGTGGGGATGGGGTCTTACTTGAATAGATTGCTAGGAGCTAAAATATCGAAAAACTTATGGAGAATATGGGTATATGTAGCATCTTTCAAGCCAGAAGCATTAACAACGTTAGGGCTTGAGAAGGTTATTACTGATTCTTTTGATGAGCAAGAAATAATGGGTATGTGTATCATGGCATGGACATTGAAAGCTGGAAGAGAAGTAAGAGGCGCAGGAGTTGCCATTGAGTGCTTATTATCTAATACTGTACAGAACGACCGCCTAGCAATATGGTCGTTGATATGCTTAGCTCACCTCCCATTAGTTTCTTTTGAGCAAATCTGCGGGTTACTTAAAAGAAGAAGTGTTGAAACTTTAAGGGCTGCAATTTATGTTCTTACATGCCATATAGACAAACTTACTTCTCACGATATTGGAATGGCTTTAGATATGATGTACTGGCCTGAGCTGAGAGACGATGTTGCCATATTTTGCTCATACTACGTGTCTTCAAATTTTAGTAGGATTGTGGATGTCATTGAAAATCCTCCGCAAGAAGATAACGTTGATATATTGGTATGGAGAGTGATAATGAAGTTGAGTAATGAAGGAAATCTAAAAGCGCTAGAACTGAGAAGAATCATTAGGGTATCTTGTGACAATATAAAACTTAGTCAACATGAAGGTGAAGAGATACTTGTTGAAAAATTGGAGAATAGGTTATTAGAAACGTTGACTGATTCAATGATAAGTAGCTTTGATATATAGGCAGATTGATAACATTGGTTTCTACTAAGCAATTTAATATAAATACACTACATACGTACTTTACCAATAGTGTTTTATTTGTGCTTATTCCGCTTTCAGGGATGGAGGCATTGATACTGGACTAAATATTTACTTGTGAAATTGTGTTTTATCAATAGACAAATGTTGGCTTTTAGAAAGAATGGAGTAACCATCTTTCAAGTTTTTCCAGTTATGGGAGATTCCTTTTTTGGTATATTTATGTTATTTATGTTTCCTCATATTTATTTATACATAAATTGATGTAGCAACAACTTTGTTCAGAACCTATTGTCTATAAGTACACAGTTTGTCACTAACTTGGAATTCAGCTTCAGTTATTTCCCTAATTTTCTCCGGTGTGTATCCATCCACGACCTCAGTTAGCACCAATCCTTTTTCCTGATCAACTTCAAACACCGCCAGATCCGTGACAATAACATTAACGCAGTTCTGTCCAGTCAATGGGAATTTACAAGTCTTCAAAATCTTGGGTCTTCCCTTCTTGTCAGTGTGCTCCATTACGACAACCACTTTGGTTTCTGGGTTAGAAATGAGATCCATGGCACCGCCCATGCCTTTAACCAGACCAGGGAGGGCCCAGTTGGCGAGATCGCCTGTTTGCGAAACTTGCATGGCACCAAGAACGGTGACGTCAATCCGGCCAGCGCGAATCATGGCAAATGATTCTTCGGAGCCAAAAAGTGAAGCGCCAGGAGAAAGTGTGACGGTCTCTTTGCCGGCGTTGATGAAATCAGGATCTTCGGTTCCTTTGGTTGGATAAGGTCCGAGTCCAAGGATCCCGTTCTCGCTTTGCAGAGTAACGGAGATTCCGGGAGGCAGGTAGTTGGGGATGAGTGTGGGGATACCAATACCAAGATTTACAAAGTCACCGTCTTGGAACTCAAGAGCAGCACGGCGTACTATGCGAGTACGCTTGAGTTCGGATTCGGATTGAGAGTTATTTGACCCGGCAGAAGAATCATCGGTAGCGTACTTGTAAATTTCAATATTCTTGGGTGTAGTTGACTGGACAATTTTGTTAACGTAGATATAAGGAAGGTGGATATCTTCCGCTTCAATCTCACCAGGCTCAACAATATTTTCTGCTTCAACTACTGTATACTTTGCAGCTCTTCCCATTGCGCTATTAAAGTTGCGAGCAGCTCCTCTAAACCAACAATTACCCAATTTGTCGACTTTATAGGCTTTGATCAGAGCTACATCACCTCCAATTGATTCTTCCATAATGTATTTTCTGCCATTGAATTCTCTAATTTCTCGTGGTTTGCTGTATACTGCAACTTCCCCATTTTCGCCATACCGAACAGGGATTTTTCCTTGTTCAACCCAAGTACCAACTCCTGCTGGGGTGTAAAAAGCTGGCACACCAGCACCTGCTGCCCTAACTCTTTCTGCGATTGAGCCTTGTGGGGTCAACTCCAGCTCAATTTTACCATCGAGATAGAGTTTTTCAAAAGTTTTGTTACCGCCGATATAGCTTGCAATCATCTTTGTAACTTGACCTTCAACGAGTAATTGGGAGAGCCCACATCCGTCAATCCCAGCATTGTTGGAAACGGCCTTCAGATTTTTTAGGTGTTTGTAGTCTTTGAGTTCGTTTAGAAGAGTATCGGGTACCCCACAAAGTCCAAATCCTCCACATAGAAGCGTGTCGTTTGACTTGATGGGTTTTAAGGCTTCTTTGACAGAGACCACTTTTGAGCTTGCAAATCTGACTGCGATTGCAATGCCGCTCATGGACTTCATGTGCGGTAAAGCCAGTTTATGAATTTTGGTTCTTAGTGATAGCATTATTGATTTGTTATTTAAGGTTGTTGTTGTAAGTTTATGGTTCCCCTCTAAACCGACGCAATTTATAACTGAGATGAAGCGAGAGAGTATGAAAGAAAATAAAAGATTAGAATAAAAATGAAGATTCAAGCGTTACTTTATATAAAATAGAATCCTAGAAACATACAATACAACAAAAGCCTCCAACAAATAAGTGAACTGCAGCATACACGCACTAAAGCGTGGCACATATAAATTTTTTATGAGCAGGAATACAAAAAGGTTCTAAACCTGGGGTAATTACCTTATTTTTTATTTTTTTCCCTGGGTGGGAAAATAGGCACTCGGCGTGATGTCGGCGGATGTTACTCGCATGCGTAACTTCAAACCTAAAACTTCCTGCCAAATCTCTAAAATAAAAACCATAACACGATATTAATGTCTGAATTCATTTATTAACTCTTAGAGACAAGAAAGCAACTCTAGTTACGCTGCTAACGGGGAAAAACACAGCCATGTACGGGCTTCAACCCGGAAGTTAACAAACGGCTTTGGATCTTGACATAAATTGATAGCTATATGGTGACGGACGCACTAACGGGCTGGCCAAAATAAAAATCGGGGGTTTCTTTTCAAACTTTACATACTGATGTTTGATTCTCTTTACTAGATAAGGTCGACTCGTCAATATCATGTAGCAACTACGTGAACAATATATTTCACCTATTTGGCTTTGTATCGATATCTTTGTGTGCCCTCAGTTATTCACAACGTCGAATACCTCGAAGGGCTAGTAAATTTACATACTGTGATACTATACTATTAACATAATATCATACTTTATGATTAAAAACACTCCTGTCAATCTTCAACCGTAAACCTACTACAAATTTACATACTTTTATAAAGGTTTCTTTTGTTGCCATAAACATGCTAACCAAGATTGCCATGTCTATGTAGGAACACACGAGCATCAGGGCTAATGTTTCTTCAGAGTTCGCTCACGTTAGATTCTACTATCTCAGCACCAACACCTATCTCGAACAAGTGTAACGACATAATATCATGAGATAGCTACAAAACGATATCAGTATTTATAGCAAAGAATACGGTACAGTGTATACAATATGTTGATTTGATATCAAAGTAGATACTTATGTGTCTAAATTGAGCTCCTTTATATGACGTATTATAGATATCATCATGACCCGATATAACAAGAGTAAAAAGAGATATTGTGATTTTCGTTTTATTCCATCACCAAAATCGTACCCGACTATTGCCTTTTACAACCCCTGACTAGCTGCAACCTATATCTGTAATTGACAAAATAAAAGGCACCTTTAGAGGACAAGATATCATCAACAATCTTTATGATAAAGCTCGGAAGGTCTCTTTATTTAGACATGGTAGCACTACTGTTTTGCTTTAATACAAATTCAGTTCATTTTCAAAGAGCTTTGAAGGGTTTCTCCTCACGACGGATCTTTCACTGTAGATATGCCTACATAAGAGTCATTACAATCGATCGCAGTACTGTTTGTGAGACTGATTAATTTGATTTTTAAAGAATGTAGAGACATATAGTTTTTGAATGAAGTAAACCCACGATATGGATCAAATTGTAAGATGTACAGTAAATTCATTGGTATTGTGGGTGTATTGACGAACTATTATATATCAGAAGAGACACACACTGAAGATATTTGTTGGTGCGCGCTAGGTGTCTTTATAGCGTTAAATATAGTATCTGTATGTAATGTATTATAATCCTTGAAGTAACGAATAGATCAAACAAACATTTGGACATCTTCGTACAGTAAACTCACCAGGATATATTAGGTATTATGATGGTACTCTAAACTAGACAATACAATACAGTGTAGCAGTTCAATAATTGGAGTAAACAGTATTGATTACCATTATTGGTACACTCCGCCATCATCGCAACAGAAAACGACTGAATAAAGAATTAACGACCTCAGTTAACAACTGCTATAATATATACAAACAAAACTAAAGTTAAGAATTATAATTATTAGGATACCAAAACCAATATAGAAATCATTCATCGACCCCTTCCTAATCATCCAAAATCAAAATAACATAATTCGCCTTTTCACACTTCCTTCTTTCCCTTCGGCACCCGTCCAAGCCAGTACCAAAACAGCGCCAACGCCACATTAATAGCAGCATACGACATAATGACCCCAAAGTTCCTCCACGCCTGGTTAACATGCGAGTGCACCGAGGCCAAAAACGAAGTCGCGTAGTGCATTGCGCAGTACTCACACATATCCGTGCTCTGCGGGTTGAGTATATTACCCCCGGTAAAGGCTGCAAATTCTTGCAAGTACTCGCCGCAAGTCATGCCGGGTAGAGGTTCCATATGAAGGATTTCTTTGCTTGAGCAGGTCACGACTGCACCGGTCATACCGGTTGATAGCAGGCCTTGCACAACGTAGGTTAATGGTGACACATAATACATAAAGATCCAGAATCCGGGCATTGCCTCCGGCGTAATCATGACACCGCAGAAGATCAGCGACAGCGAGAACAACACATTTGCAATGTTGCCTCCGGTATCGGCATCTGCGATGGCTGCTATCACCATGTGCGCAAACGTTGACGCAAACACGTAAAATGCCCAGATCAACATGAAAAAATTGGCCCCGCGCTCGTGCAGTGCGCCATCGGCACTCGCGTTGCGGTAGAACCCGGTGGGATAGTAGAAGCAGAAAAAAGATACTGCGGAAACGAGTGTTTGCCAGGGAAGCTCGACCACTATATTGGCAATCATAAATGCAATCCAGGAATAAGTTTTGGACGGCCGTTCGCGGGTTTCGTAGAGAGACCGTTGGGTGACAAAGTGAGGCATGATCTGTTGGCACAGAGGTCCAAAAACAATAAGAAACATGAAGATTGCGTACATCTGGTTCTGAAGGCCTTGGATGTTATTGTTGGCCTTGTAGAATGTGAACCCGATATAGATGGGCGATACTGTGCAAAGAGCGATTTTCGACCAGATGTAATTTGGCGTACGCCAGTATTGCTGGAAAACACGTTTGGTGACAAGCAAAATTTGAGAACTGAGAGGAGCAGCAAAAGAGTTTTTCAAGGATGCATCGTTCTCGGGCTCTCCATTAAGCCTGAATGCCATTGCATTAAGTTCTTCGTGAAGCTTCTTGCATTCGGGTGAGTTCCGCCAAATCTGGAACCAGTCAAGTTCAGTATGGGAACCAGGAGCTGCACCAATAACGTTCAGCATCCAGTCAGCAGGATTGGCCTCAGGTGGGCAAGGCGCAGATCCATTTTTTTCAAAGTAGTTAATAAGTGTTGACGAGTTTTCACCAATATCACCAAAATAAACTGTTTGACCTCCTTTTTGTAGGAATAGTAGACGATCGAACTCTTGAAACAAAATGGCTGAAGGTTGGTGAATGGTACACAAAATAGCCTGCCCGTTATTAGCGAGCTTCCTCATAAGTGAACAAATAGACCACGCAGTTTGAGAATCCAGCCCTGACGTAGGTTCATCCAAAAACAGCAAGAGTTGTGGACGGGCAGCAAGCTCAACCCCAATGGTAAGACGTTTTCTCTGTTCAACATTAAGACCTTCACCAGGAACACCAACCACAGCGTCTGAATATGATTCCATTTCCAAAATCTTGATGACTTCATCAACGTAAGCAAGTTTTTCAGCGCGAGGGATTTCAGCAGACTGACGCAAAAGCGCAGAGAACTCTAGCGCTTCGCGTACGGTGGACGTTTGCAAATGAACATCTTGTTGCTGGACGTATCCGGTTTTGCGCTGGAATGAGTTGTCACGATCTTTGCCGTTTACTAACATGTCGCCACTGACTACTCCCATTGTAACACGGTCAGCCAGAACATCCAGAAGAGTTGTTTTACCCGCACCAGAAGCGCCCATCAACGCGGTAAGAGTTCCAGGCTCAACCCATCCATCGACATGGTCCAGAAGAGTTCTAGGTTCACCTTTAATCTTAATATCATAGCACACGTCCTTCCACTGGAAAATACCTTTTTGAGCCTGCAGGGCAAAGTTTCCATTTGAGTCAGACGATTCTTGGCCCTTGTAGTTGGTAGAATCTTGTTCAAGGTCTTGTTTCTTCTTGATCAAACCTTTACGGTGGCCCTGTTGGAAGATCAGAATTTCACCTTTTGACTGTTGTGCTTTGATAGTCTCGGCGGTGTACATGTAAGTACAGGAAAAGAAGACGAAGAATGCAATCATGATACCCAAATTTCGCCATAAATGCTCGGGTCTATAATTGAAAGACTTGACGATATAGTCCGTGCCAGAAACAACAGGAGATCCAGCGACACTTCCAACAACCGAACAAATCTTGTTAGCATCAGGAACAGAGTTATAGCTTGCTCCGGCTGGGATATACGTATTGCACGGGTACATTTGATTTCTGAACTCGTTAATCATCAAACTTTCAAACGCGTAACTGATAGGATTGATGTAGGTGATCCACTTGAACCAAGGACGCATGTCAACAACAGGGATGGCAAACCCGGTGGTTGTCACCAAGGCCAAAATAAGTAGCGATGCAGGAGTCAGAGCCTCTGAGATGGTTCGTGTCACCGAAGCGACTGTTCTAAAAATCATTGACATGATAATCAAACACATGAAAGAGAACAAGTAAAAAATGAAAAACGGACCAGGCTCACGACGCAGATTGACCATGAAATACAATACCAAGTTGAAGGCAATCGAGGTAAGAATCTTGGCTGGCATGTCGACTATAAGTGAAGCGCATGCTTCAGCAGAAGGTCTGTAAAACGCATACCTATTGTGCTTTTCAATGATAGGTCGTTGAGCGTAAAGTGTGAGAATATCAAGTGAAGATGACATGGCATTGAACAATACCGCAAAAAAAAGAGTTGCCCCACGAGATACAAAGGATCCCGTTGAATGCGGTAAGTTGTAGAAAACACTCGACAGAATCAACGACATGACCACGTTACCAATAACACTTGTCAGAGTGACCGTCATATCACCTCTTAACCGTTTAAACCCTCTATCCATACACAGCCGGATTTGCATCGGGAACGAGATCGTATAAGGGGAGCTTCGTTTTACATGAGATGCTTTGTTTGCTTGGAACGAATCAGCAAACTTTTGAACGTTTTCACCGTCAAAAGGGTTTTCAGCATTGAATTGGTTAATTTCTTCGATCAGTCTTTTGTATTGAGGTGACTTTTCCCAATAAGCGACAAACTCTTCAGGCGTTCTGGGGACCTTTTCTTCCATACCAGGTTTTGCAACACGTTCAGTTGGGGATGTCAAAGACGTCAAGAAATCACCAGTAGTTTGGCGTTCTGGACATTGATAGCCCATATCTTCGAAAAATGCCTTCGCTTCATTGGCGGGACCAAAATAGATCTGTCGACCTTCGTACAAAACTGTCACTTTGTCAAACAAGTCGTATGCATCTTGCGACGCTTGATAAAGTGACACAAAAATCGACGATTTCCCAACTTCTGCAGAAATCTTTAGGTTCTTGATAAACTCCAAAGCCGTTGCCGAATCAAGACCTCTTGTGGAATTGTCCCAACATTGCAATGGCGCTCTGGTAAGGCAAACCTCAACAATCGACACACGTTTCCTTTCACCTCCCGAGACACCTCTAACATAGTCGTCACCTACTTTTGTATTCATTGTATGCAACAGCCCAAACATCGCCATGAGGACATCACGGCTGTGTTCAGCATACTGTTCCCTAGTCACGCCGGGGAATCTGTTATGAGGGGTTCTTGCCAGCGCCGCGAATCGGAGAGTATCACCGACGGTAAGGTTTGGGAAATGGACTTCAGTTTCGGCATTGTAAATGACTTCGCCTCTGAAGTTTTTCTTGATTTGTTCTTTTGAAATTCCTTCGTAGTTAATGATGGAGTTCTCGTCGATGTGGAAACCGTGAGTGTCGCATGCGATGGACTTGAGGAAAGTTGAGCAACCGCTATTAATTGAAAAGAAAAAAGAAGTTAGCGAGAAACTTTTAATCTGAAATATAGCAGAATCGGATCACAATACGGGCACCCCGTAGTCAATATCAGGTTAGAATCTTATAGCATTTGCAAAAGATATTAGGTTACCGTATTGTTTATCCGTCTGCTTGGATTCCTTTTGTCTTTTATTCAACAATTGAATAAACAACCGAACAACAGTTAAATTATGGTTCTTACCTTCCAGGTCGACCTAAAACGACACAAGTTTCACCGCTTTTAACAAGCCCATTAAAATTCTGCAAAATCTGAATTTTTGTACCTTTATTGCTTATATTAGCCAGATCTGACATCATACCCGTAATGACGCTAAGCACCGTTTTTTGGTAATCAGACCCCTTACCATACCCATAAGCGCCTAGGTTTTGGAAAGCTACGCCGGCCGTTCGATTTGGATAGTTTTCAATGTCCTTCTCAGACAGATGAAGGATTTGCTGGGCCCATAGTTTACCGGAGAACTGGTCGGAGTAGGGGTCGAGCCTTGGGTCGGATTTAGGGTTGGTGAAGGGGTTGATGTGGGTGGGCACTGGAGAGAGGGAGAGAGAGTTTTGAGATCGGTTGGAAAAGGTTCTGGCAAGGGATTGAAGCTTGTATTCAGGGTTGGCGTCGTCGCCTGCCACTAGTATTGGTTTTTCGTCGTAGGCTTTATTACCTCGCGATATGAATTCCATGATAGTTCAAATGTAGCTATTATGTTCTGTACACTGAATTTTTGATGATAACTTGAGCTATGAAAATGTTGGATTGGAGACCATACAAATATGACGTTTTATGGATGCTGTGATCAAGGTGGTTCTTACTTTATTCAGATATTGCGACTAGAGGTATAAAACAAAGTAAATTATGTCAAATACCAGCTACTTAACGTGATCAGGATGTTCGACTCAATGATACATTGAATGATGAACTAGCGAAGAAAAAAATAAAAGAATTCAGAAATGTTTAGGGCTTTATAGATACAGAATGGAATAAGCAACAACACCAAGTCATATGAGAGAAAATAAGTAGAGACGGATACGAGTAAAAAAATAACGAAAAATTCCATTCATGTTATTGGCATAGAGTTCAACTACGGAGATATAGTTTATCAGAGATGATTGAACAACATACAGTAGTAAGCCAGTTTGAGGAGAGTACTACCAAGCCATTGCCAACGTCAAATATCAAATTCTGACAGTTCCAGAGGGAGAGAAAAAAAATAAAATAAAACTAACCGAGCATAAAAGTTAAACCAAACCATAAAAAAAAAATACGAGATAGAAAAAAACAAAAGTTAATCATTGTTGAATCAAATTTTGAATTTCCCTATTTGTGTGTGGGGGAGTTTCCAGATTTGGAGGTTTGTAAATTTGTGTGATTGTTTGTTTCTTGGGTACAGCATTTTAGGCGTCTGCATTTGGATTTGAAAGGAAGGTTTAGTCGACAGTTATAGGTTTCAATATTCAATGAATATAGCTCTATTAATTTTTGGTTTTTATTTGGGTATCATTTGGTTTTGTTCCTTCCCGTTTCCATATTTTTGTTCAAAAAACCTAGAGTATATAGTCTAAACTGACCTTTAAATACACTGCAAATTCTATCCGGATATAGTATAGATCTATTGTAACATATATTTATCATAATCGTATATCTATTCCATGTTTTGGATCTACAGTAGACCACACAGCTCATATGACAACGTTTATTCGCCTGAAAAAGAGTAAAGTTTCAAGCTATACGCGGAGTTTAAGAGTTTTATCTGAGGTCAGCTCTTTATACCGTAGTTACTAAATGAATTATTCGAAGCCTGAGTTTTCTCATTCTTTCCCATTGAATAATTGTTTGCCAAAAGCATATGGATTTGGGAACCAAACAGTTGAAATGGCGAGATGTGATATAACACTTCAAGACTACTATTTTCTACTAGATACAACGTGCCGCCAATAGCAATATTCTGTCGCATCTTGACAAAAATAATTTCTACAAGTCAATAATATAAATATGCCTGCAATTACGGTACAAGCCCACATTTTCACCTTCCTTGATTGGCGATCCAATCCACTCTGACTTCTACCGCAATATGCCCACATTTTTAGTTTATAGTTGTAATTTATATATAAAATAGATGATAAGATAGCCTTTGGTTCGTTCAAAAGCGACGTTGGAGGGGTCCCAAAAATAAATTATCTCGGAATAGAATTGAAATATATTCAAAATTATCCGGTATGGCATATTAACATGGAAATTAAAAGGTTTGTAACATGATCTGTCAGTGTTCACGCTTGTGCGCGTTTGTTTGGAGGTGCTGTCAAACTGACATTTTTCTTCAGACCAGAAAAAATAAAAAAATAGCAAGGTTTACCCGATCTGTCCCGTTTTTTAGACAACTACCGTACCTGAGTCTATTTTGTACGTTAACCTATGTGTTAATCACCTTCCTTAAAGTTGCAAGTACTAAAAATGTTTGAAAAAAGTTCATTTTGAGATTTTATCTCTGTTTGATATCATAAAATTTATTCAAGATTTTGGTATAAATACTGTTTATCGTTAAAGCTACTTGTGAAGAGAGTATATTCAGGCTGTGCCTGATATTTCGAAACCAAAACTGAAATACAAAGTTAAAAAAAAAAATCTCTCACCAATTCTGATTGAATCTTGACTATTTTAGCCGTTTCCTTAATTCAAGTTAAGCTCATTTTTCAATAAATCTTGTTCTACACTAGTAATTTTACAATAAATGCAATTAAGCTCATCACAGTCAACCAGTTTCAACAGGGACGTTCTTATATCTGGTCTTTAAAAGCCTCCTCGTCCTTGATATTACAATGGTTTTAAGTCTTTTATGATTTGTTATAACGAAAAATCAATCTACTAAAAGTGAAGGTTTTCAACACAAAAAAAAAAAAAAAAAAAAAA